>QRFJ01001231.1:586721-595216 GCA_006176705.1 Cocos nucifera | reverse complement strand
AGCAGGGTCCGATTGGTCACTTCGGCTTCCCCATTGGCTTGCGGATGAGCCACCGATGTGAAGTGGTGGGAGACGTTTAGTCCTTCGCAGAACTCGGCAAACCGGGCTCCAGCGAACTGTCGCCCATTATCGGTTATGAGGGCTCGGGGCAGGACCGAACCGGCAGATCAGCGTCTTCCAGACGAAGTCCTGCACCTTGGCCTCGGTGATCTTCGCTAGTGGTTCCGCCTCGACCCACTTGGTAAAGTAGTCAATCGCGACCAGGAGGAACTTCCGTTGCCCGGACGCCGTTGGGAAGGGGCCGAGGATGTCCATCCCCCACTGCGCGAAGGGCCAGGGTGCAGTGAGCGGAGTGAGTTCGGATGCCGGCTGCCTTTGCACGCTGGCGTTCTTCTGGCAGCGGTCACATCTCTTCACGTATTCCGTGGAATCACGAAGTAGGGTTGGCCAGTAGTACCCTTGCCGAAGTAGTCTTTGCGATAGGGATCTGGCTCCCGCGTGACTTCCGCAGAGTCCTTCGTGGACATCCTGTAGCGCGATGCAGGCCTCAGAGGGTCGGAGGCACCTCAGCAACGGGAGGGAGTACGACCTTTTATATAACCTGCCCTCGTACAAGACGTAGCGGGAGGCTTGACTCCTGAGCTTCCGAGCTTCTCTCCGGTCGTGAGGGAGGACCCCTTCTTCGAGGTAGGCGATCAGCGGATCGATCCAGCTGGGCTCGAAGTCCGTCCGCAGGACGGCCTGAGGTTCCTCGGTGGTCGGGCACTTCAGAGTTTCCAGAAACACCTCTTTTGGTAGTTCGGCCGGGGCAGAGGTGGCCAACTTGGAGAGGAGGTCGGCCCTTGTATTCCCGGTCCTTGGGATGTGCCGAATGTCGAAGCTGTCGAAGGCTGGTATTAAGTTCTTCACCTTCCCGAGGTACATCACCATGCTTTCCTCCCGCGCCTCGTAGCTGCCGCCGACCTGACCGACCACCAACTGGGAATCGCTATAGACTTGAAGCCGACCCACCTTCAATTCCCTGGCTATCTGCAGCCCGGCTATCAGCGCTTCATACTCGGCCCCATTGTTGGTTGTGGGAAACTCGAAGCGCAATGCGTACTCGGTGACGATCCCCTCGGGGCTAACCAGGACCAGCCCTGCGCCGGCCCCGCTAGAGTTGGATGAGCCATCCACATGCAGAACCCAGGCGCCTTCAAGAAGGTCGGCCCTTTCTTCAGGGAAGCTCGACCGCCACAGCTCGGCTTCGTTGGGGCCTGGTCTCCCTCCGATGATAGTCTCGCTTGATTCAAGCTCGGCTTCAACTGGTGCGGTGCATTCCAGCACGAAGTCCGCCAGTATCTGAGCCTTGATCGATGGCCTGGGCCGGTAATTGATGTCGAACTCCGTGAGCTCGATCGCCCATTTGGCGATTCTTCCTGAAGCGTCTGCTCGGTGGAGGACGGCTCTTATTGGTTGGTCCGTGAGGACCGTTATGGTATGCTCCTGAAAGTAAGGTCGGAGCCTCCTGGCTGCGATCAGAAGACAGTAAATTAGTTTTTCTAACTTGGAGTACCTGGTCTCCGCGTCCCTCAAGGCTCGGCTCACGTAGTAGACTGGTTGTTGCGCCTTCGCATCTTCCCTGACCAGGACAGCCGCCAGGGCCATTGGAGAGACAGCTAGGTATAGGAGCAGCCCTTCTCCAGGTTCTTCTCCAGGTTCGGGCTTTGCCAGCAGTGGGGGCGCGCCGAGGTAGTTTTTAAGCTCCTCGAATGCCTGTTTGCACTCCGCTGTCCAGCAAAAATCTTTCGGTCGCCTGAGGACCTGGAAGAAAGGCAGGCACCGCTCGGCCGACCTCGAGACAAAGCGGTTCAGGGACGCCACCTTTTTCTTAATTGTTTTCGGGGCAGTCATCTCCTGGATGGCTCGGATTTTCTCAGGATTTGCCTCGATTCCGCGTCTCGACACCATGAATCCTAGGAATTTTCCGGAGGTCACGCCGAAGGCGCATTTGGTCGGGTTCAACTTCATCTTGTGCCTCCTAAGCGCACCGAAAGTTTCTTCAAGGTCGGCGAGGTGGTCTGTCGAGGCTCGGCTTTTGACCAGCATGTCGTCCACGTACACCTCCATGTTGCGGCCGATCTGCCCTTGAAGACCTTATTGACCAAGCGCTGGTAGGTGGCTCCTGCATTCTTGAGTCCGAAAGGCATGACCCTGTAACAATAGAGACCTCGGTCAGTAATAAAGGTGGTCTTTTCTTCATCCTCGGGCGCCATGCGTATCTGGTTATAACCAGAAAATGCGTCCATAAAAGTGAGGAGCTCGTGGCCCGAGGTTGCGTCCACCAGCTGATCGATCCTCGGCAGGGGGTAGCTGTCCTTTGGGCAGGCTTTGTTCAGCTTCTTGAAGTCGACGCACATCCTCCATTTGTTGTTTGCTTTTTTGACGAGGACCACGTTCGAGACCCAGGTCGGATAGTTGACCTCCCGGATGAGTCCGGCTCGAGGAGCTTATCCACTTCTTCGGCTACCGCCTTCTGTCTCTCTGGGGCTTGGTGGCGCAACTTTTCTCTGATGGGTCGGTGCCTTGGGTCGATGGCCAGCCGATGCTCTATAACATCGGCGTCGATCCCTGGTACTCCGCTCCGCTCAGGCGAAGACGTCCGCATTCCTTCTGAGGAAAGCGACGAGCTGTCCCTAACCTCGGCCGCCAAGTTGGAGTCGATCCGCACCTCATGCCCCGGGTCTCCGTCGTGTAAGGACACAGGGACGAGGTCTTCCGCAGGTTCGCCCCGTTCTTCAGTGAGGTCGTCGCGGACGTCCAGTCCATCAACAAGGTAAGGGTCGGGCCGGTCTCCCCCGCGCAGGGCAACTGAGTAGCAGTACTTTGCCAGGGCCTGGTCTCCTCTGACCTCGCCGACTCCGTGGCTCGTCGGGAATTTCATCTTTAAGTAGTAGGTTGACACAACCGCCCGTAGTGCGTTTAGGCCGGGTCGCCCAAGGATTGCATTATAGGCGGACGGGGTCTTCACGACCAGAAAGTCGATCCGCGCCTTGGCCAATTTTGGGGATTGGCCCGCCGTCACCGCCAAAGTCACCATGCCTTCGACCGGAACGGCGTGTCCGGCAAATCCTACCAGGGGGGAATTTACAGGCCCTAAGCGGGTGTCAGGTAGGGACATTTTTAAGAAGGCATCATAAAACAATATGTCCGCCGAACTTCCATTATCCACCAAAACGCGGCGTACATCATAATCAGCGACGTTTAAAGAGATTACAACCGCGTCGTTATGTGGAAATCGGATCCCTTGGGCGTCTGCCTCGGTGAAGGTCACGGGCTCCGAGGTCCTCTGCCTCTTCGCCGGATCCCTCGGATTCGTCGGTCTTTCCCCGCTGCGGTCCTCCCGAGATGGTGTTAATGACGCCAAGAGGCGGCCGATCCTCCTGCCGATCCTCCCCATCCGGCGGCAACATTCTCGGCCGATCTTCCCGCTCTTTAGGTTGTCTTTGCAGGAATCGGCCAAGCCTGCCCCGCCGGACCAGCTCCTCGATTTCGTCCTGGAGCTGGATGCACTCCTCGGTATCGTGACCGTGGTCACGGTGGTAAAGGCAGAACTTGTTGGGGTTGCGTTTTCTGGGATGGGAACGCATTCTCTCCGGCTCCGGAAGTCGTCCCTTGATCTCCAGCAGCACTTGAGCTTCGGGGCGTTGAGGGGGGCGTAGCTGTGAAAACGCCGTCGGAGGGGAGTACCTCCTGTTTCGCCCGCGACCAGGGGGAGTTCGGCCAAGCGTCCTGCCCGGGCATAGCTTTCGACCTTTTCCAGGGAGAACCAGGTCGTTCTTCTGAAGGCCGCCCTTCGGCCATCTGATTGGTCCAGGTTCCGGACTTCCAGCGCGGCAGCGTTGAACCGGGTGACGTCCGACCGATCTCTTGAAGACCTTATTGACCAAGCGCATGGTAACATCGGTCCTGGCCTCCAAATGGTCGACCGGGTCGGTGGTCCCATCGTAGCTTTCAAAATGCGGGAGCTTGTACCTGTTCCTGCATAATTTTCTGTGAGAAGGGAGGATCAGTGCAAATATCGTTACCGCGGGAGGAAGGAGTATGACGAAGTTCTTCTATGCGTCGTCCCATCTCCAAGAGCCTTTGATCCAGGAAAGTCTTCGCGATCCTTAATCCCCAAGGTCTTCTCGCGGAATAGGTGTGAAGCCTCTCCCTGGGTCGAGCCGCGGTCCGAGCAGGGGCTCCTTGCCGGCTGCCCTTCTCTCCCGAGGGCCGGAGGTCGGGTAGCCCACATCGGTCGCTCCTGGACTGGGTTCCCGGGCTCCGGGGAACCCCGCGCCGGTCGAGTGGGCGCCGGACCTCGCGAATGCGTGGCCTGCACCGCCTGCACCGCCTCCGTAAGATCGCGGACCTGCTGGGCAAGCAGGTCGAACCGCTCCGCATCTACCGCGAGTACGGAGCGGGCCCGTGTTGCCGGGGCCGGAGTGGGAGCGGACGGACCCGAACGGGATCGGGCCGCGGAGGCTGCCGACCTCCGGGTCGAGGCTCTTCTGGGGGGCATTTTTCTTTCCAGAAAAGGAATACTGAAGAGGGAGAAGAGAGATCCGGAGCAGGGGAAGGAAATCGTCGCCGAGCACTCCTTTAAGAACAAGGGAACCTCGAAGGTTCAGGCCCTTCCTCTAGCGCCAATCTGTTGGTGCAGAAATCCGTCGCCGCCGGAGGTCGCCGCAATCGAGGCCGCTGGGCGCCGCCGGGGACCTGCAAAACGAAGTCCCGTCCGGAACCGGTGGGGTGGTGGCTCCGGCAGGACCCTCCGACGGTCAAGTTAGTTTCCGACCAACAGTAATGGAGTGCCTCGGAATGAGTTCCCGAGCTTAGAGATGTGGAGGGGAGCTTAGAGAGTCGAGAGTTCAGAGAGCTTAGCCTTAGTATGTCGGGAGGGGTCCTTTTATAGCGGAGCTTAGTTGATGGTGACGGCTGTGCCGTCTGGCAGAGAGTCGTCGGGCAGCATGGAGTTTGGTACGGAGAGGAAGGCGTCGTCCGGTAGATCGTGGGAGCCATACCGGCGAGCCGTGGGCCGCATGGAGTCCGGTACGGAGAGGAAGGCGTCGTCCGGTAGATCGTGGGAGCCATACCGGCGAGCCGTGGGCCGCATGGAGTCCGGTACGGAGAGGAAGGCGCCGTCCGGTCTTGCTGCAGGCGACAGTTCATCCAACGGAGTTCGGACTTGTAACAGAGTTCGGCCGAAGGGGAAGCTGGGGGAGTTCGTCTGGCTGAAGGGTCGGCCATCTGTAGAGTTCGGCCGCGGGACGGTTGCCGAGGAGTTCGCCGCTGAGAGGCCCGAAGAAGCTCGGCTGGCCAAGTTGAAGGACTTCGGTTGCTAGTTGGTTCGGCCAGGGCTCGCTGAGGAGTTCGGTCGCCTAGGGTCGGTCCGAAGGAGTTCGGCCGCGGGCTCGCCTGGGTCGGTCCGAAGGAGTTCGGCTGCACGGGCTCGCCTGGGGTCGGTCCGAAGGAGTTCGGCCGTGGGAAGTCCGAAGGAGTTCGGCTGCATGGGCTCGCCTGGGGTCGGTCCGAAGGAGTTCGGCCGTGGGGTCCGAAGGAGTTCGGGCTCGTAGGAGAGTTCAGCTGAAGGGAAAACCCGGGAGGAGCTCGGATGGCCGAACGGGCGTCTGGGAGGAGTCCGTCTCCTGAAGAAGTCCAGCCGCTTGGAGTCCAAGGAGCTCGGCCGTCAGGAAGTTCGGCTGGCGGTGGGAGTTCGGCCTCTAGGCAGTTCGGCCCGGACCTTGGCGCAGGGGAGTTCGGCCTCTAGGCAGTTCGGCCCGGACCTTGGGCAGGGGAGTTCGGCCTCTAGGCAGTTCGGCCCGGACCTTGGTGCAGGGGAGTTCGGCCTCTAAGCAGTTCGGCCCGAGACCTTGGTGCAGGGGAGTTCGGCCTCTAAGCAGTTCGGCCGTCTTAGGGGCTCGGCCTGGCGCCTGGCGCTGAAGCTCTTCAGCGGCTACTGGTTACATTGGGCTGAGCGTCGGACCGGGCTTCGGCAGGAGTGGAATTTATCCCCAACAATAATTATAATAAATATATACTAAAATTAAAATATTTAGTAATATAATTTAATAGTACATGATTAATAATATATATATATATAATATGAATGAAAAAGTAAAGAAAAATTATAATTTTATTAAAAAAATTAATGATGGATAATTTCATTGATGTAAAAATTCATCCATCAATATTCCATCCATCCTTCCTTGTATCCTCAAATTTGGAAGGATATAAGTTGGTGGGCCAAGATGGATGGACAATCCCTACTACTTTTTCATCCATTATTTCTATAACTTTTTAAACTAAATAGTGGATGGATGGAGACCATTAATCCTTCTAACCTCATCTATGCACCCTCTCACGATCCTAACTAAACATAGGGTTAGTCAAGTAAATACCACTCTAAATCACTCCCGAGTTAAACATGGATATATTTTCATGAGTACAAATATTCTATGGTGCATAATTTGTATTATAGAATAATATGCAGCACTCGGTGGCTATTATCAAAAAAAATAGGCAGCTATCAAACAAAATAGTCTTGTGTGACGCATGTGGTGCATGTGGTAATAGTCTGCACAATACTCTATGATGCAACCTCCTTCCAAGTTCGTTAGAATATGTAAACCACAGGATCCAACCACCAAAGGTGGCCAGGCTCAAGCCGACTGCCTCTTCCATGTAGATAGAATGAAATCGCATGTCCAAGGGGGCCAGACCCTCAAAGGTTCGAAAATAGCCTCCAAACTAAGTATGCATGGATTTAAATAAAAGGGCACATAAAGATGGATGCTAGTTTGAATCCTGAGCTTTCTGGTGCCATTCATGATCTTGATACTGCTTGAAATTGAAAGCAACGCTGGTGATGTTAAAACCGTTCTGTATTTATACGTTCGTGCTTTCTAGAATTGAATAAGAATCGGCGTATGGTTTACAGTAACCAGGACCGAGAATATTTTCCAAATAAGTTACAATTAGGTTTTTTTTGGTAGTATACAAGTAGGTATTATTAGTTTGTAAAATTACATGCGAGCTAGCACCTGGTTCATAAACAATAATGATGTTTAGATCCCATTCTTTAAGAGAGAGAGAGCATTCCCGTTTCATCGGATGCCGAAATAGAAACAGCACACCATAAGAATTAAAACTTGTAAAATAGATGAGAGCAAGATGGAGAATAACTTCACATTTTTATATGTGATATGATAACCAGAATCACATGCCAAACCAACCGCGCGCACAAAATCAGTAACCGTACTCCCATCAAACCACTAAAAACAACCGCGGTACTAAAATAACCGCCAAGTTAAGAGACTCGAAAAGAACGGAGGAGGAATACGCGGTCCAGAAACTAACGAGGCATCGTGATGCCACCAAAGGCGGCAGCTAAGGCAAGCACGGCCAGAAGGAAGCCCACAGCCTTGGACTCCGCGGTGGCAGAGGCGCCGCTGGGCTGGGCTTGAGGGGCGCCCCCGGTTGGCGGGGTGCCTTCGGTGGGCGGCGTGGATGGAGGGGCGGCTTCCGGGGGGCTGGAAGGGGCAGCAGAGGGGGCGAGGTTGCCGACCCGGATGTCGACTTTCTGGCCGACGGCGCAGTGGCCGGGGACGGTGCAGAGGAAGTAGTAGTGGCCCTCGGTCTTGATGGTGATGGAGTCGTTGCCCGACTTGTACAAGGCCTTTGGGGACCCGACGTTGCACGACTTATAGTCTTCCATGCTCACCTCTGCCACGTTATGGAAGTCCTTGTTGTACACAAACTCTGCGTCCATCACCACCATCAACACCAACCAAAGCATTGAACGGAACGGAAAAGTAATTTAGATTCAGACTATAGCAAACGAACTCTGAGAAATCGGCATTCAAAAAATAGATTAAAAAAAAGGGGGGGGGATGAACAAGCCATCAGATCTAATCTTTGTAGTGAAGAGACAGAGAGAGTTACGGATGATGTCTCCAACTTTAAAGTTCTTGTTAGCAGCCCAGGCGGTGTAGTTGACATGGCCCAAGGTGGTCCACCCAGCTTTATCTCCGACCTTATAGACTTCCCCTGAGGACGACGCCACGGAAGCTAAGGCCACGAGAACGGTGATGGCCACGGCCTTGTCCATGGCAGCAGAAGGAAGAAGAAAGGAAGGAACACCGGACCGGAGACTCGAAAGAGAAAGAAACAGACACGAGAGGAGCAGAGCTAAGAAAAAGGCCCCTCTTTCTCCACCTTTAGGGCGTGCGGTCCTCCCATTTGTATGCTCCTGGGATCACGCTCTCAATTCCAATGATATCGCTCCCGCATCCGTCGAAAGCGGAAAGTCGTATTAATTCTGATTCGATACCAGACGATGGTTACCCAGCTTTCCCTAATTTTCTCCAAGCGTTTTATCGTGAGTATATCTATATATGTAAAGGACACTTGCAGGATTTTTAAAAAAAAAATTCATAAAATCCCCGTTTATTATTATTCCAAAAAAATGATCC
>QRFJ01001231.1:201721-584221 GCA_006176705.1 Cocos nucifera | reverse complement strand
TGACTTGATCGTCGGAGGGTCCTGTCGGAGCCACCCCCCACCAACTCCGGATGGGACTTTATTTTGTAGGTCCCCAGCGGTGACCTCATCGGCCTCCACTCCAACGGATTCTGGCGACGATCAGATTCTGTATCAACAGATTGGCGCTAGAGGAAGGGCCCGGCAATGATTTCTCTCTTAAAGAAAGCCGGGGTTCCCTTGTTCTTAAAGGAGAGCTCGGCAATGATTTCTCTCTTCCCACTCTAGAAATCTCTTTTCCTCCTCTTTCAGTATTCCTTTTCCAAAAAGAAAAATGCCCCCCAGAAGAGCCTCGACCCGGAGGATCGGCGAGCCTCCGCGGCCCGATCCCGTTCGGGATCCGTCCGCTCCCACTCCGGCCCCGGACGACACGGGCCTCGCTCCTATAGCCGCGGTAGATGCGGAGCGGTTCGACCTGCTTGCCCAGCAGGTCCGCGATCTTCACGGAGGACGGTGCAGGCGGTGCAGGCCACGCATTCGCAGTAGGTCCGGCAGTACCAGCTCGACCGGCGCGGGGATTCCTCCGGAGCCCGTGTGGTCCAGTCCAGGAGCGACCGACATGGGCTACCCAGACCTCCGGCCCTCGGGAAGAGAAGGGCAGCCGGCAAGGGAGAGCCCCTTGCTCGGACCGCGGCTCGACCCAGGGAGAAGCTTTGCACCCATTCCAGCGAGAAGACCTTGGGAGATTCAGAGATCGCGAAGATCTCCTGGATCAAAGGCTCTTGGAGATGGAGCCGACGAATCGAAGAACTTCCGTCACACTCCCTCCTCCATGCGGTAACGATATTCTGCACTGATCCTCCCTTTCTCACAGAAAATTCATGCAGGAACAGGATACCGCATCGAACTTCAAGCTCCCGCATTTTCGAAGAGCTACGATGGGACCACCGACCCGGATCGACCATTTGGAGGCCTTTCAGGACAACGATGTTGCTCCATGGCGCGCCTGATGCCATCTTGTGTCGGGCTTTCCCCTCTACCCTTAAAGGAGCGGCCTAGGAATTGGTACTCGGCGCTTAAGCCGGGCACCATCCTTGTCATTTGACCAAGATGAGTCAACAAGTTCGCGGCCCACTTTGTCAGCAGTCAAACGGCCGCGCAGAGGCTCGGATTCCTTGTTGGACCATCAGGCAAAAAGGAGGGGGAACCCATCCGGGCTTACGTCACCCGGATTTAATACTGCCGCGCTGGAAGTCCGGAACCTGGACCAAGTCAGTTCGCTATGGCCGCTCTCAAGGGCGGCCTTCAGAAGAACGACCTACTATTCTCCCTGGAAAAGAAAGTATCCCAGGGATTTCGCTGACATGCTAGCTCGGGCCGAAAGCTATGCCCGGGCAAAGGAGGCTTTTCGAGGCCTAAGGACGATGAAGCTCGCGACAAGTGGCGAATCGAGTAGGCCAGAGCGGGAAGGCCCGCCGAAGAAAGAAAGCGAACCTGAAGCTCGATCCGCGTTCCCGAACTCCCCCTGGTCGCGGGCGAGCCCGGACTCCACCTCAGGCTCGGGAAGCACCGGGAAGCACCTGACGGAAGGACATCCCCCCGGCGCCGAGGTTCCCCTCAGCGTCGAAGTTCTCCCCCCGACGATCCGCGACGATTTCACAGCTACGCCCCCCTCAACGCCCTCGAAGGACTCAAGTGCTGCTGGAGATCAAGGGAGCAGACTTCCAAGAGCCGGAGAGAATGCGTTCCCATCCCTAGAAAAGCGCAACCCCAACAAGTTCTGCCTTTACCATCACGTGACCACGGTCACGATACCTGAGGAGTGCATCCAGCTCCAGGACGAAGATCGAGGAGCTGGTCCAGGCGGGGCAGGCTAAGCCGATTCCTGCAAAGACAACCTAAAGAGCGGGAAGATCGGCCGAGAATGTTGCCGCCAAGTGGGAAAAAACCTGCAAGAGGATCAGCTGCCCCTTGGCGTCATTCAACACCTATCTTCGGGAGGACCGCAGCAAGGGGAAAGACCAGACGGATCCGAGGGATCGGCGAAGAGGCAGAGGACCGTCGGAGCCCGTGACCTTCACCGAGGCAGACGCCCAGGGATCCAGATTTCCACATAACGACGCGGTTGTAATCTCTTTAAACGTCGCTGATTATGATGTACGCCGCGTTTTGGTGGATAATGGAAGTTCGGCCGGACATATTGTTTTACGATGCCTTCTTAAAAATGTCCCTACCTGACACCCGCTTAGGGCCTGTAAATTTCCCCCCTGGTAGGATTTGCCTGGCACGCCGTTCCGGTCGAAGGCATGGTGACTTTGGCGGTAGACGGCGGGCCAATCCCCCAAAATTGGCCAAGGCGCGGATCGACTTCTTGGTCGTGTAAGGACCCCGTCCGCCTATAATGCAATCCTTGGGCGACCCGGCCTAAACGCACTACGGGCGGTTAGTGTCAACCTACTACTTAAAGATGAAATTTCCGACGAGCCATGGGAGTCGGCGAAGTCAGAGGAGACCAGGCCCTGGCAAAGTACTGCTACTCGATCGCCCTGCATAAGGGAGACCGGCCCGACCCTTACCTTGTTGATGGACTGGACGTCCGCGACGACCTCACTGAAGAACGGGGCGAACCTGCGGAAGACCTCGTCCCTGTGTCCTTACACGATGGAGACCCGGGGCATGAGGTGCGGATCGGCTCCAACTTGGCGGCCGAGGTTCAAGGGAGCAGCTCGTCGCTTTCCTCAGAAGGAATGCGGACGTCTTCGCCTGGGCCCCAGCGGATGTACCAGGGATCGACGCCGATGTTCATAGAACATCGGCTGGCCATCGACCCAAGGCACCGACCCGATCAGAGAAAAGTTGCGCCACCAAGCCCCAGAGAGACAGAAGGCGGTAGCCGAAGAAGTGGATAAGCTCCTCGAAGCCGGACTCATCCGGGAGGTCAACTATCCGACCTGGGTCTCGAACGTGGTTCTCGTCAAAAAAGCAAACAACAAATGGAGGATGTGCGTCGACTTCAAGAAGCTGAACAAAGCCTGCCCAAAGGACAGCTACCCCCTGCCGAGGATCGATCAGCTGGTGGACGCAACCTCGGGCCACGAGCTCCTCACTTTTATGGACGCATTTTCTGGTTATAACCAGATACGCATGGCGCCCGAGGATGAAGAAAAGACCGCCTTTCATTACTGACCGAGGTCTTTATTGCTACAAGGTCATGCCTTTTGGACTCAAGAACGTAGGGGCCAACCATACCAGCGTTTGGTTAATAAGGTCTTCAAGGAGCAGATCGGACCGCAACATGGAGGTGTACGTAGATGATATGCTCGTCAAAAGTCGAGCCTTTAACAGACCACCTTGGCCGACCTTGAAGAAGACCTTCGGTGCACTTCAGGAGGCACAAGATGAAGCTGAACCCGACCAAATACGCCTTTGGTGTAACCTCCTAAAAAATTTCTTGGATTCATGGTGTCGAGACGCGGAATCGAGGCAAACCCCCAGAAAATTCGAGCCATTCAAGAAATGACCACTCGAAAGACGATCAAAAAAGTTCAGCGCCTGGCTGGGAAAGGTGGCATCCCT
Source organism: Cocos nucifera (assembly GCA_006176705.1). NCBI lineage: Eukaryota > Viridiplantae > Streptophyta > Magnoliopsida > Arecales > Arecaceae > Cocos > Cocos nucifera. Next base: position 580,687 of record QRFJ01001231.1, on the reverse strand, counting down.
AAATCGCTTTCATCTCAAGGTCGGCCGAACGGATGCCATTCCCTTCTTCCGAGGTTCTCAGGACGATCGAAAGGATTTTCTGCTGGATGGCGGAGTGCCAACAGGCATTCGAGGAGCTTCAAAAACTACCTCGGCATGCCCCCACTGCTGGCAAAGTTCGAACCTAGGAGAAGGAATTATTCCTGCATCTAGCTGTCTCCCCGATGGCCCTAGCGGCAGTCCTCGTCAGGGAAGAAGCAAAGACGCAGCGACCGATCTAGTACATAAGTCGAGTCCTAAGGAACGCGGAGATCAGGTACTCTAGGTTAGAAAAACTGACTTACTATCTTATAATTGCTGCCAGAAAGCTCCGATCTTACTTTCAGGAGCACACCATAATGGTCCTCACGGACCAACCAATAAAAGTAGTTCTCTACCGAGCAGACACTTTCGAAAGAATCGCAAAATGGGCAATCGAGCTCACAGAGTTCGACATCAACTATCGGCCCAGGCCGTCAATCAAAGCTCAGATACTGATGGATTTTGTGCTAGAATTCACCATTCCAGTTGAAACCGAGCTTGAATCGAGTAGAACCAGCACTAGAGCGAGGTCGAACTTCGATGAAGTCGAGCTGTCGCGGTCGATCCTCCCCGAAGAGAGCATCGACCTCTCTAAAGATTCCTGGGCTCTACACGTAGATGGTTCGTCCAACTCCACTAGAGCTAGTGCGGGGCTGGTCTTGGTCAGCCCCGAAGGAGTTGTCATCGAGTACGCACTGCATCTTGAGTTTTCTGCGACCAACAATGGGGTCGAATATGAAGTGCTGATCGTCGGATTAAAGATAGCGAGGAAATTAAAAATAGATTGGCTTCAAGTCTACAGCGATTTTCAACTGATGGTTGGTCAAGTCGGCGGCAGCTACGAGGCACGGAAGGAAATCATGGTGAGGTACCTTGGAAAAGTGAAGAATTTGATCCCAGCCTTCGACAGTTTTGGCATTCAGTACATCCCGAGGGCGGAAAATGCAAGAGCCGATCTTCTTTCCAAGTTGGCCGCTTCAACGCCAGCCGAACTGCCCAAAGAAGTATTTTTGGAAACTTTGAAGTGTCCGACCATAGAGAAATCTCAGACCATCCTGCAGACGGAATTCGAGCCCAGCTGGATCGACCCGTTGATCGCCTACCTTCAAGAGGGGGTCCTTCTCCGCGATCAAAAAGAAGCTCGGAAGCTCAGGAATCAGGCCTCCCGCTACGTCTTATACGAAGGCAGATTGTATAAGAGGTCGTACTCCCTCCCATTGCTGAGATGTTTTCGACCTTCAGAGGTCGACCTCGCACTATGGGATGTGCACGAGGTGTTAGATATATGTGCCCTAAAAGCCAGAATTGGCCGACACTTGTAATACACTTCTAAGGGCAAAATTATAATTTTGACTATAATTAATGAAATGAATTATTTTCTATCACACATGTGTATTTAGTGTCTGTGATACATCCTTTGAGTTAATGGTAATGATAATTCATATTTTCAAGAGTTGAAAATTTAAGACATGAATAATCATTATTAACTCATAAACAGCTTCCGACCATAGGATCATCACGAGGATGGTGATTGATCCGGAAGGTTGGTGTACGATCGCTTCTCTTTAGTAGATGAGTCTTGAGTCTACGGTGTGGAGACACCGGAGCGAGAGTACAGGTACTCGTTAGAGAACGAGGGCACTGAGCGTGACCACCTCGAGTAGTCATTAGGAAGTCTACCTTCTCGTCAATGACTGACTCGATGCTGCAGTAGTGTGTCTGGTTCTTTGACCTGAGATGCATCGACAGTTCACCTTGAGGGTGTTATAGTTTGACTACACCATTACTCGGTCTCCTAGCCATATGGAACCCTGAGGTGTATGTTGGCTATAGCATGTTCATTGTAGGAACTGGATTGCATCAAGATGGGATCTATCTACCTCGGTGGTAGAGGAGCAGCCCTATGATGATCATGAGAATCAAGTCCAGAAAGCCCATGGCCATGGTAGAGTGAAATAATAGAAAGAGTTTCTATTTAGATTTTCACATTGGACTCGAATCGAATGATTATATCATATGACAGAGACTAGGGTTTGACGAGTTTACCTTAACCCTAATCTGATCGGGGCTCAAGATAGAAGAACTTAATCACACAGGTAGCTGCACCAAGAGGTTCGCATTCAGCTCTGATGGGTTGCCACCATATACTGCTAGGTGTCACTGGTGGATTTTGGGAGCAATTAGAATGATTTAGATGATCGATCATTCTAGCTGTTCGAATCAGAAGAGTTCTGATCCATCGAAAGGAGTTTCGATGATGTCTATGATAGAGATCATGACATATCCCATTACCATACAGAACTGAACCTAACTGGGTCACACAAACAAGGGTTTGAATCTGGTGATCATCAATTGAACTGATCTAGTTCAATTGATCTGAATGAGATTCAATTAGGTTCAAGAAAATCGTGCTAGCACTCGATTGAACCTAACGTTCTTCTTTTACTATCATAAATAAGTTGTCCTGACTGAGCCAAAGGAGTTTGTGCTCAATCAGAGGCCTTCATATGGTCTGACTGGAGGTTGTCCAAGTCAGAAAAGGTTGTCTTATTTGTAAGACATTACCTGCTATTTTTGGTCACCTGCCATTTCTTGTTCTTTGACTTTGGTCAAAAGTCTACCTTTGACTGGTCAAATATTGACCATTGACACTTTGACTTTTGACCACATGTCATGCACCTATTGGAGAGCTGGTGGGGGCCTGTCCCCCTGCCAGAACCTGGCAAGGAGAAGGGCGCACGCCAAGGGTAGGCGTGTGCCCAAGTTGGAGGCGCCTAGGAGTCCTTGTTGGACAAAGACTCCATCTCCTTTTTGGATTCCAATTAGAGTTCTTCTAAGAACCAACTTTGACTGGTCTTAGGCACCCTCTAAGGAGGAATCCAGGGGTCTCTATTCCCACCAATCAGATTTAGATCTGATTTCACAAAGGGTTGTGATTGGTTGGGAGGAAGAGGAGTTGGATCACAAGCTTAGTCTATAAATAAGACCCTGCGCCCAACTCTAATTCTAATGCAATTCAATTGAGAAAACCCCATGCCCCAAGGCTGCCTCTCCCCTCCTTCTCCATGCCATAGTCTCTCTTCCCCTTGCTCTCCACGTCCAAAAGGAGTTTTGGACTTGGTTGGTGCGATTCAGATCAAAGAAAGGCGATCAAAAGCAAGAAGGCTGCGCTGCTGCAAAGGACGACTGCTGATCTTCAAAAAGAGTTTTGAAGATCCTCCAGATCAGATCCAGATCTGATTTTTGGAGATGTGATAGAGAAGAAGAGGATCTCCAGATCCAACCTGAGTGGATACCGGTAGAGGCCAGGCGCTTGCGTGGCTAGATCCAGAACCTTCCGCTGCAAATCAGGATCATCAACAGGGATAATAGGATTACCCAAATCAGGTAAATTAAATTTGATTTAATTTATCTTATTTTATTTTATTTATTAAAATAATAAGAATCAGATCTAAAATATATCAAGATCTGATTGAGATCAAGAGAAAAATTTTTGAAATATATCTCTTGATCTGATCAGATCTGGACGAACCTGGACCGAAAAATCAGGATTTTCCTTCAACTGGTATCAGAGCCATGGTTCTAAATTGTTTAGATCTGATTTTAAATTTTATTTTAATTAAAAAATAAAGTGATTTCAGATGTCACATGAGATGTGATCAGATCTGAAATCAGAAAAAATTAAAATTAAATGATTTGGATCTAAGAACATGAAGATATGCATGACTAGTTCTAGAATAGAATAGTTCTATAGAATAGTTTTGCATGTCTTTGATTTAATCTGATTAAATCATATTTTAGATCTTTTATTTACTATTTTTTGATATTATAAGTGTTATAATAACATCTAAATAAATAGCAAATAAAAATTATTTAATTTTAAATATCATATGAGATATGATTGATGCATGTCTAGACTAGTTGTAGAATAGTTCTACATAATTATCTAGATTAGAATTTATTTTGATTAGATCAATTTAAATCTAATTTTTTAGATTATTATGAGATAATTTAGATCTGAAAATATGCATGATTTGATACATGAGATGTATGCAAAATATGCCATGATTAGATCTAAATTTGTATATGAGATATATGATATAGATCTAAACTATTTTGTAGTATTTACATGTTCCTGATTAAGGCGTTCCTCTTGGCCGTCCGGTCATAAGAACGAAGAAGGGTTTAAAGGCCCTCTCTTCCCATTCGATGGGGTGTTCTTATGACGTGTAGGGGTGCTGCGTGTTCGTCCTTAATCAGAAACCCAAAACTTACTTTCTGCAAAACCCTAGATCCTGAAACCCTAGGATTTATTGTGCATATTTTGTTTATGAACCCAACTTAATTAAGAATTAAGTTTATGGAATATTAATTAGGTCTAAAATTGAGAATTTCAGATCTAAGACATATTCATAATACTGGGTTCGGGCTTGGGTAGCTCAATTAGGTCTAAGCGGTTGATCAAACCGAATCAAGAGTTGGTTAGATGGGATCAACAATGCTTAAATTGACCAGCCTAATAGGATTAAGTCTGGGTCAAGATCGAGTCACGATCAAGCAAGACCTAATTAGGCTCAGAGGTTAGAGTCTGGATTGTAGGCTAACCCAATTGGTTCTGACTCAACAATTTGGTGTCTAAGGTAAGTTTGGCACAGACGACCGACTGGATTTTTAATTGGAAGCTACTCGACCTGAATGCGTTCTTGTACGAGTTAATGGCATATTCCTTCCACCGATCTCACTTACCTGGCCATATCTGTTGACACAGTTCTGATCTGAGGTGGTCAATAATCCGAGCTAACCCATGCCACTAGGTTAGTCATAATTGTTATGACTAAGCCAAGTCTAGTTTAATGAGACCTGAATCAATTCTCCCTAAGAAAAGATTAAGTCTGAGGTCTTCCACCATTGTAGATGTGCGGGCCCTTCCGGGGTTGATTGTTCTCGGCTGGATACAGTGGCTCAGTTGCACCGGGAAGACGCAACCATGTCTATTAGGCATTGGATGCTATGGGCTGGAGGATGAGTTGGGCTCAATATTTCGGATACGGTGAGAGACTCAATTAGGAACCCAGTCTATGCAAATGGTGGGTCTGACTTAACTAAGGAGTGGATCAAATATTCGGATACGGTGAGATTCATGAATTAGAGACCAAGTTTGGGTGCACCATGATTAGAGAATCATTGAACAAGAGTTGTTCACTCATTGGCTAACCCATCACCAATAACTGTTAGGTGAGGTGATGAGTCAGTTGGTGAGACCGCACCACCCACTAGAAATCATTAATCATGGAGATTTTTCGCATCTCTACAGAGGGAGTGTAGGGATCCGAGAAAATAGTGGGAGCTAATTTATTTAAAAATAAAATTCCTAAACAAATTGGTCAAGTCAAAATTACAGTATCTAACTAGAATCTTTGACTCTCTACAGGAAAAATGTCTGCGTCCAAACCCATTGGCACGTATCCTGGACACACATAGACTGACTGGACCCAATTATAAAGATTGGCTCAGGAACTACAAAATTAGTTTTGGGTTTCGAGAAGTTAACCCATGTTTTGGACCAGGACCCTCCCACCTTACCAGCCTCGTCCATCCACTGAACAGAGAGCGTCTCTGGAAAAATGGATTGACGAAGATAATAAGGCCAGATATTACATGTTGGGCTCGATGTCTGATGAGCTCCAGCGCCAACATGAAGATATCGGGACTGCTCGCCAAATGTTGGCTCACCTGCAGGAGATGTTTGGTGAACAGAGTCGCGCAGCCAAATATCAAGTCACAAAATGACTTTTTAAGGCTAAGATGCGTGATGGGCAGTCAGTCCAAGATCACTGTCTGACAATGATCAAGGACATGGAAGAGCTTGAGAAGCTCGGTGTGAAGTTGGACTTGGACCTGCAGAACGATATTATTCTGCAATCCTTGACTGATGCATATGGGCAATTCATCATGAATTACCACATGCATAAACTTCAAAATTCCTTGGCCGAGTTGATGAATATGCTGGTTACCGCTGAGCTTTCTATGAAAGGTTCTAAAGGCTCAGTTCTTGCTATGGAACGGACTTCTTCCAAAAGAAAGTCTTATGGAAAGAAAAAGAAGTCTGTGAAAAAGCAAAAGGTGGAAGGATCAAAGAAGAAGAAGGCAGAATCGAAGAAGAAGGCCGATGGCAAAGGAAAGTGTTTCCATTGCAACAGCGACGGCCATTGGAAGCGGAACTGCCCTACTTACCTGGCCACCCTGAAGAACAAGAAGGAAGGTCCTTCTGGAGGTATGCTCGTTATTGAGTCTAACCTTACGGTTTCTTCTGCATCCAGTTGGGTGCTTGACTCTGGTTCTAGTGCTCATCTGTGCACTTCTATGCAGGGTCTTGAGGATAGCAGGAGGCTGAGGGATGGAGACATGATCCTACGCATCGGTAATGGAGCAAGAGTTGCTGCAGTAGCCGTGGGAACATACCCTCTTCGATTACCATCTGGTTTAGACTTAGTTTTAAAAGACTGTTATTATGTGCCTGCAGCTAGCAGGAATTTGATTTCTGTTTCATGCTTAGCACAAGAAGGTTATGTGATCACCTTCTTTAAGGACCATTGTAACATTCTTTATGAAAGAAATAAAATTGCAAATGGTTTCCTTATTAATGGTCTTTATCAGCTACATATTGATGTACCTGTTCTAACTATCGAGCAAAACGTGAATGCCAAACGACCTAGGGATAGTCCAAACGACAGATATCTATGGCACCTGAGATTAGGTCATATAGCAGAAGATAGGATCAACAAATTGGAGAAAAATGGGCTATTGAGTCCATTGACTTTCTGAGTCATATCCAACTTGTGAATCTTGTCTTCAAGGCAAAATGACTAAACTCCCTTTTGTTGGACATGGGGAGAGGGCCACAGATCTCCTTGCCCTAGTACATACTGATGTGTGCGGCCCATTTGATGTGCCGGCTAGAGGCAATTTTGTCTACTTCATTACCTTTACCGATGATCTGTCTAGGTATGGGTATGTGTATCTTATGAGACACAAGTCTGAAGCTTTTGAAAAGTTCAAAGAATTCAGACATGAAGTAGAAAAACAAACTGGAAAAACCCATTAAGGTTCTTCGATCAGATCGAGGAGGTGAATACCTTAGCCGGGAATTCCTAGACTATCTTAAGGAAAATGGCATAGTCTCTCAATGGACTCCACCAGGAACACCTCAACTCAACGGGGATTTCAGAATGGAGAAATCGGACTCTATTGGATATGGTTCGATCCATGATGAGCTTCACAGACCTCCCTGATTTTCTTTGGGGACATTCATTATTAACTTCAATCTATTTACTGAATAGGGTTCCCTCTAAAACCGTTCCTACCACACCGTATGAGATATGGCACGGTAAGAAACCAAGTCTGAGTCATCTCAGAATTTGGGGTTGTCCGGCTCATGTCAAAAGACAACAAGCGGACAAGTTAGAGTTTAGGTCCTTTAGAGCTCGATTCATAGGATATCCTAAAGAGTCATTAGGATACTATTTCTACATTCCAGAAGACCACAATGTGATTGTGAGTCGACATGCCATATTTCTTGAAAAATAGTTTATTCAAGATAGCGGCATTGGAAAGCAGATTAAGCTTGATGAGAAAGTCTCACAAGTGGAAAGAGCTAAGGACCAAGTGGAACCAAATCAGGTTGAGCCAATAAGAACACTACCTCCTCCACCTCGTAGATCGGAAAGAGTTTTCCGTCCCCCTGAAAGATACTTAGGTATTATTTCAGAGGACGTAGAGGAAATGTTCCTCGTAGGTAATGGTGCTCATGGTGATGATCCCAAAACCTACAACGAGGCGATATCAGATATCGACTCCGAGAAATGGCTAGAGGCAATGAAGTCAGAAATTGACTCGATGCACTCAAACCAAGTCTGGACCTTGGTAGATCCACCAGAAGGTATAGTACCTATTGGGTGTAAATGGATCTTCAAGAGAAAGATTGGTGCAGATGGGAATGTGGAGACATTCAAGGCTAGACTAGTGGCAAAAGGTTATAGTCAACGTGAAGGCATTGACTATCAGGATACCTTTTTCCCCAGTAGCTATGCTAAAATCCATCCGCACATTGCTTGCCATTGCAGCCTATTTCGATTATGAAATATGGCAAATGGACGTGAAAACGGCATTCCTAAATGGATATCTTGAGGAAGATATCTATATGGAACAGCCGCTAGGTTTCACATCCAGTGATACTGATCACAAGGTTTGCAAGCTGCAAAGGTCCATATATGGACTTAAGCAAGCATCTCGGAGCTGGAACACTCGTTTCAATGATGTGATCAAAAAGTTTGGTTTCATCAAAAATGAAGAGGAACCATGTGTTTTCAAAAAGGTCAGTGGGAGCGCTGTTGTCTTCCTCGTATTGTACGTGGATGACATCCTCCTTATTGGGAATGATATTCCCATGTTGACATCAGTCAAGATGTGGTTGTCCAAGGAATTCTCCATGAAAGACCTAGGTGAAGCATCCTTTATTCTAGGAATTAAGGTCTATAGGGATAGACCGAATAGGATGCTAGGACTTTCACAGAAGATGTACATAGAGGAAGTACTAAAGAGGTTTAGTATGGAAAACTCTAAGAGGGGATTAATACCCTTCAGACATGGTATTCATCTTTCCAAGAAGATGTGCCCCAGCACACCTGAGGAAATAGAACGCATGAGCAAGATCCCTTATGCTTCTGCAATAGGGAGCCTCATGTATGCCATGCTATGTACACGACCTGATATAGCCCATGCTGTGAGTGTCACAAGCAGATATCAGTCAAATCCAGGTGAAGAACACTGGACTTCTGTGAAATGTATCCTTAAGTACTTGAGAAGAACTAAGGATATGATGTTGGTCTTTGGTAATGGAGAACTCCAAGTTCAAGGATACACAGACTCGGATTTCATGTCTGATATAGATGATCGAAAGTCGACATCTGGAGTCTGTTTGTGTGCAATGGTGGAGCTGTCAGCTGGAAGAGTTTCCAAGCAAACTGTGATAGCAGATTCCACCATGGAAGCAGAATATATCGCTGCATCAGAGGCTGCAAAGGAAGCATTCTGGTACAAGAAGTTTGCTGCAGAAATTGGAGTAATGCCATCAGATGCCATTCCTCTTACTGCGACAACAATGGCGCCATAGCCCTTGCTAAGGAGCCGAGGTCTCACCAGAAGTCCAAGCACATTGAGCGGCGATACCACCTCATCCGCGATTACCTCGAGAAAGGTTACGTTCGAGGTCAAGAGAGTCAACTCCACAGATAATGTGGCAGACCCACTTACAAAGCCGTTGGGCCAGCAGAAGATCGAAGCCCACCTTGAGAAGATGGGACTTAGACTTGTAGCCAATTGGCTTTAGGACAAGTGGAGATTGTTAGATATATGTGCCCTAGAAGCCAGAATTGGCTGACACTTGTAATACACTTCTAGGGGCAAAATTATAATTTTGACTATAATCAATAAAATGGGTTATTTTCTATCACATATGTGTATTTAGTGTCTGTGATACATCCTTTGAGTTAATGGTAATGATAATTCATATTTTCAAGAGTTGAAAATTTAAGACATGAATAATCATTATTAACTCATAAAATGCTTCCGACCATAGGATCATCACGAGGATGGTGATTGATCCGGAAGGTTGGTGTACAATCGCTTCTCTTTAGTAGATGAGTCTTGAGTCTACGGTGTGGAGACACCGGAGCGAGAGTACAGGTACTCGTTAGAGAACGAGGGCACTGAGCGTGACCACCTCGAGTAGTCATTAGGGAGTCTACCTTCTCGTCAATGACTGACTCGATGCTGCAGTAGTGTGTCTGGTTCTTTGACCTGAGATGCATCGGCAGTTCACCTTGAGGGTGTTATAGTTTGACTACACCATTACTCGGTCTCCTAGCCATATGGAACCCTGAGGTGTATGTTGGCTATAGCATGTTCATTGTAGGAACTGGATTGCATCAAGATGGGATCTATCTACCTCGGTGGTAGAGGAGCAGCCCTATGATGATCATGAGAATCAAGTCCAGAAGCCCATGGCCATGGCAGAGTGAAATAATAGAAAGAGTTTCTATTTAGATTTTCACATTGGACTCGAATCGAATGATTACATCATATGACAGAGACTAGGGTTTGACGAGTTTACCTTAACCCTAATCTGATCGGGGCTCAAGATAGAAGAACTTAATCACACAGGTAGCTGCACCAAGAGGTTCGCATTCAGCTCTGATGGGTTGCCACCATATACTGCTAGGTGTCACTGGTGGATTTTGGGAGCAATTAGAATGATTTAGATGATCGATCATTCTAGCTGTTCGAATCAGAAGAGTTCTGATCCATCGAAAGGAGTTTCGATGATGTCGATGATAGAGATCATGACATATCCCATTACCATACAGAACTGAACCTAACTGGGTCACACAAACAAGGGTTTGAATCTGGTGATCATCAATTGAACTGATCTAGTTCAATTGATCTGAATGAGATTCAATTAGGTTCAAGAAAATCGTGCTAGCACTCGATTGAACCTAACGTTCTTCTTTTACTATCATAAATAAGTTGTCCTGTCTGAGCCAAAGGAGTTTGTGCTCAATCAGAGGCCTTCATATGGTCTGACTGGAGGTTGTCCAAGTCAGAATAGGTTGTCTTATTTTGTAAGACATTACCTGCCATTTTTGGTCACCTGCCATTTCTTGTTCTTTGACTTTGGTCAAAAGTCTACCTTTGACTGGTCAAATGTTGACCATTGACACTTTGACTTTTGACCACATGTCATGCACCTATTGGAGAGCTGGTGGGGGCCTATCCCCCTGCCAGAACCTGGCAAGGAGAAGGGCGCACGCCAAGGGTGGCGTGAGCCCAAGTAGGAGGCGCCTAGGGGTCCTTGTTGGACAAGGACTCCACCTCCCTTTTGGATTCCAATTCAGAGTTCTACTAAGAATCCAGTTTGACTGGTCTTAGGCGCCCTCTAAGGGTAAGGAGGAATCCAGGGGTCTCTATTTCAACCAATCAGATTTAGATCTGATTTCACAAAGGGTTGTGATTGGTTGAGAGGAAGAGGAGTTGGATCACAATAGGTCTATAAATAAGACCCTGCGCCCAACCCTAATGCTAATGCAATTCAATTGAGAAACCCCACGCCCAAGGCTGCCTCTCCCCTCCTTCTCCATGCCATAGTCTCTTCTCCCCTTGCTCTCCACGTCCAAAAGAGTTTTGGACTTAGGTTGGTGCGATTCAGATCAAGGAAAGGCGATCAAAAGCAAGAAGGCTGCGCTGCTGCAAAAGGACGACTGCAGATCTTCAAAAGAGTTTTGAAGATCCTCCAGATCAGATCCAGATCTGATTTTTGGAGATGTGATAGAGAAGAAGAGGATCTCCAGATCCAACCCGAGTGGATACCGGTAGAGGCCAGGCGCTTGCGTGGCTAGATCCAGAACCTTCCGCTGCAATCAGGATCATCTACAGGGTAATAGGATTACCCAAATCAGGTAAATTAAATTTGATTTAATTTATCTTATTTTATTTTATTTATTAAAATAATAAGAATCAGATCTGAAACATATCAAGATCTGATTGGGATCAAGAGAAAAATTTTTGAAATATATCTCTTGATCTGATCAGATCTGGACGAACCTGGACCAGAAAATCAGGATTTTCCTTCAACTGGTATCAGAGCCATGGTTCTAAACTGTTTAGATCTGATTTTAATTTTATTTTAATTAAAAAATAAAGTGATTTCAGATGTCACATGAGATGTGATCAGATCTAAAATCAAAAAATTAAAATTAAATGATTTGGATCTAAGAACATGAAGATATGCATGACTAGTTCTAGAATAGAATAGTTCTATAGAATAGTGCTTCGGCGAGCCGCTGTCGCTCAGCCTCAGAGTCAAGGGAAGCTCGCCCCAAACCGGGAAGGTCCGTATGAGGTGACGAAAGTCATCCGACCCGAAACTTATCGCCTGAAGGAACTCGGAGGGATAGTGCTTCCCCGACCGTGGAACTCAGAAAATCTGAGGATGTATTATCAGTAAAGTTCCTTTAAAAACTTCTTTGCTCTGCATTATTGATTTCTGGCATAAGGATTACGGGATGACAGGAAAGAAATGAATAAAAATAGTCCATTAGGAATAGGAGGAAAATCTCGTCCTAACGCGAACAGGTCAAAGACCTCTAAACCTCGGCTGTGGGAGACAAGGTCTCCCCCGGATCAACATCGACCGTGGGAAATAAGACCTTACCAAAATTGAAGGCCTCATTCGCAAAGGACGAGATGGGGGGAGAGGCACGGATGACGGTCTGCATGTGCCCCCACAGCCTGTTGGGAACAGGAGGAGGACCTCATCCTAACGCGAGTAAAATCGAAGGCCTCGTTCACAAAGGATGAGATGGGGGGAGAGGCGCGGACGATGGTCCGCATGTGCCCCCACAGCCCATTGGAATAGGAGGAGGATCTCGTCCTAACGCGAGCAAAATCGAAGGCCTCGTTCACAAAGAACGAGATGGGGGAAGAGGCGTGGACGACGGTCCGCATGTACCCCCATAGCCTGTTAGGAATAGGAGGAGGACCTCATCCTAACGCGAGCCAAATCGAAGACCTCGTTCACTTTAGACGAGACGGAAGGAGACGGATAACGGTCCGAATGTGCCCCCATAGTTCGTTAGAAACAGGAGGAGAACCTCGTCCTAATGCAAGCAAAGTCGAAGTTAGGAACAGGAGGAGAACCTCATCCTAATCCGAGCGATCGGGTCAACCTCGATCGGAGAGCTTCAACTTCCATTTCGGCCAGAGATAAGATCGGAGATAACCTCATCCTGAGATGAGATCTCCCTCGAGCTTCGACATGGACCAGCATGAGGCTCGGAGGAAGACTTCGACAGTCGTCATTCCTGCACTCCCTTCCTTCGATTTTCGAACTCGAAAGTGGGGGGTCTGGTGTTAGGGATAAATCCTGCTCCCGCTGAAGTCTAGTCCGATGCTTAGCCTAATGCAACCAGTAGCCGCAGAAGAGCTTCAGCAGACGGGCTTCAGCCGAAACCCCAGCGGCCGAGCTTCTTCTAACCCATTCAGTCGGCCGAACTACTTAGCGGCCGAACTCCTTCTGACTCCCCAATCGCCGAGCTTCAGTCAGACTCCCGCAAGAGCCGAACTCTCTCTGCGTCGTTACAGCCAGGCGCCTGCGAGAGCCGAACTCCCTCCAAGCTTCCTCTCCGGCCGGCCTTCCACGGAAGCCGGACTTCTTGCGGAATCCACCAACGACCGGGCTTCCACGGAAGCCGGACTCCTTGCGGAATCCTCCAGCGATCGGGCTTCTACGAAAGTCGGACTCCTTCAGCGATCGAGCTTCTACGGAAGTCGGACTTCTTGCGGACTCCTTCAGCGGTCGAACTTCTCAATGGCCGAACTTCCATGAAAGCCGAACTTCTTATGACGGATTTCTGTAGGCGACCCCGCTATGGTTACACGATAATAACGATCGGCATTTATCGAGTCAATAACGATCGGCATTTATCAAGTCAATAATGATCGGCATTGATCAGGACAGTTACGATGGTCATTAATCAAGGCAGTTACAACAAGCTCTCTCTATAAAAAGGATCCTCCAGATACGCTCTGGTCAGTTTCTAAAAAAAATCCTTCTCTCCTCCTCAAAACTCTACTGAATTCCATACCTAGCACTCCATTTCTGTTGACTGGAGCTGATTTGATCGTCAGAGGGTCCTGTCGGAGCCACCCCCCACCGACTTTGGATGAGACTTTATTTTGTAGGTCCCCGACGGCGATCTCACCGGCTTCAACTACCACGACCTCCGACGATGATGACGACCAATTTCTACGTCAACATATATATATATATATATATTAAAATAGTGACAGCAAGATTCAACAGAAAAATGGGCACTGCACTTAATGTATATGGAGATGTTGGCCGAGCAAGGGACAGAAACAAGCCGAGCTGATTTAGCCCAATAAGTGGCTTCCATTTGTCACATCCATCGTTGGACCTGTCCAGTGGATTAGGATCTCTCTCTCCACATGCTGCTTTATTGGAAGTGTTTGCTGTGCAACCTTTCATCAATTGATTTTTGTCTAGATTTTTTTCTAACTCTAATGCATGCCATGATACTTAGTTAAAGCAAGTAAAATTCCATCTCGATAACCAACAAAATGATAAAATTTATCATAATCTAAACTATTAGATATGATTTATTATCTTAAAATTATTCATACTATATATTTATATATATATGTGTGTGTAATTTAGAGATTCCTAATATATGCATCGAGTGGATAATATATATAATATAAAATAATAAAAATTTTATGAATGACTTAATTAATAAATTAAAAATTTTTAAATTATATAATTTTTGATATATAATTAACTTAAAAATAATAAAGCATCTTGAATAATTTGAATCACTGATGTGGGATCTCATGCATTATTCGATGGATATCGGATCCGATTAAAATGAAGAAGCATTTGAATCTTCTTTTTTATATAAATATATTTTTTAATATCGAAAGAATGCAACAAGCTAGGTAATCCCAATTCTCCATACCAACGGTCTTTACTATTTTTTTTTTTTCTAAAATCTAATTTAGCCGGAAAGTGTAATATCAAATTGACATTCCTTCCTCCCTATGATATTTACAACTTATCTTATGTTCAAAATTTAGGATCGTGCCAATTGTGCTGCCTGAAAAAAAAAATCCTGATGAAATAAATCCTCTTCCAGTCCATCCATGCAAATTGATTACAACATTATGGTTTCTCGCATAAATGTCATGTCTGATTATTTTCTACAAAATGGAGAATACCGCAAGGAACAGACCTAAACATTCTGAATAAAAATGCCTTTGAATCAATTTTGTTTTATTGAATAATGAGCTGCGGTCAATTATATGCAGCCCTCCGAAAGGAGGGCGAGCAAGACCTGCTTGAGATGATCCAAAAAAGGGCAACGCATCTTTAGCTACCCCTTTTTTTTTTTTATAATAAAAAAAACTTTATTACATAAGATAGTAGTAGGAACGTACAAGTAGCATCTTATATGGATACGGTCCAAACTTTATACTAATAACTAGACTACAAAAAGATACACGTAACTTTGAGATGACTTCAAGACCAAAATATACATCCAAATAACAGTAATTTATGTAAAAAATGGACAGATGTATTAGAAAATAGTATTTGCCAAAGCAAATTCCTAGCAAGGAGCCTGCAATAGCCGTACAGATGATGAAAACAGTAGGTACGGAAAAGAGCTGAAATGAATATAACATGATATGCCATGGGAGGGCCCCAAAGAAACAAGAACCAGT
Source organism: Cocos nucifera (assembly GCA_006176705.1). NCBI lineage: Eukaryota > Viridiplantae > Streptophyta > Magnoliopsida > Arecales > Arecaceae > Cocos > Cocos nucifera. Next base: position 565,273 of record QRFJ01001231.1, on the reverse strand, counting down.
ATATAAAGTTATGCAGAAAAATCTTGCTCCCTAGTGTCAGCATTGTAAGAGAAAGAATGCTACATATGCGTTGAAAGAATAAAATGCTCCCTGGTATATGCAGCATATTGCCATGGAGTACTTCCTGAGAGGAGTAGACCAGAGTTAATTTCATCCCATTCTGCAAGCAAACACCGCTGACAGCCAGTGTCTGTGAAGAAGACCCTCCAACCCAGGCAAAAACCAGGACAACAGTTGAGACCCAACTCCCATCCGTCATGGCATTTGGGGGGTAAAGCAAATACCGATCAAGTTTCCAAATATTTTGAAAGAAATACCTTGAAAAACACATCCCATCAGGTCGGACATCATCTGAAATAAAAGAGGCGTCATCAATTAGATATCGAAGTCGTAGAATGCCCGTTTGGAGGGCAGCAATTGTGATATAGAGTGTTTCAGAGACGGCCACAAAGGTGTATGAAAATATTGGAGCATATCCATGAAGCTCCATGAATTGCCAAAGCCTGTATAAAACCAGGTATGTATTTGCTGTTGAAGCATATGTGGGCGTAATGAGTATGCGTATGCAAGAAAGATGATACAGTTGTAGTACCAAAAATATTATAGTCTATATATGTTAAAAGAAAGTTTTTAAGCTAGATAATTTTATATTTTTATACTTGAATCGCGCTTCAATATTTATGTAAAATCAAAATAAATCATAAGTTGCACCATCATCTCATCAATACCTCTTCTCTTCACAGGTAGCTGATTTTCTCTCTCCTCACCCTCCTCTTTAATATGGACGATTGATGGGAATCGCCGTACCCTCGAAAGTTAGAGAAAAGAAACCAGACCACTTCTATTTATATTTGAATTTATCTTATCCCATCAAAAGACTTTTTCATAATTAGAGTTGAAATTTCAATCGAAGTCTTATCAAGAATATGACTCTTTAATTAATTGAGCTCACTGGACATGTGGCTGGCCCAAAGAGTTAAATCCGACTAAGTAACAATTATGCCACACTAAAAGCCAAATCCAATATTTTTCTACTTAGCCTATATTATCACTTAAAATTAATTCTTTGATTTTTCTAAAATATTTTAAAATAAATAAAAAAATATTTTTTTAATTTTTTTAAAATAACAATCCTGAATTAGAATTTTGAACTTGATCCAACGAGTGCGCATTCATTTTTTTTAAAATTTATCTAATTATTTATTCTTTGAAAGATCTTTTATACTTTGATTAAGTAAAAATCATTAATACAGATCATAGCGGTTATACATCTCAATTGATATACTTCCTTCCATATATCACGACATTAATAATTCTCACTTAACCTAGTCTTATATGCTGGAATATGTAGACTATAAAAAATTATAATGTCTATTATAATGGTCCTACTGTTATATTATATAAATGACACTTCTATTTACTTTAATATCGACAAAAATCAACCATCATATATATAAATAATAATTAAATAAAAATAATAGCAATCATCAAATTATTAAAAAATCTCAAAATAAGTATCTGTTATAAATTAAGTATCCTAATGATAAATGTCCATAACTTTTACATGCTTTTTGAAAACTTTGGGTACTAAACCTTTTATCAAAAGGTTAGCTATATCAATAAAATCAATAGACACATGATGACTACCAATTTTCTTATTTACAATAAGATATTTAATATAAATATGCTTGTTTGCATTGATGATCTTACTGCCATTAGAGAAAAAAATTGTAGCGGCATTATCATAATAAATTCTCAGCAGCTTGTAAATAGAATCTATAACTCTGAACTGTGAGATGAATTTTCTTAATTATAGAGCATGTGAGGAAGCCTTGTAGCAGCTTATATATTCAGCTTTCATACTAGAGTAGACAATAATACGCCGTTTTACATTTCTCCATGAGATTGCTCTACCGGTCGATAGAAAGATGTAACATAATGAGGACTTCCTACTACCGAGGCAACTAGCATAATCTGTATTTGAGTAATCGATTACTTTCAACTGATCAGTCATCCCATGAGTAAGTATGTAATCTTTAGTTCTCTGAAAATATTACATCATCTTCTTGGCAGTTTTCATTGAGATCACTTTGATATTTACTAAGCATTTCCAAAGCAAAACTAATATTATGATGGGACTTGAGCATACATCAAACTATCGACTGCAGATGCTTTCATATGATTTCTCTCAATCTTATTCCTGAAATACTAAAATTTATTGAATTTATCATCCTTAACAATTGATACTTCGCTTGATGAGCAGCTTGACATTCCAAACCTTTATAGGATTCTAGTAATATAATTTCTTTGAAATAGACCAAATGATCTTTTATTCCTATTATGATAGATTTATATACCAAAAAAATAAGAAGCATCTTTCATATTTTTTATGAATGTCAAAATATTCGAAAAAAAATTTTAGTTTGCTAGTAAAATATTACTCATATATATAATCAAAAATATAAACTTACTCTCATTCATCTTCAGATACATAATAATTTAATTTTTTTTTCTCTAAAATCTAATTTAACTAGAGAGTGCGGTATCAAATTGACAGTCCTCCCTTCCTATGATATTTCCGACTTATGTTCTGTTCCCATTTGTGCTCTCAAAAAAAATTTATTGATGAAATAAATCCTCGTTCAATCCATCCATCCAAATTGATTACAACATTATGGTTTCTCGCATGAATGCCATGTCTGGTTATTTTCTCCAATATCGAGAACGAAGCAAGGAAGAGACTTGAACATTCTGAATAAAAATGTCCGTGAATCAATTTCGTTTTATTGAATAATGAGCTGCAATCGATGACACGTAGAAGGCGAGCCTTGGCTGCTTGAGATGATCCAAAAGGGGGGCAACACATCTCTAGCTACCTGGTTTTCTTAGAGGCTATCGAATAAACTTGGTGGTTGCATGCGCCAACGGTGCCTATTGGAAGAACTGAATCAAATACCAACCCAACCAGCCCACCCAAACAACAAGGAAAGGAAAGAGGATTTGCTACAGTACTTTCTAACATACTATATGTATAATGAATTTTTTATTCTTGTTCATCACCCGTTGGATGATGGATGATCCAGATTTTTCTCAAAAGAAACCGATTACAGCCGGTAAGAAATCCACGTACGGCCATCAGGCACCATAATTTGGACAAAATCAAGGAGTTAATGCTTGAAAACGTACCGGACGATTTGGAAGTTTTGGCAGCTTTGGGGGGGTCATAACCAACTGCCTTCTTCCTGGGGATGGCAGGCTCCGAGTTTTTAGCCATGCGACAACGGATGGGGTCTCGGCCCCCCAAATTGTTAGTCCCATGCTAAAACTTGCGATGCTCCAACGTGTTCCCGATGCACATTGGGTGTTATATTTTTTTAAAGGTCTGTTTAAATAGTTGGGCCCATAAAATTCATGGATTGAACGCTGATACAACCATGGATTATAGATTGGGCTAAGTCTATTTTATAAAAATCCAGGACAGCTTTTTGAGTGGGATGATCCGAATCATATAGGAAGGAAAAAAAAAATCTCAACTCACTCAAAAGATAATCCTGGATGCTTATACACATGGATCTAGCCTGTTTTTAGTGATTGGGCATCATGATAATTCTTTTAGTATCTTCAGTTTAAGCTCAGCTTGCACCACTAAAATAAACGATATGATTAACTTCAAGATTCAGTTGAATCTTGTCATCCCTCGGGTAGGAACGATATTAAGGTAATGGACATATCAGAATTCAGGCAAGCTCAAGAGGATTAGTGCCCTGTACCCAGGATTAGAGCACTCATAAAGAGGATTAAACCTTTTTTCCCCATTAATCATGTAAAGATCAACGAGGTTATATTTAAGGAGATGCAAAATACTATAATATATGGTATTTTAAACTGCTGTCAGCAAATCATGCTCAAATTATTTCCTTCAGAAAACAATATGTTCTCCAGTTCCTGATATGGAATCGATGTATAGATTTTTGTTCACCGATCTGTATGTTCTTTTGGGTATTGTTTGGTCTAATATTCTTTTCAGAAAGCGACATCGAACACTTCTATGCGCATAGAACTGAAGCCCGTTCCACCATATAAGGGGACGTCTATTGGATTAAAGAATTGAGATATTTAACCAGACATGTTCGATGGGTCGCGGTTACATCAGTGATACTTGGCAGCTTCTTTTCCTCTTCCCAGCCTTAGTTTCTAGAGGAATGAAGAAATTAAGGAAGCATAGCTTTTACCGTTTAGCAAAGACAAGGAGCGCTTTTTTATTCTCGATAAGATGGTTGATTCAATATGAATACAACTAAGAAAATAGACGAAAAAATTTAGAATCCCTCTTTGGCCGATAGCTTTCATGGCTGCAGTATTGAATGATTTTTTTCAGCCGTGGAAGATAATTTCCATGATGGAATCATTATTTTTTTTTTTCAGAGTTTGGATGCCAAACAACGCTTAGAAATTGAATCCAGATGCATTATAATGACGTGTTATTCTTCGGCTGGGAGCTAAATCACCATCATTCGTTTTAGGTGTTGGGATTGGTCAAAGTCCTACTTTCACATCCAACCCTTTCAAAAGGTGCGGTGAACGTCCGTGGTGATATTTTCTGGACCTTCTGAAACACGGTACCGTTCGATAGGGATTTGAAGGTTTTAGTGTTAGTGATGGAAACAGTTGCGGTGCATGCGTTTGATGAGCCCCACCAATACCGAACAAATGTCGACCGTTTCTTTTTCATGGTTGGAGACATGTCCAGAGTGGAGCATATGCTTTGTTGCACCGGGATGTCAGCAGGGCACCACCAAAACATCGAGATGGGAACAAGAAAGGAAAGGGTTTGGGTTTGGGTTTGGGTTTGCCAAATGTGGTGGGGTACATTTAACATTCTTATTGTATGGCTTCAATCTCAAATAATTTGCTACTAGAAATCACATACCATCCCTTGCTTCCTGATAACAAGGCTCTGGTAGAGATAAAAATATATATATATATATATATAATCAGGGGGATTTGGTTTACCAAGATGTGGAAATGGTTATAGCCTTCCTTTTACGCTAACCTGAGGTTGTTTTTTTTTTTTTTTTTTTTTATCGATGCAATGCATTATTTTTCTGCTCCATCTATTTTCTTAACTAAGCATTGCAGCATGCTGGGTAGCAACAACCGTAGCATGATTTTTTTTTTTTTTAATTTTGTTTTAATTTTTCACTGATTTTTTCCAACTCTGTGAATCAAATTAATCTACAGTTTCATCTAAATAGATAATATAAGGACAATGTCTAGTAGCATTAATATACCATCCTAGGGAAGGTGAAAATTTGGAAAAGATTAAAGACACCAGACAGCTTAGGTGGTGCAATGTGACGACATCCGAGCGTTCGAATCCCTCATTTGTTTGTCTTATTCTTGTATATAAATGAGTAGAAAATGGTTAGTACACCTAGCTTTAATAATTCTGGTGCATGGTACCTACTACCTATGGTGGGCATCCATATGTATAAATATGCGAACCCAAGTATTATTGGGGACCGGTTCCATCATTTTTCTAAATAAATGAAATATTTCAGAAAACCCTTGATGCATGACCATGCCAAAGAAATTATGTAAGTTAATAGCAATTCTTTTATGACATGCAGCTTTCATGGACAACCATCCCCAACTATCTCGTTGGAAAAGAGCATCACACCATAGGGATGTGATGTTTCTTAATTTCCAAAGGAGGACAATTGTGACGTGGCAGTTCTCTCCTCACAAAGGTTGCCATTGTAACTACTATTTAAAAGAATAAACTAAAGTGATTTCCAGGTGGACAAGATGTGATCATGACGATGAAGAAATTTACTATCGAAAGCGAATTGAAAGGATTGGAAAGTAGACTTGGGTGTTGAAGTAAAATAGCATACTGGGTGTAACTTAAAATGTAAGACTTTGAAATAATTGGCTTGGGATGGTGATCGTGGCTCAAAATTTCAGGGGAGACAAGATTTGTCACGTATTTTACAGGAGGTTGTTGGATGGTATCTACATGCCAGTCTTTTTCAAGATTTTGATCATGATGATAGGGGTGATAGGCTTGGCCACCCCCTCTTGATAGGGTCAGGGACGGGGAAGGACCAATTAAGCCTGGGTCCCCACTTAAGATTTCCTTATTCAGAAATCTTTTTAAAAAGAACAGGAAAAAGGAAGACAACAAACCACCAATTCTATTACGGTGTACCACGTTTCCATGGACCGCCTCTGCTCGCGACGGTGGTGGGCAAGTTTACGTGGCACCATACCACGTGAGTTCCTTTCCACGATTTTTTTTTTTTAAAATCTTAAATTAGTATTAAAGTAGTATGACTTATGAGAGCTCCTTTCCACGATTTTTTTTTTTTTTTTTATAAATCTTAAAGTAGTATTAAAGTAGTATGACTGATGTGATAATTCCACTATAATGTTATTCCTACTTTATTATAGTATTCACAGCGAAAGGAGGACCTTTCTTTATTTGTAAAAAGCAACCATACTAAGATGAACGGCTAATATTCTAACGAGTGGGCTTGGGATTGGCTGATCTTGTGATATATTCAAATGCATTACTAGCAACTCAATCGGCAGTTATATATATATATATATATATATATATATATATATATATATGACCTATGATAAATACTAGAATGACTTTTTCTTTTTGTAATGCATTCTGGAGCCATGCATTACCTGCACATCCAGCAAAGAATAATGCAATAACTTAAGAAATTAATTATTGTGGATGGATGTCTTCCTCACATCACTTGCATTGCTATTGGCTAAATAGCAAAGGATGGCCTTTGTTTAAATGTATGAAAACAGTCTATTTTGGACCATGCTAGATAATGATATCTTCTTCATTGTAGTTATAAAAATATTTTAGCATATGAAACAAAGCTATGTCATACGTTCTTTTATTTTCGGGATTTGTTTACCAATTGACTCATAACAGATGATGGTGCTGTAAAAAAGTCCAAATCAATTGGTTTTCTAAAATAAATATAACACATTTTTATAAATATAATAATATAATAAACTAAGTTTTTTATGTAACCATATTAATTAATCAATAGCTTAATGCATGTGCTCCAATAAGTTTAGATAAATAGGACAATAGCTGATGTTTTGATGCTCCTACAGATCACATTAATCGCAAAGATATATTGTACCCATCTACCGCATGATTGGAATAGACGTAACGGAGCTTGCCTCAAGTAAAAGTTCCAGTTGAATTAGATTCACCGCTGGGCCGGTGGACCCATCCAACCATGGATCAATATCCTATATTACTTCTTTTTTTCCTCTGTTTCTTATTTATCTGTCTTTGTACATATTAGTTTATAGTTGGACTAATCCAAGGCTAAGGTAGTGAATTTAATCCAATCAAAAATTTCTCAATATTTGCTTATGATTCCCTTGTTCCATATTGGACATTGACAGCCATAAAACGCTTCGGAAGCCTCCCATTGTGTTATATATATGCATTAACAATAGACATTTTAATGGTTCATTACTATTATTTTATTATAATTGTTATATAATAAGAAGATGTGATCATTTTTAAATTTATTATCGCCTATCAAAATAAATGATATTTTCAAAACAGATAAAAAATAGTTTTTGCAACTAACAAATAATAATTTCGGCCAATAACAAGCATATATTCTTCTATAATTTTATTATTTCTATTAAAATAAACTTGATAGAATAAAAATATATAAAGAATAACTGTTGGTTCGTTGTACTGGTACTATTGAAATCCATCTACAAAAGAAAAATTATTAGATGGAACATATTTACAATGGATCTAAGATGAAAGCATTTTATTATTTTTTTAATATGTAATTGTAATATGACGTAGAAGGGTTTTTTTTAAGATCCCACGAATATGCTGTGGATGTGGGGCCCGGCCTCCTTCCCTCGTCCCCCAACCGCGCACCTATAACCTCGACGAATCATGGGAGGTTATAAATTGGCGCCCACCGTCACATCGTGCTTGTGGGCCCGGCCCAACGAGGTGGATCCGTAACCATTGCACGTTTCTGGACTTCTTTTCAGAGGTGGCTGATGGTGCCCTAGCAAAAAGGCCAACAGACCTCAATACAGTACTCAACATCCCCAGGAAAAAGAAAAAAAGAAAAAAAAAATCAGGACCGTCCCGTGATGTGATACACGTACTTCACACACGCTGAACAAAAAAAATTGTATATGGTCTCCATATAATTATTATGAAATATATTATTTTCTTTATCAAAAAAAAAAAAAAATCGTTTTAGTTGGTACCTGGCCAACTTCCGTCTGCTTTACCCATCTGATACACCCCCCCTTTCACCGTTTCAGGCATCCAAGTTCCGACCTACCGACTACCGAATGAATGGGCGACTTTACAACCGCACTCGGCAACGCGACCGACTGGGTCCCACAAAAATGTCCGGACCAAACATGCGAGTTATGAGGCTGGTCCCTGAGGTCTTCGGTCTTCTCACCACCGCGTGCTGCTTCCGGGGTGGACCGCCACCGGTGAGGAGTTCGATGCGGTGAACAAAAATCACGTGGGATCTTTACCAAAACACAAAAAAAAAAAACACTTGGGATGAGTATTAGGAAAAATTATAGAACGGCCTTCTTAATTTATCATTTTTTATATTAATCTTAAAAATATATTTAAATATTAATTTTTTTTAATTAATAGAGTTGTCGATCTAATGATTAAAAAAAAATATAGTATTCTCTTTCTTCTTCAATTTCAATACTTTCTTTTTCTTATCGATATATATTACATGATCATATAATATATAATAAATAAATTAATCATCAAATTAGTATGCACATCTAAATAAATCAATACACTATTTTCATAATAAAAAAATTTACTAATACATAGTACATAATTAGATAATATTCAAATTACTCATGTAGCAATTCAATACATATCTTTAAGTAAATTGATATATATTTTTCAGAATATTATGTTCATCGGTATATATTACATAGTCTATAGATACACATTTATTAACTTCTGGATATATACTATAAATTTTTTGATATATATTAAAAAATTATTTAATATATATTTTTAGATAAAAAAATATGTTTTAAAAATGATATCAATTTACCTAGAGATGTGTATTGAATAATTGTTAAGTGTATATCATAAAAACTTGTGGTATATATCAAAAAGTTAATGAGTATGTATCATCATATCATATAATATACACTGATAAAAATAATATTTTAAAATTATGTATTAATTTGCTTAGGATATGTATTGGATTGCTAGATGACTAATTTATTAAATATAAATATCATGTAACAGTGTACTGTATATTGCTCAACTCTATTTTCTAGAAAGTGTGTATCAATTTATATAAAAATATATATTGACTTATGCTAGGAACAGGAGGAGAACCTTATCCTAACATGAGCAAAATCGAAAGCCTCGTTCATTTTAGACGAGATGGGGGAAGAGGCCCCGATAATGGCCCTTATGTGTCCCCACAGTCCGTTAGGAATAGGAGGAGAACCTCGTCCTAACGCGAGCAAAGTCGAAGACCTCGTTCATTTTAGATGGAATGGAGGGAGAGGTCCTAACAATGGCCCTTATGTGCCCCCACAGCCCATTAGGAATAGGAGGAGAACCTCATCCTAATGCGAGCAAAGTCGAAAGCCTCGTTCATTTTAGACGGGATAGAAGGAGAGGCCCTGACAACGGTCCTTATGCGCCCTTACAGTCCATTAGGAACTTGAGTAGAACCTCGTCCTAATGCGAGCAAAGTCGAAGGCCTCGTTTATTCTAAATGAGATGGGGGAGAGGCCCTAACAATGGTCCTTATATAGCTCTACAACCTATTATGAATAGGAGGAGAATCTCGTCCTAACGTGAGCAAAGTCGAAGGTCTTGGTCATTTTAGACGAGGTGAAAAGAGGAGATAAGATCTTCCTGGATCTCGGCTGGAGATGAGATCTCCTCCGAGCTCCTTCAACGTTTACGTCAATAGAAGATAAGATCTTCCTGGACCTCGGTTGGAGATGAGATCTCCCCCGAGCTCCTTCAACATCTACGTTAATAAAAGATAAGATCTCCCTAGACCTCGGCTGGAGACGAGATTTCTTCCGAGCTTCAACTTCAACTTCAACCTCAGTTGGAGACAAGATCTCCTCCGAGCTTCAACTTCAACTTCAACCTCGATTGGAGACAAGATCTCCCACGAGCTTCAATCGCAACGTCAATAGGAGACAAGATCTCCTTGAACCTCGGCTAGAGGCAAGATCTCTTCCGAGCCTCAACTTCAACGTCAACCTCAGTTGGAGATAAGGTCTCCCCCGAGCTTCAACCCCAACGGGTGTAAAGCCCAGAAAAAAACTTCGGCAGTCGCCTTTTTTATACTCCCTTCGAATTTCGAACTCGAAAGGTAGGAAACTATTGTTGGAGATAAATTTCGCTCCCATCGAAGTTTAACCTAATGCTTAGCCTAACACAACCGGTAATCGCAAAAGAGCTTCAATAAAAAATTCTTCCTTCAGCGATCGAGCCCCATCCGATTTCCTCCAGCAGCCAAACTCATTCAGTGGCCGAACTCCTCCAACGGCTGAACCCAATCGAACTTTTCAGTGACCGAGCACCAGCCGAGCCCTTTCAGCCGGCCGAACTTCTCAGCAATCGAGCCCCATTCGAACTCCCCCAATGGTTGAATTTCTGCCGAACTCTTCAGAAGCTGGACTCCTCTCAGATATTTTCTTCGACCGGACTCCTCCTTCAATCGGACTCCTATGGGAGCCGAACTTCCTCCGTGCTCCTCCTTCAGTCAGACTCCTACGGAAGCCGAACTTTCTCCATGCTCCTCCTTCGATCGAACTTCTATGAGAGCCAAACTCCCTCCGGACTCCTCCTTCAATTGGATTTCTACAAAAGCCAAACTCCTTCTGGATCTCTTCTCCAGTCAAGTTCCTTCAGGAGCCGAACTCCTTCCGGATCTCTCCTTCAGTCAAGTTTCTCTAGCGGTCGAACTCTTTTCGGATATCTCCTTCAGTCGGATTCCTTCAAGAGCCAAACTCCTTCCGGATCTCTCCTTCAATCAGATACTTTCAGGAAACAAACTCCGTCCGAATTTCTTCTTCAATCGGATTTCTACAAAAGTCGAACTCCTTCCGGATCTCTCCTTTAGTCAAGTTCCTCCAGGAGTCGAACTCCTTCCGAATCTCTTCTTTAGTCAAATTCCTCCAGCGGTCGAACTCCTTCCGGATCTCTCCTTCAGTCGGATTCCTTCAGTAACCGAACTCCTTCTGGATCTCTCCTTCAATCAGATACTTTTAGGAGCCAAACTCCTTCTAGATCTCTCCTTCAATCAGATACTTTCAGAAGCCAAACTCCTTCCAGACTTCTCCTTCAGTCGGATAACTCCAGAAGCCGAACTCCCTTCGGACTTCTCCTTTAGTTTGATTTATACAGGAGCCGAACTCACTTCATGGCAATGGGCACATTTCTCCATAATAAATTTTACGTGACTTCGAGTGGTCCACTACCAAATGGTCACATCACAACAACGGACACCTCTCTCCATAACAAACTTTACGTAGCACCGAGCGGTCCACTACCGGACGGTTACAACCGTCACTATCAGTCTGCTACAGGCTCCGTTTATAAAAAGAAATCCTCCAGATATGTTTTCTCTAAACTCTCTTCTTCTTTCCAAAATTCTGCTGAATTCTTATCTGAGCACTTCATTTTTGTTGGCCAGAAGAGCTGACTTGATCGTCGGAGAGTTCTATCGGAGCTACCACCATCGACTTCGGATAGAATTTTATTTTGTAGATCATCGATGGCGATCTTTTCTTCCTCGACTCCAATTCGATCCGGCATCAACCAGATTCTGCACCAACAACTTACTTGATTATTAATTTATATAGTATGTATCACTTGATCATGTAATATATATCGATAAAAAATATATTATAAAAATAAAAAATTTATTATATTTTTAAATTTTTATTTACGAGACTATCGATTTTATTAGTATGAATTTTTAACTTATAGATTTTTTCTTTAAAATTGATATTAGTAAAAATATGATAAAATTAGAAGCTCATATGATTTTTATTCCATTGTGATAGAATTTGGCCTTGTGGCCCGATGGATGCTCAAGGCTTATAAGGAAAAGAAAATCCCACCATCCATCACATCGTAATTGAACACAACCAAAATGTTACCCCAATTTCTCATTACACAATGTATCCTACGGAAAGAATCATAAACTCTAGTTTACCTCGAAAAAATTAGGCTAAGAGAAGAACATAACTTTGTTGTTTTTAGATTGTTCGAAATGAGTTCGATCATGCTTCAACCATATTCTAGTTGCATACCTGATTCTGCATGCCATAGGTTCAAAGGGTTGGGTTTTAGCTTTCAACTGAGATGGAAGAGTCATATGGTAGAGCTAATGATTTGCAACACAATATTCCTAGCTAAATGATCAATGGACTTGGACTATAAGAATTAAATGGTTGGATAATCTAAATGAGATCGAAGCATTCTAATCGTTGGAGAGGTCTAGTTCGATCACCCATCAATGGTTCAAAAAAAACTAAAGAAAAAAAGATCCACCATGTACTACATAATGGTAAGCGATTCGAGGGAGCCGGACATGCTTATATTTGCAGTAGATTTTACGTAATAGTAGATTATATATTGCATAGATGTTAGGTGATGTAAATTTTACCCCTCTAGTTCGGGATCCACACTCAATTTAAAGCATGAAACGAGAAATAATTATATAATAAATTTGTTAGGTTCTACTTTACGCCCCACGACTTGATTATAAATAGGTATTGTCACTGCTAAAATTTGAGTCGAAGAAATTGGATGAGCTTTGAGCTAGAGATCGAAGAAGCTCTAAGCTGGAGAGATTAGAAGAGCTGGTGAATGATGCGCGATCAATCATGATGAAGCTTGGATGAAGAGATGGCTTAACTACTTAGATCATCCAGCAATTGCTCCGTATACATGAAGAGCTGTAACCATCTCATAAGTTAACAGAATCAAAACTATTTTTTATTAAATTTTAATTATTTTAAATCTATTTTAATCTAAAGATATATAGCTTATTGCTACTAGTCGGCCGGTCCATTCAAGTTGGCACGACAATTTAAGTCAATCAATAGCCAGGTCAGCAGTTTGATTTATCATCGAGGCCAATATTAGTTACAATCTAAGGAATGTATGCCACATCAAGTACAAAAAGGATGGTGAATGAATTGATTGACTTGTCACCACCCAAAATTCCATCGCATGACTGTAGCCGTAGGATTGGGGTAAAAGACTTGAGATTTGTGGGGACCATCAATTGGAAGTCCTTTTTCCTACCCCGTTCAGCCTATTTACCGACCACATTTCCTCACCTAGAAAAGCCGAAGACCTAACCCACAAAGAATACAAAAGCTGCATTGAAATCCATGTTATCCTTCAATAAAAGTTGAAACCTTACCGTAAATAATTCCACAAAGTAGTCATGCTCACTGAGAGCATATTTTATTCATAACTAGAATTGGAATCGGAATGGATTGAAATAAGAATCAAAATTATCATACGTTCTTGTTTCATGCTCATAATTATAATTAAAATAAAATTTAAATCAAGAAAAAAATAATGATTAGATTTTTTTTAAAAAAATAAAATATTTATATTTCTTGAAAAATTGAGATGAGAACGAGATAGAATGGAAATCATTCATTTCCATTTCCATCCTAGCGTCCAACTATTTTCAATTGAATATGCCCGAAATTTTCTAATACGGTGCTGTTGCTCTGGTGGTATAATGCAGAATTGTCAAACTTGGCTCCCTTTTGGGTCAAGGGTTATAATAACAGGTGGGACACGATCCATATTTCCACCACTCAGAATGCTGGCCACCTTTGACAATTCCCAAGCCGAAAGGAGATGCACATTATACTTCTTGGTGGATTTCACGAGATTAGATCTGCTATTTTGAACGATAATAACATAAACAACTCCGTACCCTAGAATTATCTTATCACGATGATAACGATGATGCTGTGATTTAGAGTCAAGCTCTTTGTGTCCATCAGATAAGCAGATGGGGACGTTGGAAAAATTATTGCATGCACCAGGTCAGGTCCAAGTGAACCAGAGCAGGGTAGCGCGTAATCGAAAATTGGTAAAATACAAAAGTAACGTGGCGTACCATCGACCGTGGGATTTGCTGCGGTTCTTTTGCACCTGGTGCATACGGGACGTGGGAACCTGTCAAGACTGAAGACTCCTCCGAAAGGGAGGAGCGGAACGGTGCGTTGCACGCGACAAGCACGAGCGAAAGGGATCCGATCCGACTTCCGAAAAGGTGGGTCCCACGGGGCTCCGGGACCGAGCGAGGTCGCGTTGGCTTGCTACGTGTCACGAAAGGACGAGGGAATCGTGCGTCGGCTCCGCCACATGGCACTGCAACAGTGCTCCTTCCCTGTTTGTGGACGTGGCGCCCAATGACGGTGATAGTTGTACGCAATTCTGTAACAGGTTGGCAGCCACCAGCTGATATGGCAACCTTATCGGGGGACCCACGTGCCAGGTGAAGCAGTTGAATCTTGGTTGAGATCCGTGCAAGCGATGGAGTTCGTAGCGCTTTGAGATCTGTATCGTACCCATGAGCACGCATGCCTGCTTGTCCCTAAACCAACACCGACCTCTATGTTCCGTTCATTTACATATCTGGACTTTCTAAAGAGACGGAGCAGCTCCTTGATCAATAAAAGGAGGCGATAAATTTGGTTGGAAAACTCAAATGATGCATTTGTTGGCTTTGGGATTATCCAATTTTAAATAAATGAACTGTAATAATCCATCCAAGTTATCGTGCCTTCAAATAATAAAGTTGTTATCCAAAGACTTATTTTTTTCTCAAAGTAATATTTTGTTTAAGTGAGATATTTAACATATTGCTGAACTGGCTGTTGACTGAAATGTTTTCTAATTATTTCGACACAGAACCACGCAGGTCACCGAGTCCATGTTGATGGGTATCCGAATGAAGGGTTGGACCCTTCGAAACTAAATCCCATCTCTTAAGTTATAAGGGATAGCATCATTCCAACTAAAATTCAATGGTAGGTTGGGTATCTTATTACTTTATCTAGTTTTATTGGTTAGATGCAATGGAAGACAGTGATAAGTGGCCCATAGCATCTAATAGTTAGGGTTCTCTTTTTAATTACGTGACGCTCTAAATAACTGCCAGCTACGCATGGCCTTTGGACTGGAACTCCGAAGCCGTCGCACCGAGGGGGATCTAAAATGCGCTTAAACTTTCAGCAAATCAACCGCCATCGTTTATAGTTATTTATTTATTTATTTATATTTTTTTGACTTTTGAACAGGCAGTGCGGTGGTGGTGGGAAGTGGGACTGGATGACGTCACCAGAACGCCACGTGGGCGACCACGACAAAAGACCCCCGTGAGGAAATTGTACCCCGATCGGCAGCAGTCCTCGCGGGCCCCACCCGCCCGTCGCGAATTCCGTGACGTACGCGTCGGGGCAGCGAACGAGTCATCGCGACCGTCGGATCAAACGAATCGGACGGATGCCGCTGCTTCTCCACGTTCGTGGCTGCCAGCTAGGCCTCTCCGCAAGCCCTGGCTCCACCAGCTCTCTGCCGAACGGCACCCTCGCCACGCCATCCTCGAGATCGAACGGTTCCAATTATCCGTCGGCTGGAATCACGAGAGCTCGACCGTTGTTCTCCTCCCCTCCACTTTCGGTCGAATGGGCAAGCGGGGAGGGGTGGGGGAGGCTAGGCAGCAACCTAAAGGAAGGGGAATGGGCTTGACTGGTCCTTGGCCACGGGCTATAGCCGGTGACGAAGCCGATAACCAAACTTTCGCGTTTTGCCCCGCCCGGCGACGACCGAACTTGTGGCAGAAGGAAAGCGAT
Source organism: Cocos nucifera (assembly GCA_006176705.1). Lineage (NCBI taxonomy): Eukaryota > Viridiplantae > Streptophyta > Magnoliopsida > Arecales > Arecaceae > Cocos > Cocos nucifera. The sequence continues at coordinate 549,325 of QRFJ01001231.1, read as the reverse complement.
ATTTATTACGACACGTGGCGGTTCTGTTCCACCCGAGCCCCCGTCGAATCACACGGCGGAGAATTCTGCCACGGTGTCACCGCACAAGCGCAGCCGTCGGATAAGGTTAGGGATCGGACGCACAGGATTGAAGTGCGGGCGTCCAGGGGCGATCCCGTCCGTCGGCCCGCGCACGGAGTGGGGTTGTGGGACTGACAAAAACCGAAGGGAGATGAGGTGAGCAGCAGAAAAAGGAGGGGAAAGCGAACCGGAGGGGAGAGAAGAGGAGAGAGAGAGAGAGAGGAGGCGAAGAAGACAGGATAGTGGATGCGAAGAAGAAGAAGATCTGGCCGGAAAAACCCTCCCTTTTCGATTTCTTAGGATTCCGACGAGGATTGCCGATCTAATTCCTCGGAGGAGTCGGTTTTCTGTACCTTTCCGGTGAAAATCGGTCGAGAAGCACCGGAGATCTGATATAGGTTGTCGGAGGAGAGGAGGGTGGGAAGATGAGAAGAAGCGGAGAGAGGTGAACTGATTGGATGAAGGAGATCGAAAGGAGATGGAGAGGAATCGGGAAGCGAGGAGAGGAACCGTGGCGGCGGTGAACGGTGGATTGTCGAGGAGGAGGCAGAGGAACAACAGCTTGAGAGACTCTCCGGGTCCGATTCCTCAGATCCGTTTCTCGGTTGTCGCTTCCTTTTTTTTTTCTTTCCCCTTTTTTTTTTGTTTTGGATTTTAATGGTTTTATTACTGAAAATATTCACAGACGAGGATGGAGGGATGGAGATGGCGGAAACGACGAGGCTTCGGGATCGAGGTAGCAAGAAGGATCGAGATCGGGATAGATCAAGCCGGAGCAAGCGGAGACGAGGCGAGCGGATGATGCACGGGAGCAACAGAGGCGAAGGAGACGACAGCTCTGAGGAAAGTGTCGAGGAGGAGGAGGACGAGGAAGAGGACGACGTGACCGCGGCCGTCCGGTTGCCGCCGCCGCCACCTCCTCCAAATCCGGCGTCGTCCTCCTCGTCGCTGCCTCAGAGCAACCACCACCAGCAGCAGCTGATGAACCGGAAGAGCTTCCCGACCAAGCTGATGAGGACTCCGCCGGTCTGGAAGGCGGACGAGATGATCGGATTCTCGGTACCAAGGAAAGCCCGTTCAGGTAGGGAAAGAGTGAGGGGTTGTAGATGTGGGAGGAGAAAGAATTGTTTTGATTTTTCTTTCCAATTTTGAAGTACGTTTGTTGAAGCCTTCGGTTTTATCTTTCTCTTGTTTGGTGTTGCAGCATCTACGAAAAGGTCACATGACTGTTGGGTTTCAGGTGGCTCTGGGAGTGGAGAGCAAATTCCCCGGCAAGCTTCGACCTCTCCCTCGAGGCTCAGCCCTGCCTCCACCACCCAGATCTCACCTTCCTCCTCCAACGCCTCCGCTCGGAAGAAGATGGTCCGGTCCCTTCTCGTCGTCTCATCATCTTTCTCCAGTTTTAGCTCTGATCGACCCTTATACAAGCTTTGCTCACGGCCGCTTTTGTTTCAGAAACCAATAAATGGATCCAAGCACCGCCCGGCCAAGGTCTCCAAGTCACCATCTTCGATCCAGGAGGATATTGAGATCGAGGTCGCCGAGGTTTTGTATGGGATGACCAGGCAATTTCAATGCCCACCGAAGCAGGAGAGCCAGAAGCTTGATTCCAAGGACATGAATGGCGGTTCAGGCAATGATGCCAAGTCTAGAGTCTCCTCACCAAGCGCGATCTCCTCTCCTCCTCCAGCATCCCAGGCATCTGTTCTCCCTCCCTGCAATTATAGTTCTAATCCCACTTCCTTGTCCGTTATTGGTAAGCAGGGTGCGCCAAATGGTTACTTTTTTCTTCTAATTTTTCACTCTAGGTGACTAATGGCTTGGCGGCCATTTTGCAGCTCCAAAAAGGAAAAAGCCAAGGCCTATTAAATTTGAGGACGAAAGGCCCACCAGTCCGGTGGGCTTAGTCGCTCTTCCGAGCACGGCTGTGTCTCCTTCAGCAAGGTTGGAGTCTGAGCAACCGATGAAGACGGAGGTTTCATCGCCAAGATCAGAGAAGAACACCGCTTCTCCTGCTGCCGAAGATGGTGGCGGATCGGTTGATGTCTCTCTTGCTCAGGTGGCGGTGGCAGCCTTGGATGTACAGCAACATTCAGCAAAGATGGAGAACAATTCAGTCCCGGATCCCAAGCTTTCGGAGGGAGAACTGGATGGCCAAAGTCGGATTGAGAGCCAAAAGGAAGCTGGCTCACCTGCAAAGGAAACTTCCTGTGCTGATTCGGCTGTCAATCGTAGTGAAGAAACTGCAAAAAAGGCGTAAGCTTTTGAGATCTGATTGGTTGCCATCAAAATCTATCATACTTTAGGTTTTCGGAGGGATACTCAATGGTTTTTTGGTTCAATTTTGCAGAGATCCAGCGGGTGATGGCGCCCGTGAAGAGAAGTTGAACATTGATCTTATGGTGGGTGCCTCTCTGATTCTCGAAAGTGCCTAAAAACTATTTGGGCAGCATCTGATATTGAAGAAATTTGCTTTTTTTTTTTTTTTTTTTTTCAGGTTCCTCCTCCAGAGAGAGAAGAATTGGGCGATTTCGATACAGATCACAAGTCGCAGGTTTCAGAGATTGACATGGTGGGTGATCTGTCTGCAATTTTTTTTTAAAAGTTTTCAGTGTAGGTTCCCTTGATTCAGTTTTATTTTGCTTTAGGCGTCAAAAGTGAACATTGAGAAGAAGGAAGAAGAAAAAGCGGTGGAGAGAACAACACAAGCAGATGAAACTCATGTCGAGGACCAGAAGGTGGAGAATTCTACCAAGGAGGAATCCAATTCAAGGAAGCAAATGGGTAAAGAGAGGACCGTTGACCTGCAAATTGATTTGGAGAAACCAGATAAAGACAGCTTTGATGACGGCAGGCTGCCATTCCAGAAGCGGCAACCAAAAGTCCCTAAATCGGAGCCGAAACCAGAGAAGCCTGGTAATCACCTTCGTTTAGATAATCCATGTTATCTGTTTGCATTTATCTTTGTTATCTTGAGCTATGATTTTTATTCCGTTCCTCTGTAATTGCTCGCAGCAACATCTACTTCCCTGCCTACGCCGATGACTGTTGCTGGCTGGCCTGGAAGTTTTCCTCCATTTGGGTAAGCAATTTTATCTTTTTCCTTTTACCTGTGTCGGTGTCGAAGATTTCGGGTGATTTACCTTCTTCTCCATTAACAGTTATATGGGTCAAGTACCACCTCTGCAAGCAATTATTCCCATGGATGGAAAACCTGGGTCTTCGAGTATCTTACAGGTCTTCTTGCTGCCTTCCCCTACCTTGCTATCTGCTTGCTGCTATCCCTCTAAATTTCCACTCTAATTGTTTGTGATACTGCAGCCTCCTAGCTTCCTTTCTCCGCAACCCCGCCCGAAGCGCTGTGGGACACACTGCTACATTGCACAGAACATATACTACCACCAGCGACTTGCAAGAATGAATCCTTTCTGGCCTGCAGGAGGCGGCACCACGCCCTCTGTACAGGGTGCCAAGCCATGCAATCTCAATGCCGTGCCACCTTCAGATGGATTCGCAGGTGGGTTCCCAGGGAGGAACGTGGGCTCCTTGCAGGACAGTAAGGGGGCCGCAACAGTATCTACACTCACCGGACCTCCCTCTAAGGAGAGGCTGCCGTCGACCAATAATACTACCGTGGATGCTGCGCAGAGGAAGCAGCTAGCCCACCAACAGCCACCCCAGCCTGGGTCAGCAGCCAGTGCTCTTGTGAGTCTTCTATCCTCATTTCTTTCTATTTTACTTTAAATATGTTTTATCGAGAAATTAATCATTCTTTTCTTTTTCCTCCTCCTCCTCGTTTTCAGCCTGTGCCTGCATTCATATTTCCTCTCAACCAGCAGCAGGCTGCTGCAGCTGCCATGGCCGCTGCTGCCACCCTATCTGGTGCGGCGAAATCTACTCCAGGGCTCAGCAATGGGCCACCATCTTCCGGTGCCTCTTCTTCGGTCGCGACGAGCTCGGGAGCTGGTGGACAGGCAGCTCCTGTGAACTTAAGCTTTGCCAGCTTGCCCCCAAGTGAAGCTCAGTACCTGGCTATACTACAGAACAATGGGTACCCTTTTCCTATTCCTGCTCATGTTGCTGGCGCTCCACCTTTCAGAGGAGCAGGTCCTGGCCAGCCAATGCCCTTCTTCTACCCTTCCCAGATGCTCAACCCACCGCAACTCCAGCAGCAGCTGCCGGGGCCACAACCACCTCCCCATGCCCTACAAGGCCACCAGAAGCCAAGCTCATCGAGTGGATCATCATCCTCCCAGAAGCACCTGCGGCAATCACAGCAGGCTTTGGGAGGTGGAGCCAGTGGTGGTGGGAATTCACTTGGCTATCCGGCTACAAATCAGAGGCAGCTCCTGTTCCCCCACCAGGTTCGGCAGCTCGAGTCTGACAAGGGCTTGGAGGACAGCCCCTCCACTGCTGATAGTAGGGCTTCTCAAGCACAGAAGAACATGTATGGCAACAACTTTGCAGTTCCGGTGTATTCCCACAATTTTACCTTGATGTCTAATGCCACTGCCGCTGCACCATCAGGCGGTGGTGGGGGTCAGAGTGACAAGCAACAATTGCATCATCAACAGCAGCAACCACTTCGGAACCAGGCAGTGAAAATGGAACTCACATCATCCCAAGCTTTTGCAATGCCCTTTGCGTTTAGTGGTGCTGGAGCAGCTGCACCAGGCCTTGGCTTCTCTTCCATGGCTCAAAATCATGCCTTTTTCCAGAGCTTCCCTGAGGCAGCGAGGCATGGATGCCACCACTTCGCCACAGCTGCTGCTCCTCCCCAAGCAGTGCAGCAGAAGAAGGCCATGGAAGATGGGAAGCCTGCTACTGGCGACTTGATGAATGCAACCGTTCTGGCCGAGGCGGAGAGGAAGATGATGGCGGGCAGCAAAGCTCCAGCTAATGGTTCACAGCATTCTCGGAACTTCTCGAAACCAGACAGTGAGCCTCCCATCTCTTCCATCATTGGCAACAGTGTCATCGACATCTTGCCTCGAACATTGCATCTCATTCCATCTGCTTCAAACGCTAGTCAAACTACAAATCGGTCTGCTGGTTCCACTCCCTTGGCCACATCGACTGTCACGGCCGCCGTCAACCTTTTGAACTCCCAACCACAGCAGCTGCAGCAACAACAAGAGCAGCAGCTAATTCAGCTTCAGAATCTGCACCTTCAGCACCAGCAACATCTTGCATCAACCCACTCAAAGTCCTCTACATCAAGCAATGGTGCAAGTGTTTACACCGAGCGTCTGCCCGGAGGCTCCACCACAACCAAGTACCCCCAAACTCTTTCCACTTTCCCTCAGTCTCTTATCCAAGGTGGCAGCCCCACCCAGTCGCCACAATGGAAGGCCTCCACTGCAAGAGCTGCCACACCTTCCCCTGCCACATCCTCTGCTCAATCACCCGCGAAGAACAATCATCTCCAGCAGCAACCAGGTAGAGCCTCCCAGCAGGCTCTCCTCGGCCCAGGCCACCAAACTCAGATATCTTTTAATATGAATTCGATGAAAACGGTTTCCACTGGAGGACAGCATCACTCTGGGGCATCTAGCAATCCATCTCCATCTGGTTCCGCAGCCATTGGTGCCGGCTCCCCCTCGAATTCAGTTTCTAAGAGTGCTGGTGGCAGTCCCCGGGCTTCAGCAAGTGCAAAATCTGGTCATCTGGCAACCGCGGTTCCTCTTCCTCAGCAATCATCTGTCAAGAGTTGTGTGTCTAGTTCAGGCTGCAAGTCATCCCTAACTCAGAATGTTCCCTCCATTCTAGGCCATCCCCCCATCGCTTCTACCCCTAGCTCTGGTTCTAAACCCCAACAGCCACTGCAACAGCCTCTGCAGCTGCCTAGACCATATCCATTCCCTAATGCTCAGCTCATGTTCTCCAATGCCTGCCCATTGCTTCAACCCCAGTCTCCTCAATCTAATGCTGCTGCAGCTATGGCCGCTGCTAACTATTATCAAAGACGCCCATCCGAACACCAGCAGCAACACCAGCCAAGCTCGACACCAGGCTCCACTGGGATGCTTGCCCTTCCCCCTTCTGCTCTAATGCTGGCTGGTGCATCCGCGACAAATGACCCTGCAAAGGCAGCGGCAGCAGTGGCTGCGGCTGCCGCTGCTAACAGCATGAAGGGACTGGCCTCTCCAAGCCTTATGCATGCTGCGCATCTTGCTGGCGTTCCCCACCATCTTATCCCTGGCTCATTCCCTTATATGATGCCGCCGGTCTCCATGAAGCCTGCTGCTGCTGATCATAAGCCTGCAGCTGGTAATTAGCCTCTCCTCTATCTTCTCCATTCCTCTTTCTGAAAATGGTTCATTATTTTTTGTTGGTGGTGGTAGTGGTCGGATATGCGAGTTTGTCGATGGTTATGGAAGTCTCATTTTTAAAGGAACGGTTGGTTTGCCCAGGGAATGACAATTTGCATGCATGCTGGCAGCCTGAGAAGAGATGATGACGCTGCTGCTGCTGCTGCTGAGGCCAAATGGACCACCGATTCCCAGGCACGCTATTTCTCTCTTGTTTGCGGCCGGCAGAGGATAGACTTCTTCATCCATGATTCTCTAAAGACGAAAGAGGCTGTTACAGCTAAGCCTGGCCGTTTACACGGGTGAAGAGTTTGAACTGTGAAGGGTAAGAAGAGGAGGAAAAGGAAGGGAGATGCGGGCTCGCTTGCTGGCTTCTTGTATAAAAACAACCGCATTGTATGGAACTTCCTCCTGTGTCAATTTTGTAATCGGTGGTCTGATGTCTTCTACCCCGGTGGACGCCTTTCTTTTCAAATTTATTCTAACTTCTTGTGTCAAAGAGGAGAGAATGACATGACTAATTTAGATTATTTTCTTGTTGATAATTCTTGCGAGCGGTATCTGTTTTCCATTTGAATATGTGACGTGGATTTGGATATGTATCTACGGATTGCTCTCTAATGTTTTTTAGACTCGGATGTGGTTATTAGTCTATGTTAATTTTGGTATATTTTCCATTGTTCAGAGAAAGGAAAATCCAGTGATGGACATCAGTTTATGTTAATTTATGGATATCGGTGTATTTTCCATTGTTAAGAAAATGTAGTGACTTTGTTGCTCAGCGAGGTCTATGATTTGGATTTCCCAGGTTCCCCTCTCCTCAAATTTCATTGACCTCTTCCCAAAGTTTATCCGACATTAGCCCCTTACAGCTAAGCTCTACTTCTTCCAGGATCCCAGTGGCTGCCACCCCTTCCTAGCTGCCTTCTGCCCTGCTTCGGGGGTGAGTGAAGGCGATTTTTCTTCTTTTTGGTCAACAGAATCCAATTCTATAACCATGAATTATGTCGAAGTTTTCATGTTGTGGTCTTTCTGATCAATCTGTTAGCCTTGAGGCTTTTACATATATTGGTCAAGTGGTTAGCACGTATGACCCTTGTCCTTTCTCCACAGTGATCCGTATTATTTAATGAAACTTGTTGCTTTACCGTATGTTTAGCTTTGGAGTTGGTCATTCTAGTTGCATTCTTTATTGGGTGGTAGAAAGTAGTTGTGTATTGCTTGCAACAATTGCGGAAATCTTCTATTTGGTCCCGCCGTGCATTTCTCCGGCCGAAATGTCACCACTTTGCTTGGGCGCAACAACAGGGAGTAGGCCGTGATGGTTAGGAAACCAGCGGTGCGGAACTCTTATTTTGATGTTTTCACATATTTTTAGGGAAAAAATAATATTAATTGTTGACTAAAAGTGAAGACAAATATTAATTGATGAAACTGAAATAATAAAACGGGATGGAGTTAGGTTGTGAAGAAATCCAAGGGGTCTCGTGTGCTCTCTGTTTAATGATCTTTTGCTTTGACATCTCTGGCTACGGAAGATTTTATACTAAAATTATAGCATACATTAATTCAATCGAACAAGTCCGAATTCTCACCAAATCTTCCTTTCCAAAGAACCGATAAGCCTTCCACAAGAAATCTCTTGTATGACTTCATATCACTCAAAAAATAATTAAGGAAAACTTCTTGAATTTTGTTTAACTCAGTTCTAAGCTCAAAAGAGAGAGAGTACATGAGCATCAATATGTTTCCTCCCTAAATTAAATATTGTGAGTGGACAAAGAAACTTAATTAATTATTGAAAACTATATTAAAACTAATTCTAGTAGGTCATTATAATAACTCAGCCAGATTGATTAGCTTAATACTTAATCCGATAACACCTAATAACGCAAGCTGATGTTCTCGGACATACCAATGCTCCAAAGGGACAGCTTTCTGCCACGCACAGTGTCGAACATGGCATCCTCCTAACCAGACACATGGCTGGTCGATGTGGGCCCAGAAAGCCACTGCAGCTCTGACGTGTCAGCTGACCAACAGTGACCAGCCACCCCAGGTAGCCAATGGATTCTCTTCCCTGAACATAGACAGCAATCACTGTTGTACGATTCTGAGATTCACCAACCCCTTCTAAATTGGATCCTTTCCATTTATTACTATTACCCTACCATCCCTTTCCTTCTCCTTTCCTCTAACTTTACCATCCCTTTCCTTCTCCTTTCCTCTAACTTTACCGGCACATATTTTATTACCGTGATCCAAGCTCTCTGCAGCAATTAAAGCACCCAAATCTATACGGCAGGTGGGGCCCTTCTCCTCTCATTCACCTCTTCGTTTGTTTGATCCACGCGTCGCAGTCAAAGTTCGCCTCATCCCAAACAATAGAAAGAGAACGAAGCGCTTCCTACCTACCTACCTTACGGTGGGCCCAGCCGCATTGTGCCGTAACGTGGGACCCATCCTCCCAGAGCAGTCCGTCCCTTCTGGCAGCCCCCAATAGCGGTCCACACGTGGATCAGACACCAGAGAAAACCCAGTACCTTATCCTGACACCCCACTCCCATCCAAGCCGTCCAAGTAACAGGAATGGGACCATCAAGACCCTCGCTTTAGATAAGACAGCAAGGAGACGTGTGGGCAAGAGCTGCTTTCTTGGAGCGGGGCCCACTTTATACCCCAGCTTTAGTGGGCCCCTGGTTGGGACCGTGACGTGGACGGCTAAACCAAAGCAGGGCTTTGCCCATTCCCTCTATCTCATGTGCGGAGCGGGGGAATCGCACAGGAAAAAAAAAACAAAAAAAAAAAAAAGTGGGCCCATCTGCATCATGAATAACAAAGATATTTTCAGAGCTTTGGGGGACGGGAAGGTCCCCGTCACCTCTCCTCCGCCGGCCCCACTGGGGACGCGCAAATACCAAATCGGGGAGAAGAAAATAAAAGGCCGCATATATATATATATATATATATATATATATATATATACGGCCTACTCCAAATGCTACCTCCGTTAAGGGACCTTTAAAATATATATATATATTTTAATGATATCAATATTATATTATTACGTAAAGGACAAGACAAGGAGACAAAGTGGTCACGGACGATATAGGCCACGTGGAAGCATGGAGCCAATAGAGAATCACACGCCTTAATTCAACAAACCCAACGTGGAACTGAGTGGAAGCCATTAAAACAAACGGCTTTCAATTGTAGTCCCCACCATATGCGAGCATGTACAATTAAAAATGACCAAAACAAGTAGTAGATGGAAAACGATAAGACCGAGAGCTAGAGGAAGCTTAAATTAATCGTCTTCACCGTATCTTCTTTAGAAAAAAAATATAAGAAATTAGAAGTCGTGGTGGGCGTTTGACCGCCGCACACAAAACTATACACATTTGAGCCCTTTTCCTCTTCAAATTGTCCTCTGCCGGGTCTTTTCTCTACCTCTCCCTGACCCTAGTTCTAGGATAAGGGAAAGGAAAAGAAAAGGGAGGAGAGGGGAATCAAAGCATTACCCGAATTCAAAAGAAAAAGAAGGAAAAGCTAGTCTATCCTCCAAGCCAATTGTGGTCGACCACCATCTTTCCTTCCTCAATGCTTCCTATCATGTCTCCTCCACCCAGAACCGAAAGTGCCGAGCATCAGCGACAGCAAAAGATAAAGATGGGAATGGAGCACCATGCCGGCAGGATCCTCTCACATCACCGGCACCGGCACCCTCGGGAGAAAAAAAAAAAGGATGAACCCCGCCGGAGTCCATTTGGTGGCGGCACTTCAGACAATCATCTATCTCTTCTCAGGCTGCCAGTACGCGTGCGAATTGTCATTCCCTGGGCAAACCAACGACCACCGACTACGAGTATTTACCACTAGATCTCCAACTAACAAATGCTTTGACTCTTTTTCTTAAAGAAGATCGAAAGAGGGAGGGACAGTTACCGATTGCAGGTTTCTGATCAGCTGCAGGCTTCAAGGACGCAGCCGGCACGGACAGGTAAGGAAATGAGGCGGGCATAAGAGGGTGGGGAGCGCCGGAGGCGGACTGGGCAGCCACAGCAAGATGAGCGGGATGGAGGAAGCCTGGTGGAGGCATCCCTTTCATGCCGTTGGCAGCAGCCGCTGCGGCTTTTGCAGGATCAGTTGTTAGAGCGGAGGTGCCGAGGGCCAGCATTCCAGAAGAGCCTGGTGTCGAGTTTAACTGCTGCTGCTGCTGAGCCCGTTGAGATGGTGGTAGTTCGGATTGGCGTCTTTGATGATATCCACCAGGAGCACTGGCACCAGCATTGGAGTGAGGGGGCTGGGCTTGCACGTAAGGATTCGAGAATAAAAATTGAGCTTGAGGGAATGGTTGCTGCTGCTTCTGTGATTGCTGTGCTTGCTGCTGTTGTGGTTTGGCGCTCGAATTTGGAGCAGGAGCGATGTGGGGTTGGCCAAGCATGGAGGTAACATTTCGATTGTTGCTTACTGGAGAAGACTCCTGTCCCGAGCTCGACACACAACTCTTGGCAGATGACCGTTGAGGCAGTGATAAATGGGAGGCTGATGAACCAAGTTTCGCACTCGCAGAAGCCCGTGGGTTCGCATTGGCACTCTTGGAGACTGAATTCGGGGGAGAACCAATGGCGATGGCAGGAGCAGATGAGGATGGTGGATTGCTGGTCCCTCCAGCAGGCACTGCTTTCATTGAGAAAGATATTTGGGTTTGGTGGCTTTGAGCAGGAAAAGACTGTTGTTGAGGTGCTCTGCCTTGCTGCTGGGGAGGAGGATTGTTCTTCGCCACCGGTCGAGCAGCAGACTGGGGAGGGGCAGGCGTTGCTGCTCTTGTAATGGAGGCCTTCCACTGGGGTGACTGGGAGGGACTGCCACCCTGCATGAGAGCTTGAGGAAAGCCAGCCAAGGCTTGAGGAAACTGGGTCACGGAGGAGCCTGCAGGAAGACGCTCCGAGCAGACGCTGGCACTGTTGCTCGAGCCAGAGGACTTCATGGATGCGAGCTGGGGCTGCATCTGTAGCTGCTGATGCTTCTGAAGTTGAAGAAACTGCTGCTGCTGCTGCTGCTGCTGAGAATTGGGAATATTAACGACCGGCACTTCAGTGGTTGTGGAAGCAGTACCAGAAGAACGGTTTGCAGGAGATGGGATGAGACCCAAGGTCCGGGATGAAATGTCCATGACACTGTTGCCAAGCATGGAAGAGAAGGGAGGTCCACCATCCGGTTTAGAGAAACCGAAGGAATGTTGTGAACTACTACCACCAGGAGCTTTGCTGCCCCCAATCATCCTCCTTTCCTCTTCGCCAACGGTATTCGCACTGATTGAGTCCCCACCTGAAGACTTACCATCCTCAGGATGGGGATGGGTCGTCTTCTGTTGTCCTGCTTGGGCAGCTGCGGCGGTAGCAGCAGCAAACTGGCTGTATCCATGTCTGGAAGCTTCAGGGAGGGCTTGAAAGATGGCGTGGTTTTGCGCCATGGAAGAGAAATCAAGGCCCGGAGCAGCAGCAACCCCATTGAAGGAGATAAAAGGCATAGCAAAAGCTTGGGATGATGTGTGCTCCACTTTCATACCCTGCTTCTGTTGAGGCTGCTGCTGCTGATGCGGCTGCTGCCTATGCAGCTTATCACCGTGCCCCCCACCACCACCCAATGTTGCTGCTGTGGCTGCGGCAGCAGACATCAGGGTAAAATTCTGAGGATGGATCGGCATGGCAAAATTGTGAGCATAGACGTTCTTCTGAGCTTGACAATTCCTACCATCAGTGCTGGATGGGCTGTCTTCCAAAGGCTTATCACCCTCCCGTCGCCGTGCCTGGTGGGGCAGCAAGTGCTGCTGCTGGTTTGCTGCTGGAAGGCCATGATTGCTTCCACCAGCACCGCTGGCCCCACCTCCCGGAGCCTGCGGTGGCTGTGGATGCTTCTGGGAGGATGGTGATCCACTCGACGTGCCTGCGTGCTGGTGGCCTTGTTGTTGGGTGTGGGGAGGTTGCTGTGGTCCCAGCAGCTGCTGCTGCGGGAGCTGAGATGGGTGAAACATCTGAGAAGAGAAGAAAGGCCCATTGAAGAAGGGCATCGCCTGGGCAGGATTCGCTCCTCTGAAGGGCGGAGGTCCTGCAACATGTGTAGGGATAGGAAATGGGAATCCATTGTTCTGTAGGATCGCCAGATATTGAGGCTCGTTCGGGGGCAGGCCAGTAAAGCTCAAGTTCATCGGAGCACAACCGGTTCCAGCGCTCGCCATTGCAGAACTGGAGGCACCAGAAGAAGGTGCCCCGTTACCACTCCCTGGAGTAGATTTCGATGCTCCAGATCGGGCGGCGGCAGCCGCTTGCTGCTGGTGAAGAGGGAAAATGAATGTCGGGGGATGCTGAAGAAAAGAAAATTTTGGTGGAAGCATCAGGAGTTGCTTTCTTTGATCAGCATTCTCACGTTGATACACTAAAAGGAGGATAAAGGCCATACCACCATATTGGTTGCCGAGCCAGACTCGGGCATCTGCTGGAGAACTAGCTGCTTCTTTTCGGCAGCTTCGGTGGGGGGATTATTTGCTGCCGGCATCCTCTCCTTCGAGGGTGGTCCCTTGGACGCTGCTACCACTGGTGCCCCCTTGTTATCTTGAAAGGAGGCCGTATTCTTCCCATCTGAAGAAGGCAAGGCATTGAGATTGTATGGCTTGGCTCCATACAGTGGAGCAGCACCAGCTGCTGCAGGCCAGAAAGGATTCATCCTTGAAATTCTCTGGTGGTAATAAATATTCTGTGCGATGTAGCAGTGCGTCACGCAGCGCTTTGGGCGAGGCTGCGGCGAGAGGAAGCTGGGAGGCTGCAATCCAACAATCCATCAAATTTAAAAGGGAGAATCAAAGAGAAGGGGACAGCAAAGACGGGGTTCGGAGAGTGGACGGAAGGACACCTGTAGGCTATTGGAAACACCTGCAGTCCCATCCATGGGAACGACCGGCTGCAGAGATGGAACTGGACCCATGTACCTATTAATGAAAAAGAACATGAACCTTCTTTCCAAACGTTATCATAACAAACCCAGAACGAAGAACAAGAACAAATTGCGCACCCAAAAGGGGGAAGGCTTCCCGGCCAGCCTGCAATTGTCATTGGCATAGCAGGGGGCGATGCAGATGGAGATGGAGCTACGACCGATTAGAGGAACAAAGAATCAATGTCAGATCTCTGAAGGTAAAAAGGATAAAACTAGCAAGAGAGAGAGATGATTCAACAAGGATTCTTACCAGCCTTCTCTTGTTTTGGCTCAAACTTAGTTGACTTCTGGAGTTGGAGTTTGCTGTTGCTAAGGCTGTCCTTATTAGCCTTCTCCAGATCAATTTGTAGGTCGAGGGTCGTCTCCTTCACCTTTTGCTTCTTTAAATCAAATTCCTCCTGCATGGAATGGTCAACCTTCTTATCCTCTAGAACTATTTCATCTACTTTTGCTGTTTTCTCCACTGCCTTTTCTTCCTTCTTCTCAACGTCCATTTTCAAAGACTACCGAAAAAAACAAAAAACTTTAGAACAAAATCTACGAAATTAACATTGTGATAACTTCTACAAGTAAATTTACGGAGGTCCCTCACCATTTCAATCCCTAGACCCTGAGACTTGTGATCTGTATCGAATTCACACAAGCTGTCCCTCTGTGGAGATGACTTCCCAAGGGGAGGAGCCTGCAAAAAACACACGGATTTCTCCAATATCCATTGCTACCCAAAAAATTCTCAAGAAATATTCATGCATCGAAGAGGTACTCACCATTAGATCAATGCAGAATTTCTCTTCCCGACGGATATCAGATGACAGAGCTCTGCAAAATTAACCCAAAAAACACCAGAAATCCATCTCACAAGTAAAAATCTTAGCATATAAAACAAGACCAACAACTGGTCAGATCTCAAAGCTTACGCTTTTGCTATGGTTTCTTCACCATGATTGACATCCGAATCAGCTAAGGGAGTTCCCTTTTCGGGCGGAGTAGGTTCTTCCTGGTTCTCCATCTGATTCTGGCCATCTGGTTCTCCCTTCGAAAGCTTAGAATCAAGAACTGGATTGTTTCCCATCTCTGCTGATTCTTGCTGTACATCCAAGGGGGCCGCTGCAACTGCAGGAACAGAGAGCTCAGTTGAACCACCACCGTTTGCAGTGCTTGGACATGCGGTGTTCTTCTCTGATCTCGGTGACGAAGCCACTTCCTTCATCCGGTGCTCCAGTTCCACATTAGACGCCTCTGCTGCGAGTAGGCCCCCCGGACTTGAGGGTCTTTCCTCCTCATGCTTCACAGGCCTCGGCTTCTTCCTCTTTGGAGCTGGAGAAGGGCAATAACACCATCAGAATGATAAATTGATTAAAACAAATAAATCTTTGATGGACGCTACGCACCATCAGTGGGCAAAGAAGTGGGGTTAGAGATAAAATTGGAGGGGGAAAGAACAGATGATTGCACAGATGCCGGAGGAGCAGGGGAGATCGAGTTTGGAGAGGAAATTCTGGATTTGGCTTCATTGCCAGACCCACCATTTGCGTCCTTGGAATCAATCTTGGAGGTCTCCTGCTTCGGTGCGCATTGGAATTGTTTGGTCATCCCATACAAAACCTCGGCGACCTCGATCTCGATATCCTCCTGAACGAAAGACTGGGACTTGGAGACCTTCAGCGGCCGGTGCTTGGATCCACTCATCTGTTTCTGAAACAAACAAGGCCATGAGTAAAAGCTTGTATGGGGTCGGTAAGAGCTAAAACTGGAGAAAGATGATAAGACGAAGAGAAGAGAATCGGACCATCTTCTTCCGAGCGGAGGCGTTGGAGGAGGAAGGTGAGATCTGGGTGGTGGAGGCAGGGCTGAGCCTCGAGGGAGAGGTCGAAGCTTGCCGGGGAATCTGCTCTCCACTTCCAGAGCCACCTGAAACCCAACATTCATGTGACCTTTTCGTAGATGCTGCAACACCAAAAGAAAAATAAAACCAAAGGCTTCAACAAACCATCTCTAAATTAGAGAAAAAAGAAAAATCTTTTTCTCCTCCCATATTTACTCTCTCTCTCTCTCCCCGTCTTCCCCTACCTGACCGGGCTTTCCTTGGTACGGAGAATCCTATCATCTCGTCTGCCTTCCAGACTGGCGGAGTCCTTGTGACCTTGATCGGCCTGCTCTTCCGGTTCTGCTGGTGCTGGTGGTGGTTACTCTGAGATAGCGAAGAGGACGAGGAGGTCGGATTTGGAGGATGCGGAGGCGGTGGCAGCCGGACGGCCACGGACACGTCGTCGTCGTCCTCCTCCTCCTCCTCTTCGTCGTCGACGCTCTCATCGGAGCTGTCGTCTCCTTCGTCTTTGTTGCTACCGTGCGGCATCCTCTCGCCTCTCCTTCTCTTGCTCCGGCTTGATCTATCCCGATCTCGATGCTTCTTGCTCCCTCGATCCCGAAGCCTCGTAGTCTCCGCCATCTCCATTCCTCCATCTTCCTCTATAAATATTTTCAATTTTCAGCAAAACGAACCATTAAAATTCCAAAAAAAAAAAAGGCAGAAAAAGGAAGCAAAAAATGGAGACACGGATCCGAGGAATCGGACCAGGAGAGTCTCTCAGGCTGCTGCTCCTCTGCCTCCTCCTCGACAACCCACCATTCACCGCCGCCCCGGTTCCTCTCCTCGCCTCCCGATTCCTCTCCATCTCCCTTCGATCTCTTTCATCCAATCGGTTCACCTCTCTCTGCTTCCTCTCATCTTTCAACCCTTCACTCCTCCGACAACAGATATCCGGAGTAGATCTGCGCCGTTTCTCGACGATTTTCGACGGAAAGGTGCAGAGAACGGACTCATCCACGGAATTAGATCGCCAATCCTCGTCGGAATCCTGGAAGAAATCGGGAAAAGGAAGGATTTTACGAGCCAGATCTTCTACTTCTCCGCTGCCCTCTCTTATCCCCCTCCTTTGCTGTGTGCGTCTGTCTTCTTCTCTCCTCTTTTGTTTGCTTTCTTTACCTTCTTTTCTGCTGCCCGTCTCATCTCCTTTCAGTTTTGTCACTCCCGCGACCCAACCCCTCACGCGATCCGACGGACGAGATCGATTCCCCTCTCGGTCTCTCAATCCCGTGCATCCATTTCGCGTCGGCTGTGATTGGTCCGGTGCCACCGTGGCTGAACACTGCACCGTCTGATTCGCTTGGGCAAAGATAGGCCGGACCACAACGGCCCAAGTGGCCACGTGTAATAAATATCGCTTCTTTTCCCGCAAGCATCACCCATTACTCGATTGGGAACAGTTACACGCTTTGTCATCTACCGATCGACACGAGTCCTGATAACGCCTAGGGAATCAGAGAAGGTCCGGTATAGCGGTATCGGCACCGGCTATAGCCCGTTGCCCGGGGGTTGGGGGCCCAGTCATGCTCACCGTCCACCCTTTCCGGTGGCCTCATCGCCTTCCGTTTTCGGTCGCCAGACTGCGAGGCCCACCTGGAAAGCGCCGGGAGGGCAAACCAACGGCTCAGATCTCGTGATTCCGCCCATGAATAGCAGATCTTCGTTCGATCTCCTGGCTGAGGTGGCGACATCCTCGCTGAAGCTGCCGAGCCTGGAGACACAGCTTTCGCGAGGCCTAGCTGGCAGACACGACCGCCTGCTGCGGTCATTCCGAGCCACGCCGTCCGTCGATCTCCATTATTCCAACGGTGGATATCTCCTGCTCCATTCCAAGCCAAGAAAGCTCACGGAATTTTTTTCTAGGCGCCGCTGAGGCCCATGGATCATGACTTTAATTTTTTCGCGCTCCCTTTGTGTCAGACTCGGCCACATCCCGCTCCGTGACGTCATCGGGTCCCACCACGTCACTAGCTCCCCAGAATAAATAAAAAAGAAAAAATAAAATTACCACAGCGTCCAAAGTCTGCGTTGCCTTTTCTTTTGTTTGACGCTCCATTTGATCAGAACCGTTGATCGAACTTTAAATAGTACGAAAAGGTCCCACTTTAGACGGGAGATACCACATGCATCACGTGTACCGCTACGGACGGTTCAGCAAAAGCCGCCCGCCCTCTCCGTCCATCTTTTCCCAGTATCAAATCCACTCGCTCAATAAACGTCACCGAGCCCTACAGCCTGTGGCGCTCAGCGGGCATCTCATTGGTCATCCCGGATCCGGTGATTGCCCATCCGCTCCGCTCCCACCTTCCGACGCTCCCATTGCCACCAAATGTCCAACGATATCACGTGATCAGATTAATACGGCATTAAATATAAACTTAATAATATTTTAAATATTTGTTTAGTATTAACAATCCTCGGCTGTGGGCCCCAAGTGTCGGTGGGGCCCGCTAAGGGCTTATGGTTGGATTCCTTCCGATCGCGTTTGTCGCACGCGCCCGCTCACCCACCCCTCGAGAAGCGTGCGAGGCTCCATGTGTGCTATTATGCCACGTCATCATTGCCGACGTGGCGTCTCTCTCGACCGCGCAGTGGAGGGAAGAGAGAGAAAGAAAGGAAGAGGCCCAAGCGAAGGAAGTGGTGTGATTATTATGGCGGAAGAAGAGAATAAACTTACCGCCACTTATTATTTCTTATGCTTTCACATTTTTAATCCCACAAGCTAATATATTAACCTTGGGATTCAGAAACAGACACCACCATTTTACCCTTCTCCATCCTTGTACCAGCCTCCCTCTATAAAAAAAAGTCTAGAGAGAGAGAGAGGGTGGGCCTTAAAGATGTTCCACGAAGAAAGCAGGATGGGGACAAAAGTGTGGCCCAATATTAAATTTCATTCTTTAATGGGAGGAGATAGTTAATCCATTAATTATGGGGAACGGTTGTGCTTGTTAATATTTTAGGTTCTCTTACTTGGAAAGCATGCATCTTGGGATATTTTTTTGAAGGGGTAAGAAGATCTAATAAATTAATATAGATCATGTTTTAATAGAGAAAGGAATCCCATCTCTTGCATCTGAGCCGTACACGAAGGCCACGTTACAAAAGCACAAGCCTTTTACCATATTATATATTGATATTTTATTTGTATTGAGTATGCTATCATATAGCTTGCTAGTTTAATAATGGGATGCTTCTTTTTTAATTGAGTTGCGTTCATAATACTGCTTACATATCATTATTTATTGGTTAGATGGCGAGATTGCCAACAACAAGATTGTTTAGAATTAGATTAATACTATTCTTGTCGTGGTATCGATACTTGCACTCCCTTTCCTGCAGATGTTCCATTTATGTAATATTCGGGGAGAGTGCATATTTATTTTTTTAAAAAAAATAGTATTCTTACTGTTGTTGTTTGAGATTATAATTATTTTATCATTAAATTCTGCAGTAGTGATATCAAACTAGATTAAGTTACGGATATAGATATAGATATAAATATCCACATTTTGGCCCGGGAATTGCCAAAGGTGGGGGGAGCATACACGGTGGAGGGTTCCACGGAGACCAGTTAATTTGTCTAAGGGACTTGATGAGACTTAAAAATGATGGGAGGCTCATTATGTCATGATCGGTCAATTAAAATATTCCCCCATTCAAAAGTTACCGAGAAAAACTTAATGGAGATATGGGACCGATCTGGACGATTAATTAGTATATTATTAGCGCATCATACCCTAATTTTTTTTTCTATTTATTTGATGAATATTATAATAAAGATAATATTAAATTTATAAGTGGATTGTTGGTGTAGAATGTGATTGACGCCGGATCGAGCTGGAGTTGAGGAAGAAGAGGTCGCCGTCGGTAACCTACAAAATTAAGTCCCGTCCAGAGTTGGTGGTGGTAGCTCCGGCAGAACCCTCCGATAATTAAGCCAACTCTTTTGGCTAACAGAAATGGAGTGCTCAGACAAGAATTCAGTAGAATTTTGGAAAGGACAAGAGAGCTTAGAGAAAACGTATTTAAAGGATTCCTTTTTATAGACGGAGCCTGTAACAGACTGATAGTGACGACCATAACCGTCCGATAGTAGGCTGCTCGGAGCCACGTAGAGTTTGTTACGGAGAGAGGTATCCATTGTCCTAATGAGCCCGTTCGTTAAGATTTAATAGTCGAAATTCGGAGGAAGCAGATGTTGGTTGGTAAAGTGCTTTGACATACATAAATTCTAAAGAAGTTCGAACTTTTAAAGAAAATACGGCTAGAGAAGATCATCTGGGAGGAATGCTAGCTGAACTCTGAAAGTAATCCGCTGGAGGAATTTGACTGAAGGAGAAGTCCGAAAGGAGTTCGGCTTCTGAAGGAGTTCGACCGAAGGAGAAGTCTGGAAGGAGTTCGACTTTTAGAGGAATTTAATTGAAGAAGAAATTTGGAAGAAGTTTGGCTCCTGGAGGAATCCGACTGTAGGAGAAATTCGGAAGAAGTTTGGCTCCTGGAGGAACTTGACTGAAGGAGAAATTCGTAAGGAGTTTGACTCCTGGAGGAGTTTGACTGAAGGAGAAATTTAGAAGAAGTTCGGCTACTGAAAGAGTTCGGCCGAAGAAGAAATCTGGAAGGAGTTTGGCTCTTGAAGAAATTTGACAGAAAGAGAAATAAAAAAGGAGTTTGGCTCCTGGAAGAATCCGACTGAAGGAGAAATTTGGAAAGAGTTTGACCAAAAAAGAAATTCGGAAGGAGTTCGGCTCCTAGAGGAACTTGACTGAAGGAGAAATACGAAAGGAGTTCGACTTCTGTAGGAATCTGATTGTAGAAGAAGTCCCAAAGAAGTTTGGCTTCTGGAAGAATTTGACTGAAGGAGAAATCCATAAGGAGTTCAGTCGAAGGAGAAATCTAGAAGGAGTTTGGCTCCTAGAAAAACTTGACTGAAGGAAAAATCTGAAAGGAGTTCGGCTCCAGGAGGAATAATCCGATTATGAAAGAAGTCCGAAAGAAGCTCGACTCCTGGAGGAACTTGACTGAAGGAGAAATCCGTAAAGAATTCGGCTCCTGGAGGAGTCCGACTGAAGAAAAAATTCAGAAGGAGTTCGGCTCCTGGACGAGTTTGACTGAAGAAGAAATACGAAAGAAGTTTGGCTTCTGAAGAAATCTGACTGCAGAAAAAGTCTGGAAGGAGTTCGGCTCATGGAGGAACTTGACTGAAGGAGAAATCCATAAGAAATTTGACTTCTGGAGGAGTCCGATTGAAGAAAACATTTGGAAGAAGTTCGATCCTGGAAGAATCCGACTGGAGGAGAAGTCCGGAAGGAGTTTGACTTCTGGAGGAATTTGATTGAAGGAGAAATTCGGAAGAAGTTCAGCCCCTGAAGAAATCCGACTGAAGGAGAAGTCCGGAAGAAGTTTGGCTCTTGGAGGAGTTCGATCGAAGGAAAAATTCAGGAGTTTGGCTCTTGGAAGAGTTCGACCAAAGAAGAAATCCAGAAGGAGTTTGGCTCATGGAGGAACTTGACTGAAGGAAAAATTCGTAAGGAGTTCGGTTCCTAAAGGAGCCCGACTGAATGAGAAATTCGGAAGAAGCTTGGCTCATGGAGAAATTCGGCTGAAATTCGACCGCTGAAGTGGATCGATTACTGAAGGAGTCGATCGCTGGAGGAAAATTTTTTGATCAAAACTCTTCCATGATTATCAGTTGCATTAGGCTAAGCATCAGACTAAACATTGACGGGAGCAAAATTTATCCCCAAACATAGATCATAAAGAAAGAGATGGTACCATGGAATTCTTATTTAACAACAAATGCTACAGGGCTTGAGTAAGTCATACAAACAAACTCTTATGCCATATGAGACATGAGATGCAGCAAAATCCATAGAGATTGGCACAAGTTAATTGTTTGGTTTGAATCCCACGGAGCCACATCAGCAATCAAGTCCATGTGAGAGATTTTTTAAATGACAGGTTCAAATTTAGTTCAGCAACAAGGCCACCACCTTCCACCCACCGAGTTCAATAGATTAGGCTAAAACCAATCCGGATGGATACAACCAGCCCAACCAAGAGTTGGTGCGACCTTAGTTATATCGCCCATGCTACCTTGTGTTTGCCTTCAACTTAGAAAATATTGGGAAGTTTAGGTCAACAAATATTTAAGGCCTATTTCTTCTTGTATAATGAATGTATAAAATATTTTGTAGGGAGCTTAATCAACCTTCTACAAGTTACCTCGCGTCAGAGGGAACAATGAGTGGGAATAGAAGACAACTATCGCCTTGGAAGAGTGTCCGTGTCATTCCAAAGCCATTCACGAACACAGCGCTGATAAAGTGGTCGTGCAAAAATTTTTGATCATCAGCAACGTTAAATCTATTGGGTACCAGTCGGACTTAGATGAAAATTGGGAATGTCCTGATAAATACTTGCTATTTCTCATGCAGTGCATACGACTAAATAAAGAAGAGGATATTTGATTGATGGCCATGATCTCCTCCACCAACGAATCTTTGGATGCAAGCGTTGGGTCACAAGGTTTCATCCAACGTGGCTGCTGCACATCCCTTTGTGGCAACGTTCAACAAAATCGATACATTAAATGCTGTGGCCATTAGCAGATTCAAAAATAATATTTGTTGGGCGGCCCTTATCAAAACCAAGGTTAAATTTATGCATTACCCATCCACGTGGAGATCAACTATGGCAATTTTTTTCTTAATGATGCGGTCATTCATGATAGTTGCCGTCGAGGTCCATCTGAGCTGAACGGTGAATTGGAGAGCTGAGAAAAGTAATCCAAGATCGCTGGCCGAAAATCTTGAAATAGTTGATATAATTGGATCTTCACTTCAATATTCGAAACGGTCTTGAGAGTCCACCCAGCGAGGATTTTTGTAGGATAATATGGAGGTTTTGAGTGAAAGACGGAGAGAGAAAAATCTGGTCTACGTCCATGTGTGTTTGTGAGGAAGATGGAGAGAGAGAGAGAGAGAGAGAGTCTCAACAATCAATCCTCTCTTTATACTCGATAAAGATTTGATACTTGATTAAACTTGACTTACCTAGGGGCTTTTAGGAAGTGATTTATATAGATGAGGATCCAAATCTGTCGCAATTATAATCTTGGGACGTGCGAGGGTAACCATTAAAGCTAACCATTTGTCCAAAATGTAATGACCGATCAAATTGGATCAGTCCATTGGAAATAGGCCCATGTTCACCTAAAAAAAAAACAGAGAACATATGAGAGAAAGACTCCCATCGGGAGTCTTCTTCTCTATTGAATCTCGAAAGGAACTGGAGTACTAGAGCACCGGGACCCTAGGGCTCTCTATAAATAAACCCCTCTTCCCCGTAAGATCCTCCACCAATGAACATTGAGATCCTTTCTTCTCTCTTTTTACTTGTTGAAACCGTAGGCTCCTATTCTTGCGCCCACCCGAAATCGAAGAAGAGAAGCCGAAGCTGAGGTAAGACTCCAATCTCACCTCCTCTCTTTCTTCCTTATTTTTTCATAGCTTTGGGCATCACCGCCGACCACCAACTTTGCCAGAAATTCACTATGAAAATCCCCTATTTTTCTATCCTTTTCTTTGATTTCTCGCCGATTGGTCTTGCTGCTGACCATCCTTTGCTTCACTGCCATCGGCCGTCTATTACCGTGGCATGTTGCCAGTCTTCTGACCCCTAGCCACCATGAACTATTGGCGCCAAAGCCCTCCCCTGTTTCAACCAAAGAAAAAAATAAAATAAAATAAAATAAAGAAAGAAGAAAAGAAGAGAAGAAAAGAAAAGAGAAAATAGAAAAAGAAAAGAAGAGAAAAAAAAAGAGAAAATATTTTTCCTTTTTTCTCTAGGATCTCCTTACTCTCTCTATTTCTCTCTCTAACTGCACCATGGACCCCATGATGAACCTGAGATAAAAACAAGATAATCTAGAATTACTTTGAAATCCATATAGTAGGTCGGATTTCAGCTGACCCTTATTAGAAATTCATAACATTTGATCATGAACAATTCTTATTAAATCATCTTGATATAATCCCTGATAATTCTGATTGCCATAAAGATTCTCTCTCCACTTTCTCTTTTTTTATCTACTTTTTTTCTCTATGGACTTCAATACCGAGTCATGCCTTTCTCTTTCAGGGACCCATGTTGACTCTGATAAGATGATCTTGAATCGATTTGATGCTTGGATGTCCTATCGGATTGACCACCTGATCAATCATCTATTTTATTATTATTTAATTTTAATAAATTTAATGAATAAAAATTGATAATAAATTAATATTTAAAATAGGATTATCTAATTCTTATAATGAAGTCTAAAAATCTAGGATGATCAAGATAAGTGAATCTTACTCTTCTTATTTATTTTTAAATTATCATATTTTTCACTCAAATGAACTATTATTAATGAATTCATATTTTTCATAAAATAAGAATCAACATATGAGATGTGAAAATTATGTTTTATTATAATCATTGATTTCATGAATATATTTTATGAAACAACATGTTTATGAAGTATGAATTTTAATATTTTTTTATTTAAATATATGTATGTTTTAAAAAATATATATAAAGATTTCAAAGGCTCTCAGAGAGATATGTATGATCCTCACCAGTAGGTTATAATAGCTAGGTATACGACCCTCGCCAGCAGATTATAGTAGTTCGGTACATGACTCTCGTCAGCGGGTTATAGTAGCTCGGCATGCGGCCCTCATCAGCAGGTTAGTTGGTATGATATGATTATGGCCCTATCATGAATATAAGATGACAATAGCATGAATATCTGTGAGCAAGATTTTGAAACATGACATGAACATACGATAATAATGATTTTCAAATTATGTTTACAAAATTTTTTGATTTATACATATATGATTATTTTTATGACTTACTTTATTATATGATTTATGAAATACTTTATTTTATATTATCTATTATTTTTTAATATTATATTATCATGAAAAAAATTTGGTCTGATAAGAAAGTATATTTATTGAGCTAGTATAGCTTTTTTTTTTTTTTTTTTTATAGAAAAATAAGACTAGGATCGGCGAAGGATCTAGATTTGAGAATCTGAATAGCAAGCTTAGAGATTTTGTAACTGAACTTAGTTTGATCGTGAACTTATAGTTATTTATTTATGATTTTGAAATATGAATTTGATGCTCTGAACAAATTTTGATTTAATTATTTGATGAATGATATAATTGAACTTCATTTATATTTTAATTATAATAGATTTTTACTGATTATGATCGATAGAATTTGTATTATCGTGGGCTGTATCCCTTAGTAGTATGACCTTCCAGATTTGAGATGTGATACAAAAGATACAATCCGATGCTAGAGTTAATCATAGCCCAGGCTTTGAGTATGAACTCTATTTATTTTTAATTACACTTCGAATCGGGTGAATATAAAATTTGACATTTTATGGGCTCAAGATCAACCCGTGATCAGGTCTATTCAATAGGATGGGAAGCAGATTATATAGATCATCCTGCTGTTGTGTGCTGACTGGAAGATTAAAGCATCTCTATGTGCCATCCAACAAAAACTGATTGGCTGTCGGCCAATCGTGCAGCATTATCTAGGGTCGATTCTGAGACGCATCAATGATGCTGACCAATTTTCATCGAGCAACCAAGCAAAGTGGACCATCAAGTTGGGCTTTTGGCAATTAAAAATCAAATAATAAAATACTTTCTAAAGGAGTTGATGAACCTAGTTAGGTAATATTTAACCACTGCAGCATATGGACTTAGCTATAAAATGTTCCTTTGGATGTGTGCAGCTTTACCCTCACGGCATGAGGAGACTATTTCCGTTACATAATTGGGAGGTCTTGATGCATCTCATCCATGTTTGAAACAAAAGTTTTACCATAAAAAACTTAGTTTTATAAGTAGCCGACATATGTAAACTGTTTCTGAGTGCATTATTTTTGCTTGTTCATCAATAATCTGTCGTCACTTAGGGTTAGGGTTATGCATGCTTAAATTAACCAATCTCGGTCCACTGCTATTCCCACAAAAAATACACTCCTTTGGCTCTGAAAATTTCTTCAGAAGTTCTTCACCCTACTTATACGGTTGATAGGGAACTGGAAAAAGACCAATAATGCAACCCCAAAACCAAAAACATCATAAAAAAAAAAGAAAAGAAAAGGGGGAATCGTATCACCAGTTCCCCTGCAATGATGGTTCAGGAGTCGGTTGTATCAAAAGTAACGAAGGAACCAAGAAAAGTCCGTCGAATTACAAGTCATATGGAAAAGGGGGCAAGGAACGATATCTTGAACTAATTCAATAACATCTTGTTCTCATTTAAACGGAACCAAGAATCATAATGCACGTTGGAGTTCTTTACGAAGAAGAGAAAACCCTAACCTGGTGGGCCCCCCGATAGTGGATTATATAGGCGTCGATCCCGATTCCGGAACCGGAGAACAGCCCTCGGATTGCTCGGAGCTTCTCGTCCTCGGTGCGGCTCCCTCCGGAAACCGCCTCTTCCGGCGCTCCGACGACGGTTTTGATGGGCTTATCGGGGCAGTGGAGTGGAGGTAGGGGGGAAGAGCGTGGGGAAAATCAAGCCTATAGATTAGACCCACTCCAACCCGTTGCCTCTGGCGGTTTCTTCTTGATAGGTACAACTTGGCAGAAGGCAAAACATTTCTCCAAAACGTCATTAGTTTGGTAGGCAATTTTAGCAATGCACCCAACAATATTCTTTCCTTTCCTTTAGTATATATTAAAAATAAAGGAGCTAATTTATGCTTAACAACTATCTCCAATAATCAAGCATTCAATGGGATTTGAAGAGTTATGATGCACGGTAGGGTGCATGTAGCAGTGAAAATTTGGTCAGCATTTCACATCAAAATTAAGTATAACATGGGCAACAATGAGCATCGTGCGCAAGGCAAATAACTTCTGTGGAATTTCAAGTAGGAAGCTAATTCTGTTTGAAAAATCGATGAAGGGTGCCAGTGCAATGCACAATAAAATTTCCCTCCCCAAAAAGGCAAACTAAAACTGCCCCAATGAATTTAAATATTCCCATCCTTGTTCTCTGTACACACAAATGTTAGAACGTCGCGAATCAGGAAGAGTAAAATCACCTCCGTTGTAGCCGATCAGTTTGGAAGAAAACAGCAGTCACAGATCTGATGCCAGGATATAAAATTTTAATCAGCACTGGATTCTCTTGACCGGGATAACTTGTCGGTCAACTCTAAGTCTTGTTGTCTCTTCAGATGCTTCTGAGCAGTAGATTGCACTATCTTAACAGTGAAGTTCATTAGCATAAGCCATATGAAAGTATTCCAGATCGTTGTGATGGTCAGATTCCACTGCTTTGCCTGAAGAAAGGACAGGATACTCGAACTCATTATCATTAAAGAGAACATGGCAAGGCAAAAGAGGCCAGACTTTCTGACAACATGGATTAAGTTAAAGCAGATTTGGTTGATGACTCCTCAAGATTGGCGTCAGCATTTTTCTTTTTTTTTAATGAAGTGCTCAGTCCTGGAAGGTGCACAACATTGGAGTAAGATGTCTGACCTTTGGAGCTGAGGGGCCTGGAGTTGGAACTGGGCCGGTTAAATATTTATCCTTCACCCTGTGCAACTTGGCAATAATGTCGGGAAGTAAAACAGAGACTGTAGGACCGAAAACACAAATCAACTTGTCCTCCACCAGTTCTAGAAGTTGGTTATTGCATATAGAGATGATAAAAATTGTCTGCAGTATCAATAAAAAACAATAACTTGAAAACACAGAAATGCTGAGAAAATTGAAGGGCTAGAAGAATTAATCCTGAGTTAAAAACTGTTTCAGCAATTTCAAGTGCAAAACCATTCTTGCAAATATACCACAAAAGGGTCCACCGTACTTGAGACAAGAGAAGATCCAGAGCACTTGCAGAATGCATCTTCTATAAAGTATATTAAGAACTTTAAAAAAAAAAATGTGGAGAGCTCACTAACAGGTTGACAGCATACCTGTATGTAAGCCTTAATGATTGCCTTTCCAGTCAGAGTTGCAAGAAAGAACTTCCAGAATGAGATTCCAAATTGTCCACACATGATACCAGCAAGATCAAAAAGTGGATTTGGCACCTAAGCATGCAGAAGCCATTGCAAGAATACCCTCTTTCAGCTACTAAAACAATAAATACATCAAACAGAATCTATCTTAAACCCAACATGAATGAAGTGAGACCTTTACAATATTGTTATGCAAATTCGATCATTTTAGTTGATGAATGAGACATGGAGTTCCCTTTTTTTTTTCCTCCAAGTTACTAGAGACAAATTGTAAACTAAACGAAGGAAATTACTGAAAGACATCAAGAAGCTACACTATAGAGCACCCCACCCCTCTCCCACTTGTTTTCAGTTGTCAGAATCTTGGAAAACCCCCAGCTTGCAAGATTTAGAACCAGATATTTTAAGCAAAAGTTTCTAGGAAGCAGAATCCAAAATTTTTAGACTAAAAAAATACTGCTATTCAAGAACAACATACTCATATTACTCCAATACTTAGGGAAGATAACAAACTAAGAAATCTTTAGAAAGAATAGGGAAGTCAGCAAACTAACCGAAGCAAGCACTAAAATTGTTAAAAAGTTAAGATGTTGCAAGCGAGAAACAAGCCAGTGTTTAATTTTCTTTAGAGATGCAGATATAAATCCATCATCATTTGAGGAAGCAGCATCCAGTTCCTCCATGGCTTCCAATGTACTTCCTGACAAATGTGCTGCAATACATACTCATGTTAACATCCTACCTCCACCAAGAAAACTTCTGATTGCATATAGATAGAACATCCACAACTCAAAATCTATTCATGTGAAATAGATCTAGTGCTTATTTTTATCTATCTGACCATGGTAACTAAGCAAAAATTAATTACAAGTCCAAAAAAAAACAATAAGAGAAAGAATCATGTCTTATACCAAGTAGAGTTGTAAATGCTTTCATTAAAATGGAAGATCTGCAGAAAATTGAATGCACATTGCTGTTTAACTCTCTAGCCTATTGTACTTCATGTTTGCATCTGTGGCGGCCCTAGTGGTTTATGTATGGTACAGTTTATGTGCATGAAAAAAAAAATCTAACATGTTATCTGAAATTCTATATAAGGCACACCAAGACCATTATTTTAAAGGGCATATTGATATAATTCAAAGAAACATTGCTAAGCTAAAAGATACAATGTCATTGACAATTTTATTTACATGAAGCTTGCTGAAGTCCAAAGTCAAGCAGCAAAGAATTGCTTCACTTCTAAGCCAATCTGCTCAAGAACTGTAGTACATAATGTGCAATGCTGCTAAATGCAACTCATAAACACCAAGAATGCTTGTGCATAGACTGCAATATATCAAAGTGATCCTTACCTCTGAATGACAACAAATTAAAGTGGCTACAGGATTTGCATCGTATAAACTAAATGCTAGATAATATTTTGGGAAGCTACCTGCTCTTGAGATAAAGTAAGGAGGAAGCTCCCCAAGTGCAGTACCTATGCCCCAAAGAACAGCTTCTAGTTGAACCTCAGGAAGTATTCTACTCACTGAAACCCTAACTAGAGAACCAGGTGATGATGGATAAAGTGGAGGCCCAAATTCTAAACAATCCTTTTCAAGCCATGAGGGTTCTTTTTTCAGCTGTATGGTATCATATGGAGCAGTTTTCAGATCAACTCTACCACACTGCATGGCTTTAATTGTGAATAAGGCAATATGGGGGCCTAAGTACAGCACGAACGTGTGTAAACCAGATCCTGCATATAAAGCAAGATAAGCAGATCAGTATCTTGGATTTTTCTGCCAATAAAAAAGATACCGACTTACGAACATGGAAACAGAAATGCACACATGTACAAGCACATTCTCACACGCCCACGCTCATGCATGCACGTGCACACATACAATACATTCATATGAATTCAGTTTGATGCACATGGTAATATGGACATGAAGAGGAATAAAAATTAGTCCAGCATGTTCCAAAGAGAAAAGCAAGTAAAATTATTTCAAGGTCTGAAGATGAAATCCCAACAAATAAATGAAATAATAATATGAAATGCCAATATATAACTTTTACAAAACTAAATCACAATTATGCTTAGCACTCAATCTAGTTAAAGACATTGGCGAAACTGATGTAGGTCAGCTCAAGAATAAAACTTCAAAATATAATTTCTAACATTAACGTATTTACTCTAAAGGTTTATAGAAAAGATTAAAAAAGGATAAACTAACCTCTTATGGTTTGATCGAAGCATTTTATTGCATCTTAGATCTAAGAATCAACTTAGCACCCAAATACCTCAATCTGGAGTTCTGAACCCAATCAGGAATCCCACCCCAGCAAGTATCTTCTAAAGCTTTTGCAGTGTCTTAAATCAAGTACTTTTACAATTAATATTGCTTTATCAAAAGTAATCTTCCACTGCATTTAAAGTTCCATTTATCGATTTATCAAATTTTTCTCATCCCTTTTTTTAAATTTCTACAAAATCTAAGTATTAAACATGTAAACTTCTATTGATTCCATAATATTTTGTACAATTGCCGTATATTTTCTTACAGCTTTACTTCCCACTCCCAAACCCACTACAAAATTCTGGCGAACAAATTTTACTGGTATATGTAGAATCTACAAATCATATGCAGTGTACATAAGTGCACAAGTATACACAGCATCAATGCATACAAGATGTAGCAACAGGTTGTGAATCTGGGGTTTGAAATCGGTGAAGGAAAAAGGTGTGTTTGTAATTATATTTCACACAATCTATCACACCAGCAACTCTCCGAAGGGCAGTAGATCTGTTTTCAACTCATATTTTGGATATCAAGAAAAATAGAGCATCAGCCCCTCCCATTCTTCTCTGCTAAGTGAAAAGCATTCGGAAGTAACTTTAAACTGTTTCAAGAAATTGGTATAGTTTAGTCAATTTCTTGAAGTTCAGGAGGCCCTCAAATCTATCTACCATGTAGGTCAACAGCTTTGTAAATTTGATAATGGAATGGCAAAGGTCATAGTAAACAACTGAAAAATGCTTTCAACTTAGTTCATCTGCATTAGGGACTGACTTGCTTGCTTCAACAACTCTCCTCTATATAAATATGCTGCATAAAGTTCACGAGTCAGTTATCTTATTCTGACAACATACATTATGGCTCCCATAATAAATATCAGATTCTTCAGAATTATCCTCTATGTTGCTGGACTTAAAGCATATGAACTTGATGTCTAAATTACAAAACGACAACAAGCTAAAGATAGAACAAAAGAGCACATTAGAAGGTTATTGAAACATGTCTTCAGCTATGGGAGTAAGGTCAAAGCAAAGTATATAAAAACTACAAACAAGGAGGTTAGATGGAATGTGTAAACCCGCAAAATACTGATGCCACTAACCTAGTCCAATGGATGATGCCACACCTAGTGCTACCCACCACAAACCAAATCTGGCGTAGGAAAGAAACTCCTGGACATGCTGCAACCATGCCACAAAACAAGTCAATAGAAACTAATCAAATGATACATTTGAAAAGCAAGCAGAAGCATGATCAGATGAAGTAGACAATAATTTGATTATGCCAACATGATAGAAGCTATTTACTACCATTTAGAAAACATTGACAACATACTAAGGAATAAGGATCAAATTTCCATATCAACTAGCCTGCCATTGACAGCAAAGCTGCCTCCTAAATACAAGATTTATTAGTCAAGTTCATGATTTAGCAAGCTAAGTTTCCATTTATACAGCTAAGAGATTTTGAATTAGATGTAAAATCTGGTATCACTGTAACCAAACTAGTTTATGATTGAAAAAAGAAGAGGAATACCTTTTCATGAGAGCCATCAACAGCCAGGAGCAGAAGACAAAAAGCCACTACCAGGATGCTCAAAACCTTATACCAACCACCTTTCCTCAGAATATATAGAAGTAAGATTTTCAGATCTTGCACTGTTGCGAAAAAGAAAAACTTTAATGTCCTAAATGGCTGCATTGTCAATGTTAACTTTTCTAGTTCCAATTGATGCTTCTTACGAAGTTCTGCAAGATGAAGCACATCTATCAGAATAAGAAAAAATAAAATAACATAAAAAACCTCCAAACCCCTTTCTTCTTTCATTAAACATGCATGCACCATATACTTCACAATTATGAGTTCCAAATCATCCTCTTTTGGATATTTCGTATATAAGTAACAATAGAATTTTTCTGTGTATGCTGTATAGGTTAGGTAATAGTGCCCATCACAGTTCCAAACACCAAATCCACATCTCATTGTGGTAAGGGTTGGCTATTAATTGGAGAATATCCATCAATTTTGGCTCAATACTAAATCAGACATAGTACTCATTGCTACAGTTTATAAAAAGTTGACCTGAATATCTATAACTGTTTATTTCCTGTCACAAGATCCCTTTTGCTTAAGTGTCTTGCTTCCACATTAGCTTGTGGTGCAAAGTTGCAACTATGGCATACTGAGTTTTTATACTAAATTTTCATCAGTAATGATATGCACATTAAGGGTCAAGAATTGTCATAATGTTAAAAAAAAATAATTACTTGATTATAAACAAATTAAAGTCTAATACATTTACATAAATTCGTCTCCCCTTACAAGCACATGCTACTAATTGGCATGGTCCAGCAGGCATTATTTTCTATTATGCTTCAGCATGAAAAAAATCAAGATGTTCAAATCTTAGAGGGTAGATTTGAAGTTGGTCATAAAAATCTGTTCAATTGTTACATTATTTTGATGCGAAGGCCTGGAGGAAACAAAGGATGGTGACACTGGCAAGTCAATATGAGAGCCCTTGGTAGTGGATAGTTTAATTACTCTCCTCAAGTTGCATGGTAATAGAGCACCCAATCATATGGGCCAAGGCAAAGCATGATGAGCTTGGAGAACACAGAATCTTTATGAAGAACAATCTATTAAGGTAGAGAAAAGCTAGAAGAAGGCTAAGAGAAGAGTCAGGAAGAGAAGTGATTGCTGAGGGACTTTATCAATAAATTCAATATTTTACCAATCTGAAACCTAAAAGCAACCTGCTTACCACCTTGTTGCTATATATATATCTCAGCAGCATTAACCTAGAGAAGTTCTAATCCAGAGACTAGATCTAACTAGATGATTCTAACTATGACTATAATACCAATAATCAGAATGAATTTGCCACCTAATTACAAATGCATCTTTTTACCATTATTTAACACTGAAAGCATGGGAACTTGGCCAAGGGCCATGAATATCGATTCAAAACATCTTTCCAACAAGTCCGGAATCACCGAACATTGGTATTCCTGCAAATGCTACAACTTCTAGAAGCTTGCTGGTTTCTTGGAAAAGGCAGACTGCAATAAACTTGGATGTTCAATCCAATAGATCTTTGAGTCCATGCAACATCAAGCTCCCCTAGTTGGGGACTCATTCTCAAGTTTAATGTTACATTTATTTTTCTATCTACTCTTGATACAAGCTGTCTCATTAATTAATTTGAAACTGATTCATACATGAGATTTTTGGAATCACTCCTAAAATACTTGGAATACCATCACAATCACATCTTGCTCTTTTCATGTTTCAAAGAGTAGAACTGACTACTGCAAATTAATTGTCAAATAATCATATTCTGCCAAAAATGAAGTATGCAATATGCAGCATTGATTAGAATGGCATCGATCTTTATTTTATTTTCTACATCAGCAATTGCCCATGGAGAAAGTGACAAGGGATTGTTGCTTCAGGGTAATCTTCTCATGGTTATCTAGCTGTAGCAATTCATATGGAGAGGGGTTTGGCTTTTAATTCCAAACTGAGTTTTTGATCACCACCACTATAACAATGTGCACAGTTTTTCAACCATCAATGGTCATATTGCAAAACAGATCACCACATGTGAACCCCGTTTCGAATATTAGTTGTGGTCCGAATTTGCATTAGGTTTTTCTTATGGTGACCTTTTCTTTTCAAACATAAGCACTCTAAAATAATTTTGTAGAACTCTGAAGTCATCTTAACAATTGCATCTTTAGAAAACAGAAACAATTCTAGAAGGCAAACTAAGAACTGTTGATAAGCAAGGACGCTCTCAGCTTGTGAAGAATAATGGATCCAATGAACTGCTTTGAGGAACTTTCCGGATTCATGTTCAGAAGCACAATGGTGGTTAGTTTAAGGTTGTCTGCTGCTTGAGAGTTTGATGGTGGGTGTATACCTGAAGACTGCAAGGAACATCCTTTTGTATTCCAAAAGGCATGCACAATAGGAGCACATTCTTGTCCCAAACAGAGCATAGATAATAAGCACATCGAACCATCATACCCAGATGTTCTTTAACATCAGACCAGGTAGCTAAATAGCATGATCATTTGCATCTCACGCATTCTGTGTCTGGTATATCGGGCAAATTCAGCACAATGCATCATATAGGGAGATTGCATTAGTAACATAGCGCCAATTGATCGGCTATTTTCTGTGCTCGTTGCATCATTCTAAACACCAGCCTCATCAGCTCAGGCAAAGCCCACCTAGATGCAGTGAAACAGAAGGCAAAGGGAATACAGGCAACTGGACAAGTACGTATACTAACCAAGGCTAAAACCGATAAAATTAATGCATGTGAAATTTTGAGGCTGTGGGAGAACTTCCAGTTTGGCAAAGCTTGGCAATTAAACAAGCACACATTTTGCTGAGAACATGGAGTAACATGTTGCAGAAGCAGCAGCCTAAGTCAGCCAGCATACCAATTCCCACTTTAGGAGGCGGTGGAGACCAAGGGATTAAAATTTAACAATTAACACTGCACTCTGGCAGCCTTGTCAGGGCAACGGATTTTATGATGACATCCTGCATGCGAAATTTTTGACAAGGTACACCAAGCAACCTCACCATAGTTTCTTTAATTGTTTTTAGAAAAGAAACAGAACAAAATAAAACCAAATTATTCGCCACCTAATCTGGCGACGATGCCAAATCAAACTCTTCAAAATTAGTATTTCCAAACAGCATTTCCTCATCAAAGTCCAGAAGCACGCAAGATATGTAGATAAATATAAACACCAAATAGCAGCTTAAGAATTTGAAAATCAGATTATGATCCTTAATCCGCGGCCTTCCAACGTGACTCTGTTCTATCTCATCATTCACATGCATTAACAAATCACTCGACGACCAGAAATCTCTCACGCTAATCAAAAGAACAGCAAACAAATCACTCACAATAATCAAAAGAATAGCAAACAAATCGCTCATAATAATCAAAAGAAGCAAAGGATCCAACAATCTCAGCAGAGACCATGAGAATAGATATCACGAACAACAGAGGAAGAGAGATTCACCTGAGATCAACGGGTCGGTGCCTTCCGACGAGGAGAGGGAAGCCGCCGCCGCTCCTCCAGACCCCATCGTCGCGCGCTACCTCCCGTCCTCCGGCCCTAGAAATTCTCCACACATGAAGCCAAAACGCTCGCCGGAATCGGATCTGGAACACGGGATCCTAGGGTTGGCGGATCCAAGAGGGCAGCATTGGGGCCAAAGGGAAGAGGAGGAGGAGAAAATTGTCGCGCAGAAGGAAGAAAGGATGTCGTTTTCGTGCCGAAGCGCCTTGAAAAAACCCGGAGACTGGAGGCGGGGTTACCCACGAATTTATTATAGATTTCTTAGGCTTGCCGTTTGGTTCGAAGGTTTCGTGAACGGGGTTATCCCAGATAAAAAGGAAGGGCATTTGCCATCTAGACTTAATAATTTATTACAAAATAGAAAGGACACATAGGTCGGTTAACGCGGTTGTTTTCCGATGGATTACATGGGGAAGGGTTATTCGGGATAAGGCGGTGTCATCGATTGGCCTAACTGTTACTTGGACCAGGTCCAATGGAACGCGCCAAATCCCACGGTGGATATCATGCCCCAACTCCCCATTGCGCGTTATCCACCGTGCATATGCTCCCAGAGTTGCCCTGGTCCACTAACGTGGTCCATGCAATAATTTTTCCATCAATTGGGGCGGGGCTGCGATCAGCATCGTTATCGTACGCTATGATGTCGAAAATTCTAGGAGGGGCGGACGCACGTTGCAATATTCCCTGCTCACCAGGGAATCATTCGGAAACTGCCATCACATTTGCAGGGTACCGGCCTTGAAAAAAGTGTATGATTATCCGTAGTTTTGTCCGATATTTTTTTTTTTGGAAGTAGTTGTTGTTAAGTTGTTGTAAAAATTATAGAGCCACTGCACGTAGGACTGTATCAAGATATATTATTACGAGCCAATCACTGAGATGAGAATAGAATGAATAAAATTCCAAATTATACATTTCGGTAATTGATGGGGTGTGCTGATGTGGCCGTGCATGCAGCACACAATAATTCTTCCTTCACGTTGGCACAGCATGGCATGAGTTTGGATCAGATATGGCTCCTGCATAATATTGTATTTAAGGTATGAGCAAAAAGAAAAAAAATAATAACCATATACTCTATTTTCCGATCAAAAAGAAGTTATTTTTTACTATAGCAATCTACAGTAACCATCAACTTCTTTTTTTTTTTTTTTGGTAAAGAACCATCAACCTCTTGTTCAAGGCCGCTAATGATAGGCCAAATGGATAAATATGATAGAATTTTATCATTTTTAGAACCTTGGCTTTATGTTCCTTCTATTTATTAGGGTTCTTTCATCAGATTGTCTTCCTTCATTTTTTTGGTCTTTTGTCATTAGTTTAAAGGAATCAAATATCTACTCTTCTGTCTCCTCGTCACTAATGGAGTTTGCTTGAGCACTAGACTAAGAGCCAACGTAGATTATATGACTTGCAAGCATGTGTGAATGAAACTTGGTAATGTGAATCACACCACAGCGACATCTAAATAACAGCATAACTTCCAGGAAATTTCTATTTCTTGGATTCCTGATAGATTTCATAGGCTTAAAACTAGTCTTCCCTAAATTAGATATAGGTCAGTATTATATAGCTAATAAAAAAAAAAAAAAAAGAAGATTGAAACAGAAGGTATGAAAGCTTCCGAGGTGAAGGAGTGGATTGTGAAGATGAAGGCACGCAAGGGAGGGTACGAGTGCGTTCCACGTAGCTCCAAATATCGGAACTTCTTATCCATGTCCCAACAAATCAAGGAGGGCATGCAGCAGTCCGTAAGGCCCTGGAAAATTTGTAAAATATCCATAGAAACACCGACGGACCAGGTTGTTGAGACAATTGCCTTGGGTGGGGTGGTCATCACCATCCCAACGCTGAGCCGTCCTTTTTAATGTTGTGGAGGCAGTGATGGAATAAATTGGATGGGACCTTGTCCTACTTTAAACTTTTTATCTGTATAAAAAAAAAAGGACCAAGTGATGGTAACATAAACCATAATGGATACCAGGAAGTGCCACATAACTGCAATTGAATTGGTTTAACACTCACCTAACCCATTCCATCACAAACAACCTTCACCTCATCCAAGCTCTATCCAAACTAGCCTTTGCAGGGGAAATTACATGGAAAACTTGGAGATAACTTGATGTTTTGGACCTGGCCTAGTTATGTTTCCAATTGATTACCTTAGTTTTTCACGATTCGGTTGGCCTAGTTATGTTCCAATTGATTACCTTAGTTTTTCACGATAACATAACGAGTGAAGCTCCACATGACATGCTGCAGTAGACCTATTTATTGTGTCTGACTCATGACATGTCCTAATTCCTCGTGTCTACCAACTCATAGCCCATTATTGTTGCCTACCACTATCAATCTATCTATCTTTCATTGCTCACCAACTATATCCTCGAGTTCAAAATATCTCCATTTATCATCCGGATATAACAGCTGCATCTTAATACTTGAACTCTATTGAGAAGAAAATGTTTCAAAAAGGCTCAATCAAACTCAAACAACAGGATAGTTTCGATTCGACCTAATCCATTTGCATCCTCGAAGGTCACACACATATATTTCAAGTCTAAATAAATATCACAAATGATATATTATAACCATCCAGAGTCCCAATTATTTAGAATTGCCAGTTTTACCGGACAATTTGCTAATTTTAGGATTGACCGTATGAATTTGCACGGCCAAATTTAATTTTTAAAAGAAACAAATTATTATAAATGTGGACATAGAATCCTATTTTAGTTTAAACATGGGTCTAGAACAGCGTCATAATCATACAATTCACGTTTTCCAACCAAACGTAAGTAAAAGTTAGGAGGGAAAAAGGAGATATCTTTACGTGAGGACACGCTAGCGGTGGAAAGCAAGCCGACACTCGACAGAAGTTGTATGAATTAGGTAGAATGCCACAACAAGAATAGATGGCACCTTCACAGTATTCAACATGTGGTGCTTGTTTCAAACGCGCTCGTTGAAGGAATTGGAGTTTACCTTCACCAGTTATAAATGCTTCCAGAAACTCCTTCCAGCTCTATTCCGCACATCTTGCCATATCAACTCAACATTTACATCTCTTTATCCTGGAGGGGCACTCGAGGACCGTCATTGGGTGCTTGACTAGAGCACGGTTTGACTCCGCTCTATCACATCCCATCTTGAGGCAATCCACATCTACAAGAAGATGAACAGGGTGGTCTTAGATTCAGTTGTATTCCAAGATATGCTTTTACATTACTATTTTTTTAAATAAATTATTAAAATTTATTCATATTTTTTATAATATTATTTTTATTTTTTAAATTTTTAAAAAAATAAATGATTGAATTATTGAGCATTAAATGATAAAAATATTAAAAATGAGAATGAGGTGTTTTAGGTATAAAATTAAATACCTACTTTACTGGCTCATAAAAAATTATTTAGCCACCTCTTAAATGGATAAAATTTTTTTCCATTTCATGGGTAAATGCTACATATGGAAAAGTAATTTTTTCATTTTGAAAAATATGAGAAATGGATAAGTTGGTCAATGAAAAAGTAGATCAACTTTTTCATGATATTTATCCACAAAAGAATGGCCCTTAAGGTTCCATGGCTTTCCCTTGTGAGATAAGCTAAGTTAGACTGAATTCTTATGCTTTGGTTTGGGCATTAAGCAACTCTATTCTACATGACAACTCTCATAAAACTGGAATAAGAAAGGAAAAAAACTCTCATTATCTTATAAAACTGAATTCTTATAAAACTCTTATAATTCTAGTTGAAGGTACTTATCTTTCAAATAGCATAAAGCTCACATTTATTTTCATTTTTTCATAAAAAAATCTTATTTAATTTAATTTTGAGATTTTATACAAATTATAACGACTTGAGATCTCATGCAAAAAAACTAATCAAAAGATATTATTTGAATTCCTTGATTCTT
Source organism: Cocos nucifera (assembly GCA_006176705.1). Taxonomy (NCBI): domain Eukaryota; kingdom Viridiplantae; phylum Streptophyta; class Magnoliopsida; order Arecales; family Arecaceae; genus Cocos; species Cocos nucifera. The sequence goes on along the minus strand of QRFJ01001231.1, from coordinate 510,718 downwards.
TATGAATATCCAAAAACTTTGCAATAAATAATCGATGTAAAACTAAATATATGCTTGCGTAGATTCTTATATATATACCTCCCATTTAAGCATGTCATTCGTAACAATCCAGAATATCATCTAAAAAGACTATCCAAAAGATATTATTTATATTTTTTAATCTTATATAAATATCTAAAATTTTTTGAATAAATAATTGATATAGGACTAAATATACGTATGAATCCTCCTCGTACAAACAAAATCAGCAATAACTTGTGGAATAACAATTCATGTCACAGCTCTTCTTAAGGTCCAAAGAAAAGTGCTTTTTAACGAAAATAGTGGAATAATGATTGTTCAGCGTGTGCCGAGCAGGCAACAAAAACGTAAGGAATGCGAGGGAGCCGACCTCAAAGAAGAATGGATCACCACAATAACATCGATACCAGCTGTGGAGTCCAAGTTCATGTGACGTTTGGGAGGGACGAGAGCCAAGGCATTACTGCCCAAATTCTTTCTAAAGACATTGACCGGCGTCCAACTCTTGGGTCTACCCAGTCGATTACCATAAATATGACAGAATCTTCTTCACTAATAATGTATGCATGCATTTGTGGTGCATGCTAACTCGAAAGTGCCAAATGGTTGAGTTGATGGAATCATTTTGTACGGATACGAGAGATCTGGTATTAATTTTCCATCAGGCTTCCATTTGCCCTCGTTCTGAAAAAGATTAGGACTCTGACCTAGTCTCTGGTTAGGGTTGGACAAGAACAAGACGCAAGTCGTATAATTTAGAGATCCTACTCAAAAACTCGCTTAGCTAAAGAATCTTAAAGTAGCTGTCATGACACGAGTCCGTAGTTGTTATGTTCCTCAAATAATCAAATATAATATAATAATAATAATATATTATATTATAATAATAAATAATACTATAATAATAGATTATATGGCAATAAAATATTGATATATTATATTAGAATTATTGGTGTAGAATCTGATTGACGTTGGATCGAGTTGGAGTTGAGGAAGAAGAGGTCACCATCGATGACCTGCAAAATAAAATTTCGTCCGGAGTCGATGGTAATGGTTCCGACAGGATCCTCCGACGATCAAGTCAGCTCTTCTGACCAACAGAAATGGAGTGCTCAGGTAAGAATTCAGCAGAATTTTGGAAAGGAGAAGAGAGCTTAAAGAAAACGTATCTGCAGGATCCCTTTTATAGACGGAGTCCGAAGCAGATTAATAGTAACGGCCGTAACCGTCCGATAGTGGGCCACTCGGGACCACGTGAAGTTTGTTACGGAGAGAGGTGTCCGTTGTTGTGATATGGCCGTTCGTTGAGATTTAATAGTCAAAGTTCGAAGGAAGCAGGCGTTGGTTGGTGAAGAGCTTTGACATATATTAATTTCAAAGGAGTTCGGACTCCTAAAGAAAACTTGACTGAAGGAGAAATCCGGAAGGAGTTCGGCTCCTAGAAGAATCAGACTGAAAGAGAAATTCGGAAGGAGTTTAGCTCTTGGAGGAACTTGACTGAAGAAGAAATCCAAAAAGAGTTCGGCTTCTCGAGGAACTTGACTGAAAGAGAAATCCGAAAGGAGTTCGGCTCCTGGAGGAATCTGACTGAAGGAGAAATTCGGAAAGAGATCGGCTCCTAGAGGAACTTGACTAAAGGAGATCTCCCCCGAGCTCCAATCCGTCAATAGGAAATAAGATCTCCTTCAACCTCGACTGGAGATAAGATCTCCCCCGAGCTTCAACGCCAACCTCAACAGAAGATAAGATCTCCTTCAACCTCGGCTGGAGATAAGATCTCCCTCGAGCTCCAACCCTTCAATAGAAGATAAGATCTCCTTCAACCTCAGCTGGAGATGAAATCTCCTTCAACCTCGGCTAGAGATAAGGTCTCTCCCGAGCTTCAACCTGAACGGATGCAGAGTCCGAAAGAGGACTTCGGCAGTCGTCTTTTTTGTACTTTCTTCGAATTTCGAACTCGAAAGCGGGGGGACTATTGTTGGGGATAAATATCGCTCCCACTGAAGTCCAGTCTAATGCTTAGCCTAATACAACTAGTAATCACGGAAGATCTTCGATTGAAAATTCTCCTTCAGTAGCTAGACCCCAACCGAACTCCTCCGACGACCAAACCTTAGCCAAACTCCTTCAGTCGATCGAACTCTTCAGCAATCGAACCTCAACCAAACTTCTTCAGTGGCCGAGCCCTAGCCGAACTCCTTCAGCGACTGAACTCCTCCAGCGATCGAACTCCTTTCGAATTTCTTCTTTACTCAAATTCCTCCGGGAGCCAAACTCCTTCCAAACTTTTTCTTCAGATGGATTCCTCCAGGAGCCGAACTCCTTCCAGACCTCTCCTTCAGTCAAACTCCTCCAAGAGCCAAACTCCTTCCGAATTTCTCTTTCAGTCGAATTTCTCCATCATCCAAACTTCTTCCGAATTTTTCCATCAGCCGAACTCCTTCCAAATTTCTTCTTCAGTCGGATTCCTCCAAGAGCCAAGTTCCTTCCGGACTTCTCCTTTAGTCATATTCCCTCAGGAGCTGAATTTCTTCCAGATTTCTCACTCAGTCGGATTCCTCCAGGAATCAAACTTCTTTCGAATTTCTCCTTCAGTCCGATTTCTCCATCAGCCGAACTTCTTCTAAATTTTTTCTTCAGTCGGATTCCTCCAGGAGCCGAATCTCCTTCCGGACATCTCCTTCAGTCAGATTTCCTCCATTAAGCTTTTTTCTTATCGGATTTTTTCTTTCAGTCAAGTTCCTCTAGGAGCCGAAATCCTTCCGAATTTCTCCTTCAGTCAGATTCCTTCAGGAGCTAAACTCCTTCTGAATTTCTCCTTCAGTCAAGTTCCTCCAAGAGCCGAACTCCTTTCGAATTTCTTCTTCAGTCGGATTCCTCTAGGAGCCAAACTTCTTTCGAATTTCTCCTTCAGTCAAGTTCCTTTTAGGAGTTTGAACTCCTCTGAAATTAATGTATATCAAAGCTCTTCACCAACCAACGCCTGCTTCCTCCGAACTTTGACTATTAAATCTCAACGAATGGCTACATTATGGCAATGGACACCTTACTCCATAACAAACTCCACATGGCCTTGAACGGCCCACTATCGAATGGTTACGGAGAGAGGTGTCCGTTGTCGTGATATGGCCATTCGTTGAGATTTAATAGTCAAAGTTTGAAGAAAGCAGGCGTTGGTTGGTGAAGAGCTTTAATATACATCAATTTCAGAGGAGTTCGGACTCCTAAAGAAAACTTGACTGAACGAGAAATCCGGAAGGAGTTCGGCTCCTGGAGGAATCCGACTGAAAGAAAAATTCGGAAGGAGTTCAGCTCTTGGAGGAACTTGACTGAAGAAGAAATTCGGAAGGAGTTCGGCTTCTCGAGGAACTTGACTGAAAGAGAAATCCGAAAGAAGTTCGGCTCCTAAAGGAATCTGATTGAAGGAGAAATCTGGAAAGAGATCGGCTACTAAAGAAACTTGACTGAAGGAGATCTCCCCCGAGCTCCAATCCGTCAATAGGAGATAAAATCTCCTTCAACCTCGGTTGGAGATAAGATCTCCCCCGAGCTTCAACGCCAACCTCAACAGGAGATAAGATCTCCTTCAATCTCGACTGGAGATAAGATCTTCCTCGAGCTCCAACCCTTCAATAGAAGATAAGATCTCCTTCAACCTCAGCTGGAGATAAAATCTCCTTCAACCTCGACTAGAGATAAGATCTCCTCCGAGCTTCAACCTGAATGGATGCAGAGTCCGAAAGAGAACTTCGGCAGTCACCTTTTTTGTACTTCCTTCGAATTTCGAACTCGAAAGTGGGGGAACTATTGTTGGGGATAAATTCCACTCCCGCTGAAGTCCAGTCTGATGCTTAGCCTAATACAACTAGTAATCACGGAAGATCTTCGATTGAAAATTCTTCTCCAGCAGCTAGACCCCAGCCGAACTCCTCCGACGACCAAATCTTAGCCAAACTCCTTCAGCCGATCGAACTCCTCAGCAACCGAACCCCAACCAAACTTCTTCAGTGGCCGAGCCCTAGCCAAACTCCTTCAGTGGTTGAACTCCTCCAGTGATCGAACTTCTTTCGAATTTCTTCTTTACTCAAATTCCTCCGGGAGCCAAACTCCTTCCAGACTTTTTCTTCAGATAGATTCCTTCAGGAGCCGAACTCCTTCCAGACCTCTCCTTCAGTCAAACTCCTCCAAGAGTCGAACTCCTTCCGAATTTCTCTTTCAGTCAAATTTCTCCATCAGCCGAACTTCTTCCAAATTTTTCCATCAGTCGAACTCCTTACGAATTTCTTCTTCAGTCGGATTTCTCCATCAGCCGAACTTCTTTCAGATTTCTCCTTCAATCGAATTCCTCCAAGAGTCAAGCTCCTTCCGGACTTCTCCTTCAGTCATATTCCCCCAGGAGCCGAATTTCTTTCAAATTTCTCATTCAGTCGGATTCCTCCAAGAATCGAACTCCTTTCGAATTTCTCCTTCAGTTGAATTTCTCCATCAGCCGAACTTCTTCCGAATTTTTTCTTCAGTCGGATTCCTCCAGGAGCCAAACTCCTTCCGGACTTCTCCTTCAGTCGGATTTCTCCATTAGCCGAGCTCTTTATGGATTTTTCCTTCAGTCGGATTTCTCCTTCAGTCAAGTTTCTCTAGGAACCAAAATCCTTCCGAATTTCTCCTTCAGTCAGATTCCTTCAGGAGCTGAACTCCTTCCGAATTTCTCCTTCAGTCAAGTTCCTCCAGGAGCCGAACTTCTTTCCAATTTCTTCTTCAGTCGAATTCCTCTAGGAGCCAAACTTCTTTCGGATTTTTCCTTCAGTCAAGTTCCTTTTAGGAGTTCGAACTCCTCTGAAATTGATGTATATCAAAGCTCTTCACCAATCAACGCCTGCTTCCTCCAAACTTTGACTATTAAATCTCAACGAACGGCTACATTATGGCAATGGACACCTCTCTCCGTAACAAACTCCACGTGGCCTTGAGCGGCCCACTACCGAATGGTTACGGTCGTCACTATTAATCTACTTCGGACTCTGTCTATAAAAGAGACCATCCAGATACGTTTTCTCTAAGCTCTCTTCTCCTTTTTGAAATTCTATTGAATTCTTGCTTGAGCACTCCATTTCTGTTGGTCAGAATTGGCGCTAGAGGAAGGATCCTTTGTTCCTAAGGTACCCTTGTTCTTAAAGGAGTGCTCAGCTGACCCTATGGATTTTCTTTTCCAAGATCTGAGCCAGACCCATCCATTCCTGCTCCAGCACTGGCGCTTCAACCTCCTCCTCCACCGACGGCCACGGTAGATCCGAAGCAGTTTAACTTACTAGTGCAGCAGGTTCAGGGCCTCACCGAGATTGTACAGGCCATGCGACAGCCCCTGACGGCGATTCCATCAGAAAACCTGCTATCGGAATGTCAGAAATCGATCCCAAGAAAGAGCACTTGGGCCAGCATACCCGTCGCCCCTGGAAAGGAAAAACAGAGAGCAGAGGATCCTTATTCGGATCATGATTCTTCTTCGAAAAAAACCTTCCCCATCTACGGTTGGAAGCCTTCCAAGGTCTACGATCGAGATGACGTCCTCGATCAAAAACTGCGGAGGATGAATCGACGGATTGAGGAACTTGACCACGTCGCCTCGGCTCACCATGATGATATTCGCACCGATCCCCCTTTCTCTCTCCAAATTATGCAAGAGCCCATTCTATCGAACTTTGAGCTTTTTCTGGTTTGAAAGCTACGATGAAACCTCTGATCTAATCGATCATCCGGAGGCCTTCCGGACTATAATGCTGCTCCATAGCGCATCAAACGTCATCTTATGCTAAGCTTTTTCATCTACTTTAAACGGAGCAGTAAGAAACTAGTACTCAGCGAGCCATTAATTTGCGGCTCACTTCGTCAGCAGCCGACGTCCGCACCGAGGTTCGAATTTTCTGATGAATATCAAGTACAAGGAGGGAGAATCTATCCGGACTTATGTCATCCAATTTAATGCTGCTGCATTGAAGGTCTAGAATCTGAACCAGTCTGTTGTAATGGCCGCACTCAAGGATGGCCTTCAGAAGAATGATTTGTTGTTCTTCCTGGAGAAGAAGTACCCAAGGAACTTTGCTGATCTGCTAGCTTGGGCTGAAGGATATATCCGAGCGAAAGAATCCTTCAAATTGAAAGATGAGGAAGCCGCAGGCGGGCGAGTCTAGTAAACCCGTGACTGATAGAGGGCCGAATGAAATTCGACCGTGCTCATGGACTCTTCCTGAGTGCAAGCAAATCCGAACTCCTCAAGCTCATCGTTAAAGAAGCCCCGACAGAAGGGCATGACGAAGTTCGCCCTCCAAAAGGTTTCACAACTACGCCCCCCTCAATGCTCCACAGATGCCGACCTAAAGCAAAAGAAGATCGATCGAAGGCACTGCCGTAGTCAGAACCACCAAGAAGGAAGGAACAATAAGAAAATCAGCCGCCTCTCGGCATCATCAACACGATCTCTGAGGGACTTAGTGCTTCGACGAGCCATCATCTCTCAACCTCAGAGCCAGAGGAAGTTTGCTCCAAATTGGGAAGGCCCGTATGAAATAGAGAAGGTCATCCGGCTCGAAATTTATCATTTAAAGGAGCTCGAAAGAACAACGTTCCCACGACCTTAAAACTCAGAGAATCTGAGAATGTACTGTCGGTAATTTTCCTTCAATAAAACTCCTCTATTTCAACATTATTGTTTCTCGGTGCAAAAATTATGTGACGACAGGAAAGAAGCAATCAATAGTGGTCATGTTAGAAATGGAAGAAAAACCTCATCCTAATATGAGCAAGTCGAAGACCTCATTCGTTTTAGACGAGATGAGGAAAGAGGCCCTGACAACGGCCCTTATGTGCCCCTACAGTCCATTAGGAACAGGAGGAGAACCTTATCCTACCGTGAGTAAAGTCGAAGGCCCCATTCATTTTAAACGAGATGAGGAGAGAGATCCTGATAACGACTCTTATGTATCCCTATAGATCATTAGGAATAAGAGGAGAACCTCGTCCTAACATAAGCAAAGTCGAAAACCTCGTTCGTTTTAAACGAGGTAAAAGGAGAGATCCTTCAATCTTGACTGGAGATAAGATCTTCTTCGAGCTTCAATGTCAACCTAAATAGAAAATAAGATCTCCTTCAACCTCGACTAGAGGTAAGATTTTCTCCGAGCTTCAACGCCAACCTCAATAGGAGATAAGATCTACTTCAACCTCGGCTGGAGATAAAATCTCCTCTGAGCTTCAACGTCAATAGGAGATAAGATCTCCTTCAACTTCGGCTGGAGAGAAGATCTCTCCCGAGCTTCAACGTCAACTTTAACAGGAAATAAGATCTTCTTCAATCTTGACTGAAGATAAGATCTCCCCCGAGTTTCAACTATAACATCAGCAGGAGATAAGATCTCTTTCAACTTTGACTGGAGATGAGATCTCCAGCTTCAACTTCAACGTCAACCTCGGTTGGAGATAAGATCTCCCCCGAGCTTCAACTCCAATGTTAATCTCGGCTGGAGATAAGATCTCTTTCAACCTCGACTGGAGATAAGATATCCTTCGAGCTTCAATGTCAACCTCAATAGGAGATAAAATCTCCTTCAACCTTGTCTGAAAATAAGATCTCTTCCGAGCTTCAACGTCAATCTCAATAGGAGATAAGATCTCCTTCAACCTCGGCTAGAGATAAGATCTCCTCCGAGCTTCAACGTCAACTTCGATAGGAGATAACCTCGGCTGAAAATAAGATCTCTTCCGAGCTTCAACTGTAATGTCAGCAGGAGATAAGATCTTCTTCAACCTCGACTGGAGATAAGATCTTCCTCGAAATTCAACTCCAACGTCAACCTCGGTTGGAGATAAGATCTCCCCCGAGCTTCAACGTCAACCTCAATAGGAGATAAAATCTTCTTCAACGTCGCATGGAGATAAAATCTCTTTCGAGCTTCAGCTTCAACCTCGTCTCAACTTCAACGTCAACCTTGATTGGAGATAAGATCTCTTCCTGAGCTTCAACTTCAACCTCGACTGGAGATAAGATCTCCTCCGAGCTTCAACTTCAACCTCGACTGGAGATAAGATCTCCTTCAGATCTTGACTGGAGGCAAGATCTTCCCCGAGCTTCAACGTCAACCTCAACAGAAAAATAAGATCTCCTTCAACCTCGGCTGGAGATAAGAACTTTCCTGAGCTTCAACTTCAACGTCAATCTCAACAGGAGATAAGATCTCCTTCAACCTCGTCTGGAGCAAATCTTTTCCGAGCCTCAACTCAATTCAACCTCGGTTGGAGAGCTTTTTTCAACTTCAACATTAATCTCGATCGGAGATAAGATCTCCCGAGCTCGAGCTTCAACCATCTTCAATCTCGGCTGGAGATAAGATCTCCCTCGAGCTCCAAGCTCTCAACAAGAGATAAGATCACCTTCAACCTCGGCTAGAGATAATCTTCTAGGAGATAGGAGACAAAGATCTCTGGACCTTCAGACTCCTTCGGCTGGAGACAAGATCTTCTCCTCCGAGCTTCAATCTCAACGTCAACAGGAGATAAGATCTTTCCTTGGACCTTAGCTGGAGGTAAGATTTTCTCCGAGCCTCAACTTCAATAGGAGATAAAATCTCCTTCAACCTCGACTGGAGATAAGATCTTCCTCCAAGCTCCAACTTCAATGTTCAATAGGAGATTAAGATCTTCTTCAACCTCGGCTGGAGATAAGATCTTCCTTCAAGCTTTAACGTCATCTGAAGATAAGGTCTCTCCGAGCTTCAATCTGAATGGGGTGCAGAGCCCGAAAAAGGACTTCGACGATCGCCTTTTTTATACTCCCTTCCTTCGAATTTTGAACTCGAAAGTAGGAGGACTATTGTTGGGGATAAACTCAACTCCCGTTGAAGTTCAGCCTGATGCTTAGCCTAATGCAACTAAATAATCATGGAATAGCTTTGATCAAAAATTCTCCTCCAGCGGCCAAACCTTAGTTGAACTCTTTCAGCCAGTCGAACTCCTCCAGCGGCCAAACCTTAGCCGAACTCCTTCAGTCGACCGAACTCCTCAGCAACTGAACCTCAGTCGAACTCCTTCAGTGGTCGAGCCCTAGCCGAACTCCTTCAGAGACCGAACTCCTCCAACGACCGAACTCCTCCAGCGGTCGAACTTCTTTCGAATTTTTTTTTAGTCAAATTCCTCCGAAAGTCGAACTCCTTTAAGGCTTCTCCTTCAGATGGATTCCTCCAGGAGCCGAACTCCTTTCGGACCTCTTCTTTAGTCGAACTCCTTTCGGACCTCTTCTTCAGTCGAATTCCTGTAGGAGTCGAACTCCTTCCGAATTTTTTCTTCAGTCAAATTTCTCTATTAGCCGAACTCCTTCCAGATTTCTCTATCAACCGAACTATTGACGAATTTCTCCTTCAGTCAAATTTCTCCATTAGCCAAACTCCTTCCAAATTTTTTCTTCAGTCGGATTCCTCCAAGAGCCGAACTCCTTCTGGACTTCTCTTTCAGTCACGTTCCTCTAGGAGCCGAACTTCTTTCGAATTTCTTCTTCAATCAGATTCCTTCGGAAGCCGAACTTCTTCCGAATTTTTTCTTCAGTCGAATTTCTCCATCAGCCAAACTTCTTTCAGATTTCTCTTTTAATTGAATTCCTCTAGGAGCCAAACTCCTTTCGAACTTCTCCTTCAGTTGGATTTCTCCATCAGCCGAACTCCTTACGAATTTCTCCTTTAGTCAGATTCCTCCAAGAGCCGAACTTCTTCCAAATTTTTCTTTCAGTCAAGTTCCTCTAAGAGTCGAACTCCTAAATTTCTCCTTCAGTCGTCGAACTCTTTCCAGATTTCTCCTTCAATCGGATTTCTTCATAAGTCGAACTTCTTCCGAATTTCTCCTTTAGTCAAGTTCCCTTTAGGAGTTCGAACTCCTCTGAAATTGATGTATGTCTAAACTTTTCACCAACCAACACCTGCTTCCTCCGAACTTCGACTATTAAATCTCAACAAACGACCATATCACGGCAACGGACACCTCTCTTTGTAATAAACTCTACGTGGCTCCGAACGGCCCACTTCTGGACGGTTACGGTCGTTACTATTAATTTGCTCTAAACACTATCTATAAAAGGAACCCTTCGGATATGTTTTCTCTAAGCTCTCTTCTCCTTTCCGAAACCAACAAGAATGATAATAATAGTATATGGTATAAGAAATAATGGATGTGTTGTTTTAAGAACCTCGTGCTCGAGCCAAAGAGAATCACATTCTCATACCTGGAGATCCATTTGGGCCCTTACCACTATGATAGATATGGCAAAGGTAATCACCAAACGGGTGGTAGTCAACCACCCATGCTCACTTTGAAAAGCATATCCATCGAAATTTGGCGGGTAACCAGAATGACAGACATACCTACCAACCGGTGCTCCAACCATACAGAAATGAGAAGCTCGATCATCTCAGAGGCCATGATGTCCTTGGAGAGTGGGAGTACCAATGGGTCTAAGACTATGCATACCAGAACGATCTCGGGACCCGGACCCATGAAATGCTCAGCTGCTGGAGTTCCCTGAACTCCACAATAACAAGAACATGGTTCCATTTGAGATGATTAAAGAGCTGAGTCCCAACCGATGGAGAGCACCTGCTTAAGCTCCCAATGCCACAAGTCATCCAAGGCACCTGCTATGACAATTTTAAAGTCCACAAGGTTTACCAGAATCAGTCACTTGATTGAATTCTTACCTCAGTTGAGTTATTTGTTCCCTGATAGCTCGTAAATTTGCTTGGAGAACCGATAAAGAGTCCCAACAAGAAATTATTGCTGGCATGAACCCTGTCATTATAAGCCGTCTTCAGGTAAACTGAAGTGCTGGCCCTCGTCTTTATCAAATGCTAGTTTTACTTGCAAGGTGATCACTACAGATTGACATACCTTTCTCATTGATCCTTCAGGAACTCCCCACAACCCATAAGCTAGATCCTAAAATGTATTGTAATCATACCAGCTTGACAACACAAATACATGGAAGGATTAGCAATAGAACAGGTACCATTATATTTCAAGAGAATGTATGCTTTTAGATGCTACCAAAAATTATGATAATAATTTAAAAAACCATTTAATTGTTATTTCATAGGTACCAAAGTCCAAGAAGCTCTTTATCTTAGATCACCACGACACTCTGATACCATACCTGAACCGCACAAATGCCACTTCCAGCAAGATTTATGCCTCAAAAACCCTCCTGCTGCTGAAGGACAATGGCTGTCTAAAACCACTGGCAATAGACCTGAGCTTATTGCACCCAGATGGAAAGCAACTAGGTGTTGTCAACAAAGTCTTCATACCAGCCAAGCATGGAGTTGAGGGATCAACATTTTTGAGCATCTAGCCTACCTTGCTATGACCAACGAAAAAATGGAGACCATAGTAATTTGGCAAAAAAGAAAGAAAGAAAGAAAGAAAATTTGTTGATGTCTTTCTTTTGATGAGTGACTCATTGAAAATTCCTTGTAAAACAGCAGAGGAGGGGAAGGGAGACCTTGTTTCTCTTCATGTCAATAAACTAATCTGATACACAGCTTTAGTACAATTTCCTTTTATAAAGCACTATATCGTGACCATGAATATAATGACCAATGATAATCTACCAAAACTATGTGCAAAAGCATATGACAAACACTAACATCAAATCCTTCTTCTTTTTCTTTCTTTCTTTTTGTGTGTGTATGTGTGTGTATAGTGTTTATGATACCAAGTTTAAGATATGAATATGTCAGATAAGTCAACAGATATAGCCTTGAGACAGTAAATCATATAGAAAATAATAATTACGATTACATGCATTAAAAGAAAAACCTGCAGTATATTAACTTGTACAGAGTTCAAAATCTTTCAAATAAATCATATCAATTTGTTTTTAATGGAAGTCACATGGTCGATTGAATCAGATCTCTTTTTGTAGGATAGATGCCAAACCAAGTTGAATATCTTCTTTAGCACGTCTATCAAATGGATCCTCGCCAAAGTAAAGATCTAATATTGACCTACACAAGAGGCTGCTCTGGATGCGCCCAATTTCCTTTCCACCAACTAGAGAGAGAGAGAGAGAGAAAGAGTCAAACTTCAAGCTTAATATTTTTCAGAATATGATAGATCCAAGACTACAAAATATCTAATGTATGAATATTAACTATAAATATTTGCCAACAGCACGTGACACAGTCTACGTACTTAGTTCTTTCGAAATTTTTCTCAACTATTTCTGAAAAAATGAGCTTCAAGCATCTTTTCTGCATATGCATAGCTTGGTGCGCTGCCTTCTTTATAGAAGGTTGTATCTGAACTACTTAAGCATGCAATTTTGCACAGAATGTGAAGACATGAACTAAAACACTTTGCCAGCAAATTTTTCCTTATTTATGTTCTAAGAAGCTAGCAAGACAAAGTTTTTACAGAAAAGACAAAATACGTTTGTATGGCCCATAGAATTAAGAGAATGCCGCTAGAAAAATGAAAAGAGAGGCATCACATGATTAAAAATACATGGACTCTTTTAGGTTTAACATGGAGTTCTTTTGGTTTCAAGGACAAGTTGGGAAGTTTTTAAAATAGAGTAGTTTTTAGAAAGATTAAGCAAACATGAGGGACGGCCAAATAGATGGGAATGAAACAAACAACTTTATCAACAGTGCCAACAAAAAAAGAAAGAAAAAATCCCCACCACACAAGAATGAAACCAAATGCCAAACAAAATGGATTGGAGAGACACAGAATTAAAAATAATTCTGTACCAGAGTAGTCGTAACAGATTTTTGAAGGAAAAAAAGTTTGTGCTCAACTGTTATCAAATGCTCGAGTCAAAGGACCCAATCACTAAATTCCAATGCCACCAAGATATCAAATCCAAGGTCTCAATTTCCATGGCAAAATCTAAGCAAGTCCCAAACTTTGATGAAATTCAATGAATATTCCATTTAACAGCCGAGACAGTATCTTGGTTCAGGTGATGGGCAAAAGCACCTCCACAATGTATGCAGCACAACAATCAATTCAAGTGGCAGAGACTGGCTGTGTTTAAGTAATTTTTCACAATGTCAGCAGACCTCATCATGCATCTTGAATGAAGATTCACATTCCACATTTATAAAACTTAAGCAAGTACCAGACGGCTGCACTACACCATAGAATTCACTATTGGGCATCATACAAAAATAGTAGTCTATGGCCATCTTAATTAGAGAGTACAATAAGTGAACAAACTGCATCTCTAAATGCATAAAAGCAAGAGTAATATACAAAAATATTTGACAAAAGATAACAAAATAGCTAACATAATAATGTTAGTTTACTAAAAAAGTATATTATGAACAATAAAGACCAACTTACTTCTTGTTCGAAGAACATAACCTCGCTCCCTGGAAAGATCTATTACAGATCCCCTTGGTAGCTTGTATTCATCTTTAAATAAGGATGTAAAACTGCAATAAGTTAAACTCTGATCACGAATGTGCAAATAAAAGGAAACTATTATGTTTTATATAAAATCAATTAATGCTTTCATGGTCTGATCAGTTTAAAATAATCATGTTTCAGTTTTAGTAGAAAGATTAAATATTACTATAGCAATCTCTTTGACTATATTTAAGAACATCCGATATCATAAATAGGGAAAAATGAAAAAAATTCAAAGACAATGGGGGGACAGAGGGAGAGAGAGAGAGAGAGAGTATAACACTAAATATACAGAAAAAATGCAAGAAGTACAAAGTATCTGTAGCCTTCGTGAAAGAAAATGCAAACTTTTTACAAGAATATAATGTGTACGTTTCATCAGAAAACTAGAAAGTCTAAAATATGGCATGTACTGAAAGGTCACGGTGAAAAAAATACTAAGCACATATTATTTATTCTCTTTTTGTCAAAATATATCAGACAGTCATAGGCCAGATTGGATTTTTTGCTGCCCATCTGAATCAAAATTCTTCATATACATCTATCATCAAAGCACACTTCCTTTTAGTTGGCATAATGGGGCAAACGACTGTTTTTTCCCACATGCATGAAATGCACATTAAGAGGTGCATATAATACACCATCATGCTTTTCCAAAGAACAGAAAAGCACTCCCATTTTCCAAATACAAAGCAAATCGGGTAGAAATTATTAGTCACTTGATGTGAAAATGTAAACTTTCATCTAATTAAGCAGGTTAAGACTTGCGACAAGGTTAAAATCAAGGAACTATAGCTGCATGGATATATATAGTTATAAAATCCTTCAAGTTAAAGAAGAAAGGAATAGGCTTCCAGGCAAACAGACACAAAAGGCCATTAATTTGAAGCTTTACAGAAAATTTAGGCATAAGACTTTATTTGGAGTGTCAGATAACAAGGCATATGCAAACCCTGCCCATATGTCACACGTCAATTGAGCTATAACTGAAGCTTTTCCCCAATAATTCGTTTATTTGGGCTAAAGTAATATTAGTCTGTAATATATTAGCTTATACCACCAAGTGATCATACCAATTGTACTTCCTCCCAAAGTGTATTCGGGATTCACATGTCATAGTAATTGGATGGACAAATCTTGCAAGATAATTTAAGGACTCATTTGGTTTGCGGGAAGAGGAGGTGGGAAAGTATGGTCAATGGAAAAGTTGGAGCGGGCTCATGTTTGGTTGGATAGAGATGGTTGGACAGAAAGGGCTCATGTTTGGTTGGAGTTTTCAAAGGATAGAGATGGAAAAATAACATTCACATGGAAATAAAATTCCCACATTTCGTGGGAAAGAAAAACCCACATGGGACCTGGGAAAATCCAATTCCTACCGATGGGAAATTGGGATAATTTTTTTCCAAATTTGCCCTTAAGTTTTTAAATAGATTGGGGTAAGATCCTTTCCTTTATTAAGGGTATAACAGGTATTTTACATAATTTTCCAGAAAAGTAGATGCTCAACCAAATATAGGCCACTCTAGACTATGTCATTTTCCCCTGATCAACCAAACATACAAAATTTATTTTCCCAGACATCGGCTTCCTAGAAAAAACATTCTAGTGAGAAAAACTTCTTCATCTCAATCTTGTAGATCAAAAGAAGCTTGTATAACAAGTTATCCATGCAAAATTTTCTACATCGAAAATATATTGAGCGCATAATATGATAAGCAGCATCACTAGTTTACCCATGTAGCTTTTCAATCATAAACTATTGTGCTAATGCAATCAAGAAACTAAGAAAGCTGAAGGTTATGACAATGCACCATTTAAGTTCAGCAACAAAATAATACTGAGAAAGGAACTAAAGAAAAACACTACCTTTGAAGCAATTCTTTGTTATCTGCTCCACTAAACTTTTTGATCCTGCTTCCCACAGATTTTTCAAATGCATTGCGCACTGATCGGATACTAAGTCTTCCGTATACTATTTGAAGCCTAACTGTCATGCATAAATCCTGATCCAAAACATCAGCAATGAACTCCTTATTTTCTTTCAGTTCAGAAACCAAAAGCATTCCATATTTCTCACTCAATTTTTTTACATCGCTATCATCTGCATAGACACCTGTAATAATGACAAAATTAGCTACACCAGAAAGCAATCAGGTTGTAAATGGGTCACAAATGAAGCTCCCCACGTGCACGCAACCAAGACAAGAGCAAACACTCAGACATAACATTATAAGCAATTGTCAGCCTTATTGATGGATGGCAAGATCAAAAACTGATGAAGAAATGCTTCTAAAAGTCGATAAAATGAGTTTGGCAACAAGACTAGTAAAGCTTCTGTATGAATGGTTGGAGGTTATATTTTTTTAAAAAAAGTGCACTAGAAGTAAAAGAATGTATTTGAATATCATTACGGTTAGATCTTAAGAATATGGGAAAAGAGAGCTTCATTATGGTTAGATCTCAAGAATAAGGGAAAAGAGAGCATTCTTTTTACCAATTTAAAAGAGCATATAATAAGCAGTGCAAACTGAGAAGCAGATCCTGAAAAGCTGACATAATAGAGTTCGACGAGAGTGTTGTTTGGAAGAACAAAAAAGGCAGGCAAGCTTGTGAGATCTGAAATGGTGGTTCAAGCAATGTAGGAATGCAGCGATAAAGCAGTTCATGGCTATCTCAATCAACTAATGAAATCGACCACTGGCTAGCTATACTAACAGGTGGTGCACAAAATGATCAAGTAATTCCAGAAGAAGACACTAGAACGCAAATGAATGAAAAGAAACCATCAAAACCCAGAAATAATCAGTATCATAGCTGGATCTCATGGTAGAATCCAAGAACAGTGGAACTTTAACACAGAAAAAGATCAAAGTTGGTTGGGAAGTAAAAGTGGCTTTTATTTCAGTTAAATTAATTTCAATGTAGGGGTAACGAGAGAGAGATTACCGAAGGCGTAGACGTTAATGTCCTTCATCCCCAAGACACTACTCTTCCGCAGTCCAATCCCCAGGAGGCGCCGGCCGCCGTCCAACGCCGTGGGGAAAGCGACGCCGGTCTTGGGCTCGACTGACGTTCCCGTGGCGGTGGGGGCATCGGAGAGGGAAAGAGCAGCCCACATGGGAGAAGAGAGCCGCTGGGGAGATGGCTCCACTTGGTTTGCCGATTTGAGATAGACGGCAAGGCCTATGCCGGCAGCGGCGGCGGCGGCGGCGGCGGCGGTGGCGGTAGGGTAGTGGGGCGAGGCACTGGAGCGGTGGGGAGGCCTCGGGGGCTGAGAAAACGAGAAAGGGAAGCGGAGAGAGACCATGGCGATGGGATTTGGCTTTGCGGAGTGGACAAAGTTCACAACGCCGACGCGGAGGGGGGCACCGTTATTACTTATTAGGCGATTTACCCAAGTTTTTATGTTTTCGTGCTGCTTTGGCAAAGGGAACCGGAACTTCCATATTAAGAGTGGGACACGTGGGTATTAGAGGTACTTTAATTTACTAATAATTAAAGTTTTTCGAATATGTATCTGAAGTTGTAAATACACTGTTTACTTTGAAAATGCACGCTTTTTCTCCCTCCCTTCGAATATATTATCATTTGCATCTACCAACATGCTTGGCAATCATAGGAATTTTCAAGGAGGAGGGAGAGTTGGAATTAGTCGAGGCTCGTTAAACGGACAGACCTCCTTTTCCATTTTAAAAAAAAGGAATTTTGTGACCGATTAAGGGCATATTTGACATTTAAGAAAAAAATATATCTTTTTAACTTTGAAAAATACTTTCCCAAAAAAAATAAGGTTTTGTAACAGTATCGGAACTTCTTTTTATTAGAACAATTAAAAAATTATTTTGAGAGTTGCAAAAGCGTATGATTCAGAAAAGGAGAGTTATCATCCATCATGATGAAGAAGATTGCGGGTAAGCAATAGAAGTTAGAATCCTTGTATGCCACTTCTAGTATACGTATTCGACCATCAGGCAATAAAAATAAGAACTCGCGCAGAGTTTATAATTTTCCAGCCATCTTGATCATTTACCCACATTCAGACATGAGGGGGCAAGCCAACAGATAAACGTTCTGTTTGGGTTCAAAGAATAAGCGTATTTACGAGAACTTCTAAACAAATTTGAAACAAATTACGCGAGAGAACGAACTGTACGCTCACACTTCAAAGCTAATTGCTGCACAAAATAATCTTCACTGGTATTTCTTGCGACCTGCATGCTCAATGAAAGAATCCCCAGATAACACTTCCCTTTATCACCTACTACCGTGCAACCAGGAGCACCAAGTTATAGAAGAACATATCCAATAAAACTAGAGATCTAGATCATCGTAAGGCACGAAATAATGCTTATGACGGCATTGAGAGGTCCCAATTTTAATAACAGGAGCAAGAAAAAGAATAGCAGGAAGGTTCTTTTCTAATTCAAAGCCACTCCCAAGTATTTCAACTACCGCTGAAATGGACACAAGTTTCAGCGCTACAAAACATCAGAGCTAGCCAAATCACTTATAAACAAACAGGTGGAAGAGAATATTTAGAATATCAAAAGACATTTACCTGACAATCTACAATGGTTTCAGATTAAAATATGAAATTTATTCTTTTGTTGCAGGCATTAACCGAAGCCTTTCTTCTGATGCTGCTTTCCCCACCTCTCTTTCTTCTGCTAGGAGTGATTGTAGATCACTCCCATTTGCTAGGCTATTAAACTCAACCGATTTGGATGGATCTGCAGGGTAGCGTCGTTGGCAAAGAGTCATCAGTCTCTTCACAGACTGCAAGTACTTGCGAGTTGTCTCATCATTCATGATGTGTGCCACACTATTAGTGTAGATCTTCTCACGAGCTGAACGCTCGTGGATGCCAACCATGGTCACACCAATAGGCCACGGTGCATTTCCAATGGCCATTTTAATGTACTGATCCATTGCTGCCAAATAGTCTCGTTTCATGCAGCACTCAACAACAACAAGCAATGCTTGACGAATATCATCTGGAAGAACCTATAAAAAGAACAACTCACCATATCAGCTTAGGCAGATGTAAACCAAAATGGATCCAGCAAAAAATAGTAGAATGAATGGTAAAAAATTAATTCATAAAATTTGGATAGTTTTTGACTTCAAAACCCCATGGTTATGAAATTTTGACTTGTGTCCTAGACCATGATGATTCTGCTAGGTCAAATTGGATTTGAACAGTGCTTGCACTAAAGACTAATTAGACAAACTGGAATGACTATCATTACAATCTTATATGGATAGATCTTCAAACCGCTCATTGTGTAAGCTGAATGTTCATGTCTTGGAACAATGATCAGCATAAGCCATCCTTTAGCAAAGCTGAAAAACACTTAATGCCATTTGCATTTCAGGTCCCAATACCAACCAGAGAGAACAAAACAAGCTAAACATTATTCATTAATTCCATCCACGAGTAGAACAGCAGTTTCGATAGCAAAAGGTGACCTAAGGAGCACCACTACAACACCATGAAGCACTACAATTATAGATATCCAATATTATCAACAAAACAGCCTTTGTTCAGGCATCTAAGAATAATCACCTTGATTAAATTCTTTGAATTTACAATACATCAGGACTCTTAACAAGTAAAAAGGAACTTCAGAACTAAAAACAGAAGGGCATCTTTATCAGGAGCCTTGTTAGCAAACTGCAGCTATATTTATCGCATACAACTAATCACTAGCGGCCTTCACACCTGACCCTTGCTAGCAAACTGCAGCCACATTTATCATGTATGACCAATCACTAGTGCCTTCAAACCTGATAGTAGTCATTCCTTGACTGATACTACTTTAACCCTCCATGTGGCCCATCCAAGACTCCCACTTCCACTAGCTTAACCATGGGGGTCAATAAACATCTGAATCTCTCATTTGTTACAGAAATGACCCAACACAAGCATTTTTAGTTTCCAGCTTAAGACAATCGGAAATCCCATGATTCCCTTTCTCGTATGAGGTTTGAAAACTTTCACTTTCGGCTAGGCTTTTGGAGCTTTGATTTTGGTTGTTTCAGCAGTTTCACTCCAAATTCCGGAGTTTTGGTCATAACCAGGAAAACTTTTGAAAACTTGAAAGAAGAAGAACAAAAATATAAGAAGCCAGGCAAGAATAATGAAATATTCTATTACGTCATTTGCACGAAGTTATAAAATATCACATTTATTTATATAAAAATGTCATTACCATGATTAACGGTATCTTCTATTAAGTTGTTTGCATTAGTCTGTAACTTTGTATAAAGTGCAACATCAAGAACATTTTTGGAAGCCTTCGCCCACTAAAGGTTACATAATCATCTATCCTCTCTAATAAACACAAGGAAAACAAAAATTACCAGAAATGGATGTTGTATAGCTTATATACTTAAAAAGATTAAAAAAAAAAAAACATGACAACAAACACCAAAACAAAATTCAGTCTCAGTCGAAATTGACTTGTTCCAGCTATGAAACATGGACATTGATGCATGATACGGAGACTACATAATCTAGGTACAGACTGGCACATTCCGTAAACTTAAGAAAGCCAGAAGGAACACACCCTCTTTTCAAGAAAGGAAGTCAGTTCAACATCAATATGGTGAAACTTGAAGAAGTATGACACAATACAGCACAATATGCGTAGTTCTTACATATACATTAGAAAAAAAATCCAAAAAACATAGTCAGCCATCAAAATAATATAGTTCATACTTCTATAATAGCATCATCTTCCACGAACTCATCATTTAGTTCATGCAACCACGCCCAACACACAAACCCAAGTCCATGTAACATAGCCCTAACTATGCAATCATGATAGAGAATGAAAGAAGTTTTTCTAATTGTTATCCTAATTTACCTTCCACCTCCAACTTTCAACCACATCAGACACTAAATCCAAGCTCCCAATCTCTATCCTAACAAGGGAGTCTAATGATAGGTTAATGACCAAATATTATTATGTCATCTTTCAATTTATCTCCTATGTTTCAAATCCCACCTCTCCAACTTCATGCTCAGAAATCCAAGCAACCCATTGTGCTCTTTCATTCCAAATTTGAGTCGTTATGAGCAATGATGCAGTATCAATATTCTAAACTCTCACACAAGTATTGGAAGACCTAAATAAATGGAATCATTCAAAGGATTAAAAACCTTCACTATTTCTATTCCTCCCCTAGCCTCCCTTTCCCTTCCTTTCTTTCCTCTCACATTCCACCATATGAAAGAGAGGGTTTACGACCAAGAAGGCCGATAAGGCTGGCCCTAGACAAGGGTTGGTCTAAGTTGGACACACTATGTATATCAAGCTCGTTAATCTATCCTATTAACAATTATGATAGGGATAGAAGAGAAGAAAGAAATTGGCCAACATAAATTAAGTCCATACCTTTTTCCTGCAGAACTTGAAAAGGGGATTCAGATAGCGCGCGCACTGCTTAAAAGTGGCGACCATGGACTTCCCCTTGGCCGTCCTCTTCTCCGCCTCCGGCATCTCCTCGAGCTCCTGGTTCCACTCATTCAGAAGCCTCTTGAAGAAGACAAGAATCTTGTCCTCATCGCAAAGATCCTCGAATTTGGTCTTCATCCTCTTCATATCCTTGTCGGCATCCACTCCCGACGACCCTCCGTCCGCACTCAAATTCTCGTCCGCATCCGCACCAACCCCGTCGTCCTCCAATCCATCCCCATCCTCCCTCTTGCTCTTGCTCCGGTCGCGCAAGAAGGAGGCGGAGCCCGATTTCTGGCGCTTGCGGAGCTCGTAGATGTCGCGGAGGAAGTCGTTGGTCTGGCCCTCGGTCATGTCGCTGTCGATTTCGAGGATGCCGGACTTGAGGGTGAGCTTGAGCCGGTCGAGACGGGCGTCGTCGTCCTCGCCGAAGAGGGTGATGGGCTGCTTCAGCATGCGGAGTTGGCGGATGACCTCGTGGCGGGGGAGGACGAGGTCGTCGATCCTCTGCTCCTCGGAGCGGGCTTCGGAGGGCTTCTTGGAGGATGAGAGGGCCGGGGGGAGGGAGGAGGCGGAGCTAGGGTTTTGGCCGGATGAGGTGGAGGACGCGGCGGCGGAGGAGGAGGAGGAGGATGGTGCGGACGAGGAGCGGGATTTGGAGAGGAGTTCGCGCTGCTCCTCGGCGCGAAGCTTTTGGATCTCCTTCTGTTCGATCTCGGAGCGTTTGAGGAGCTTCTTGCCACCGAAGTCCGCCGCGAGGGCCTGCCGCTTCTTCTGCAGCTCGCGCTTGAGCAGATCCATCGCTGCTCCTTCTATCGTCCCCCAGGGGGCGGATCAGACGAAGGTGATGGCGGTCGCCTCCAAATTGGGGGAGGATATAGTGATTTAGAGCGCCTCCGGGAAGGGGAGGCGGTTTTGTCGGCTCTTTGCACGTGCGATGCACGCCGTGTGCCCCTATGAAGGGCTAGAGATTGGCCGATACTTTGTGCGCGCGCGCGAGCTGGTGCGGTGCATGTTTTATTTGCAACATCGGAGTATTTGATGGATGAAGATAATATGGTTATAGCAATGATTAAGTAATATAAAATAAAATTAAATAAGTATCTTTCTAAATGTATTATATTTTTATTTTATTTATCATAAATTTTATATAAAGAAATAATTTATTATATATGTAATTCTTTAATAAGAAGGGATATGAAAGCCTACTTTAATAAGAAGACTAATATACATACACACATACATACATACATACATACATATATATATATACATATATATATATATATATATATATATATATATATATATATATATATATATATATATATATATATATATATATATATATATATATATATATATATATATATATATATATGTGTGTGTGTATTATGGGAAGGGTTAGCATTAGATGAGCTTTAAACTCTTCTTTCATATATTGTATAATTTTTTTTAATTTATACATAAAAAATTAACTAGTATGAAAAAAAATTAAATTAATTTTTTTATAAAATAATATATTTAGAGAATTCTAGACTACTTTATCTTTGAGCTTAAAAAATGAATCAGGTGATAGTAAAAACAAATGTACGTAAGAAATTCACAATATATATTATTGGTATCATATTTAATGCTAGAAAAATAATATTTCAGAAATCCTAACTAATTTTTCAAAAAAAATTAAAAATAAATTGTTCACATAATCAATAATTAAATAGATTTTTATACAAAAAGTATTTTATTTTTTGAATAGGGTTGCAGCTAAATAACTAAAAGATTGAGATATAGAAGCCCCATTTTTCTTATTAATTTTGCATGTACAAATTAAAAATACATGGGATGCAAGGACCTCCATAATTTGGGATGTTAGGGCTAAGGAATATTTGGGATAAGTTATAGTTCCATGCTTACCAGCATTTTTCTTAAAAATATCTAAAAACAAAATTTTGTGCTGTAGGCGAAAATATCTAACTACCCACAATAATCTAGGCGAAAATCTCTGCCTTGAATTGATAGCCCAATATATATATATATATTGGTATAGACGGGTAATCACACAGCTTCGATGCAAGTACAGTTCAAAGAGTTAGAAAAAAGAACACCCCTCAAGTCTTCGGAGCAAACAACACCAGGGCGCCAACTCCACTCGTCAGAATGGTGAGAAACGATACCCCCCCCCACTTTAGTAATGTCTTTAAGACATCAGCGACAATTTCCCATAAACTAAAATCCCTATTACTTGGTCAAATATGCTTAGTATTTGTTCAAAGTATTTCATGGAATAACAATTTCTAGCTACATTACAAAAACAGCTTTTAGTATTCAGATCTCTCCATCATCTCCACCAACCATGTTCATAACTTGCTATGTTTGCTGGAACTTGGGACAGGTACCATCCCCATGGATGAACTTAGCAGGGCGCTCCATGTAAATTTTGAGTTTCCTTTGCTAGGCTGCCAATCAAAATCAATTAGATAAGATTTCTAGTAACTCAACAATGCACTTTATAAGGAGGTGGATAAGAGTCTTACGATTTCCTGATGCTTTGCCTAAGATCGAGGCAGATGCAAATGTCTTGCCATCAAGATATCTGTTCTCTTCTTCAATCCTCTGTCTGATCCATGCATCCAATTCCTCCACATCTAATGTAAATGGAGAGTCAGATGCCTGCAAATTACGCACCCTATTCAGGAATACTCTTTAGATTACCTGGACGCTTGCATCCGACCACAAAAATCTTTGGCAAGTATGCATCCAAGTAGAATACATATATTAGACACTTGAATATTTATGAAACACTATAGTTGCCACCAACAAAGATTGGTGAAGAATTAACAATAAACGAGTCCGACCCTTCATTCTAATGTTAAAAGTAGTGATGCCTAGGATACAAGTATTACAATAATTTTGCAAAATATTTTTCTCGTATCCTTAAACTAATTGGAAAATTTGAATGACAAACATGTATATTGAAAGACATTAACAAGCAATATCCTTTTATTTTAATATTCAAACAAATAATATTAAAAGTATATATACATAAAATTTAGATTATACTTGATACTGTATCTCCTTTTCTCTATAAGCACCACAGAAAACTGCCCATTTGTTACACTGTAATGTCTTAAAAATTCACACTCCACCATCATTGAACAAGGAGAACCACAATGGTCAGCTTGGTAACTCGAACAAGCTGGCTAGAGGACTAGTAAGCCACTAAACCTAATTAGCTACATCAGAATGTGCACAAACGAGATGGAGAGATATGATTATATGCATATATCTTACCATAATCCAGCCCCAAGTGTCAACATAGCAAGGTATGCGAGCTGAGTAAGGCACGACATCTACACACAAAGTCAATGCTGAAGCTACAAAAGAGGAGGGAAGCAATTCAGAGCACCCCAAGGTTATAACTTAAGTATGATTGCTGGTTGAGAGGCTCTATAACTACATACATCTGGAAACATGTTTGAGTGTGTTGTAGATGCAGAAGACTTCTGTATGTGTAAAGACCCCTGCTGGCCCTGCCTGCATGAACTAAAAGAGAGCCAATGCATTCATATGCACCAGTCATCAAGGATTTTAGTGGAGGTGAGTCTATGATTGCATCCACCACTTACCTGTGTCACAAAGATGCCACTGTCCTTAAGCTTAGGCTTGACTGTTGACTCGTAGAAGGATTTGGTATATAGTTGGTAACATGGACCTCCCTCGAGGGGATCGGCCAGGTCTCCCATGCTTACATCAAACCTATCCTCACTCTTCTCCAGCCGAGCTCTGTATGTGCCATGGATTATTAATTAGAAATTTCCAAGCTAACCAAACAGATTATTTCCCCTCAGAAAAACATAACAAACTATTTATTGCTGATCATACCGGTAGCCCTAACAAAAAGTAGTCTCAAGTCGTTCAACATATTAGATTTTAGCCTTGAGAACATTGAATCCTACAAGAACTAATATGCTAGAGAAGTGGATCATAAACAGTTAGATTTTCCTTTTTTCTTTTTGGAGAGTAAGTACTCGCAAATCTTCCATGCTAGAATATGTTGGTGGTTTGCCTTTCAAAAATGAAAGATACCTGAAGGTGGAATTGCTATTACATGTCAAGATTTGAGATTACCGAGCATCATGAATGACGAGTTGAAGTCTTGAATCAAAGAAAGCATTTTTGTTAGCAACCAAGTGTGATTTGCACAAGTCCCCCACTTCCTGCCATGAAGACAAATTTAAATAAAACCAAGATTTTGCAAAGATGTAAGTACTGCAGCAACAGAATGTGTAGCCTGCAACATGTAACTCAAAAGCCAGGGATTCTGAATCGGCAACTGCAGCACACACGCTAAGCAAGTAAATGCAAAGTTCTCTGGCTAACACGTCCATGAGCCCAATCCATAGAGAGAAGCCTATCAAAAAGAATACTTTTGGAAAAGAACCACCCAACTTCTGCAAGAGAGAGCGTAAGAAAGCTCGTATCACTAGGACGGATGCTAATGAAAAAGTCCGCTTGAGAATAAAATTTAAAGCCTGTGAATAAAACTCAAAAAAATTCTTTGATGTCACATGAAATAGTAGAAGCAAATCCGATCCCAGTAAGAATCAGGAAAACCTATAAAGATATAGTGATAGATTTCGTGCGAATACCGAAAAGACTATGTTTTAGTATCATAAAGCTAATGTTTTTACCTCATCTATGTCACACATGACCACCCTCCCCGCTGTCCTGTGCCAAGGGATTTCTCTTGCAGTGGAACCTTCGCCTCCACCCATTATAAAAATCAATCTGGGACTGTGAAAAATTTTCTCACGTCATTGTATCTAAATCATGCTAGAAGTATCATCAAAAATTATATATACACTAGAAGTATCAAGAAAAACCAAATACCAAAATTTCTCTTTTTCTATAGAAAAGGAACAAAGAGTCCATAAAAATGGTACTTTGGTTGGTGCAGAAGAGCTGGATGAACAAGAAATTCGTGGTAGATAAATTCATCCATCTCTGCGCTCTGAAGTCTTCCATCTATTGCTAATGCCTGAAAGAAATAAAGAAAGGAATTAAAATATATGTAGAGCAATGGAATACGAAATCAAGATGTACACTAGTACAATATTATCAGAACTGTTTCTCTGCACAGACCTTTCCAAAGGGTTTCGTATCCAGCAAAGCGATGTCCTGATACAGAGTAGCTCCAGTGTGCAGGATGCTGACGATGTGGACATTTAGAACGCAGTCAAAATTTATGTCTTTTTCCTTATGACAAATAATGACGTCTTGTTTCTATTCTTTTTGTTTTTGTGGTGTTTGTTTAAGAGTATGCACAAGCACTGGAAATTTTATTGCTATAATCCTCAAGATTGAAAACCTGGCAGAATTATTTCTTTAATTCTTTTTCAGAAGAAAATATAGTTCGCTTTGGAAAAATAGAATGCTTGCAGAAAAAGGAGCTAGGAAATATCAGTGAGAGGAAAACGTAATCCATTCCAATATATGAATAGCCCTCATTATACTAATTATGACAGCATGTGCCCAAAAAGCAATATCAAGTGCCACAACTAAAAACACCATCGCAAAAAGTTTCTCCTTTTTGTTCCCTTACTTTTCTTCCCTCACATAGTGTACTTTAAGACAATCAAAAACAGCAGAAAAGAAAACTCCCCTTGTTTCAAAAGCTCAAAATAGAACTCTTTAAAGAAAAACTGACAGGTCTATAAGCATATACGGTATCTATTTAGAAAAAGAAAAGAAAGATGATCCATGCGAACATACCTACTGAGAGCATAGCACCGTCTCCAATTCTGTTCAATCTCTTCTTCATACCAGCAACTCTTCCTCCTCCCATCTTCGTGAATTCCAATCCCACTCCCATTTCCCTTCCCATTAGAGCTCGAGATGTCACCCATTTCCCTCGATCAAAAAAAACCAACGCAAAAGAGCAGAATCAGGAGGACCCTAGAGTGGCTGAGGTAGCAAAACGAACGAGAACGCTACAAAAATGACAACTTGGCAGAGAGAGCAGCACAAAGAGAGGAGAAGTGGTGGAGTTGAAAGAATATAAGAAGAGGGCGGAGTGGGGTTGGCAGCGGAATCGACAAGGCGGTTTGACTTCGAGCGTTTGGATTGAGATAGATCTTTATCATTAATTACATTATTCCTTGAAGATGATAAAAAGAAAACTAACACCATCTTAAATAATATTGTGTTCTGTTTGGGTCGTTCGATGGGGCTTTTGTCGTTGTTGTTCTCTCGAATCTCCAAGATTTATCAAATAGAGCGGGTAGATGTGGGCTGGGAACAACGCAGGGAAAAGAAGTGGAAGGGAAACGTGCGGGGATTGCATGCATTTTGGAGCGGAGAGACGGAGCCGGAAGTCGGGTTCTGAGGCTGATTCGAGGCGCCTGCCGCGCGTGGGCGTGAGATTTCTCGGGGATTGGCCGCGACCGCGCGGCGTTGTGTGATGGCCATCATGGCGGTGACGACATCCGTCCCTCGCCTTGCCGAAACGTCGAGACCAACGGCCGTTGCTTGAAAGCAGGGCTGAGCGCGGAACGAATTGGGTTGAATTAAAAAAAAATTAATTAATTAAATTAAAAATTTTAATTTGCTACTAATCATTCATCATATATATATATATATATTATAGTGAATTTGAATAAATTATATTGATTTGAACTCCAATGATCCAATATCGATTTTAAGCATTATAAATCAACACACTATTCAATTCATATAAAAATTAGAATATAATAATTTCATAACATCTATAATTTAATAGATAATATATCATAATTATTAATTTTTAAATAATTTAAATATTAAAAATATAATATCAATCGATCGGATTCAGTTTGATATAGGTTAAAAATATAAAAATTGAATTCGATTATAATTAATCAAACTTTTTTATGAATCA
The DNA here is from genome assembly GCA_006176705.1 of Cocos nucifera. NCBI lineage: Eukaryota > Viridiplantae > Streptophyta > Magnoliopsida > Arecales > Arecaceae > Cocos > Cocos nucifera. The sequence continues at coordinate 482,875 of QRFJ01001231.1, read as the reverse complement.
TAATTTGTTCCAATTCGATTCAAATTTTTTAACCGTTCAAAATCAATATTTATCGGATCAGATTGAATAAATTTTTTTGAATTTCGATTATTTGCTCGACCCTAATTAGTAGTCCAAATACAGTCCAAGCTCAAGCTGGTAGAAATAATATAACAATGCTTACGATGGTTTTTATATTCTAGCAGCATATTATCTTGATAAATAATTTAGATAAAGATATATATTAATGATATATACAAGAATTTTCTTGAAGGTGTTGTACAGTTGTAGCACAAGCATCCTCGGAAATTACAAAATTTTGGCATCAGATTAACTAATTATTAATAATATCAAACTTTAAATTAATAGTTATTATAGTATTAATAAACAATAGTCATGATTAATATATTATGCAAGCATCATAAGCACGACTTATCAGGGAAAAACCTAACAAACTGGTCCCTAATTTGATGCGGCACTTAACATGGCATCTCATGAATTGCTACCTACATTTCCATGAATCCCCTTCTGTAATGCAGCATGGCATGCTTGCAATGCATGCTTGCTTAGCGAAAATAATGTACACATCGCTGTGGCAACGGAAATATTACACTTATGGCTGGTAATTAAAACTAGGATCACGGTGAAAGTGCATGTGCTGTTTGAGTTCCGTCAGGTTAAATTGTTGATATATGCCCATATCCATTATGATGCACGCATTGCTCTTCTTAATGATGGTGGAGGATCATGGATGCGCCTCGGGCTGAGTGAGACCGGCGAGAATGGGTGACGAGACGAGGGTGAGCGTGCCGTTAGCCATCATCGTGCCAAAGTAGAGGGCATACCCCTGTGATCACCCACATTTCCCTCGCTCTCTTCCTCCAATGAGTTGCTACAGAGACCCAAAAGCCGCCATCAGAACGCACCCGCCAAAATGAACAGCCCACCTCTCAGATTTGGATCCTCACCGAGTTAACTTGAAATGCGCTTGCTGAGTGCTTCGTTCGATGCTTCCCATAATCACGATAATTTACAATAGCTTTGATAAATATCTTTTCCATTTTAATTTATATTTTAATTTTTTCCTCTTTTATTACTTTCTTCTAGATTGTAAATACGAGGGGATGATTTTTTAACTAAAAACATGTATTTGATAGATAAATTTCATGCACGTTCGAATCCTTACATGTGCAAGCTTTTACGTTGGCTATGGTTTGATTTTTTTTTTTTTTTTTTTTGCCCCTCTCTTTCAGCTAAAAATAGATTTAACAAGAGGAAGGTAATTTACGATTGAACCCATGGCTTGAATGCATGCAATCCACCTAACATGCCTGATGGGTTAATGGGGCGAGTATGGGTCAATCAATCCCATCTTGTTGGTAGGTTAGGTGGGGTTCGATTATCAATCCATAATCTCATTTAAAAATATATATATATATATAATATTTTTTAAATATTTATAATTATTTTGATATTTATATATTTATAATTAGTTTGAACAATAATTCTTTCATTGGTTTGTCCATTTTGGTGGACAACAATAATGTCCTATAGTATTTCATCTCGACGTTAACTTTTGAGCATTCCACCTCATCTCAACAAATATCAGATTGTTGATTGTAAGAACTACGAGCACCAGCCATTATCTATAGATAAATAAAATTAAAAATAAAAACTTAGTCATATCCACATACCCTTCTTTGTGTTACTTCAAGTATCCATATATAGTTAACATAGTATCAACTCTTCATGCATGAAGTCTTCCAACGGCTTAAACTTTGAAGTAGCTTCAAAATTAACCGATATTAAGATGCAATAAAGATCATCTCCATCGAACATATATTTTTCTTTTTTGATCCCTAAAGCTACTTCTAAAATAATCAGCTTTTTATCTTTATAGCTAATTAAGTCTCCACTAGAAACATCCAAATATTGAATAGCTTCAACATGGAACTCTTTAATATGATTTGATTCCTCAATACATATTTTCATAATTGAATCAACTGTAGCATCCTTAAATTCTTTCTAAGAAATTTCAAAATTAGCAAAATTTTCAATCATTATCTTTTTCTAAACTTAATATCGTAGCTATCTGATCAAACTTCTTATGTTCAAGATTCTAGACTTGATTAATCCTCAACCTAATTAATCTTGTCATACTCCAGATCTTCAGAAGTCGCTGTAATCCCTAACTGGTCAAACTCCTTTTATTTCGAATCTTCATCTTTAAACTAATTTTATTTCTCTCTAAAATTTTTGAAAATATGTAGAATTAATTTTCAATTAATTTTCATTTGGGAGGCCTCCTATTGATAGAACTTGAGTGGACAATCATAAGAATATCTCATATTTTTTCAACTCCTCTATATCCTGAATATGAAGAATTATTTTTTATCAACTAAAATTTGAAGAATCCACACTTTTTTTTCTAGATTTCAGATTCTACATTTTTCATGCAATTTTATCTATTGGCATCTGATTCATCTAAAGTATTGCACAAAGCTCGGCCTTTCAAATAGGATTTGATAAAAGCTTTCCAATATGAATTACAAGTGTTGCTTAATGTACAAAAAGAAATGTAGTAATAAAAACAGTCTTATTGATGTTAGTACGATCAGGTATCTCATTACTAAACTTATTATAAAGACGATAATAGCATTGATCATGACGATTTATCTCTTGAATCATTTAATAATACTTTAAACACTTTCACTACTGCACAGTAAATTACTGAAAGTTCTTCAACCATATCGAGCTACAAATACAAGAATTACCAATAATCAAGTTGTCACTCTAAAAAAAAAACAACTCCAAATAAATTGGATCGAAGCTGAAAACTGTTCAACTACTCTTCCAGCTTGACTTTAATATCATATAGAACTATAAATACACGGATCACCAATCTTGAATCTTAGCTCTGATATTATATAAAATGGCATGCTATACATAGTAGATCGATCATATCGATCTAGGATCCAAAATGAATAACAAATAAAAAAATATATGCAGAGAAATAAAAAAAATAATTATAGAAGAAAAAATATAAGAAAATAATAATTTTATTCAAAGAAGAATAAAAATCAAAATCTTACAAAGATCTCTCACAAAAAAATCTTAGCACATATAAATAATCTCTTCTCTTTCTTTCTTTCCATACAAACTTCCAAATCATTCTCCACATGATTTTCTACAAACCAAGGAGGCATCAAAGATCCTTTTAATAGAGCACCATGTGGGTGCAAATTTGGCTCCTACTTAAACTTACAAATCAAACATCTAATAGAATATAAATTCTAACAATTTTTTTTAAAAAATAATAATTAAATAAAATAATACAAGAAATAAAATTTTAAAATCAGTAAAATCAACAATCAACTAAAAACTAAATCATAATTAGATTGAGACCTGTCAATGAATCTCAACATGAGCGGTATATCATATAGTAAAATATTTTCCACATAAAAGATAATTATGAATGGTAAGTCACAACAAAGATATTGAATGCCCACAAAAAAATAAATTGGAATAATTCATCATGCATGATGATTCCAAAATTTTCTCCCTTAATTCACAACTTTCCACCAAATTCTGGATCTCCTCACACGAATTACTTTTAAATACAAATTTGCAATTTCTCTTTCCACCCAAAAAAAGTTTGCAATTTTATATTCTTAAGTGGGAATCGATTGGTAAAGTGGTGAACATGGACGATGGAAAGGATTCGCTGCCGCCCACAACCTGCTACCATGCAGAAGCGGCATCATGCCTCCGGGTCCCCGAGCGGCTGGTGGTGAAGGAGAATATATATAAATCTTTCTCGGAGATGCCAAAGCTCTTATGATCATTTCAATTTTCCTTGTAATACGTTTCCATCTGCTAACGATGACAGAGTCTGGGATCAATTTTCTGATTTTTAAGAAATCGATATTCTTTTCTTTCATTTCTTTTTGGAGTTTTACACACAAACTTAATTTTTTTTTTTAAAAAAAAGAAATGGAAGCACCAGTTGCTCTAAGCCAGCTATCTAACTTAATCACGAATCATACACCCGTTTGCGTGTGAACCTTTTTGATGAATGCTTGCCTGTGAACTTGACCCCTATGGGGCGGGCCGACGTTCTTCCCGATGGAGTGGAAGCTCCCCGAGTTCACCTTCTCCGGGTACACCTCGTCCTTGGGGATGGGGATGGGGATGGGGTGCAGGTAACCCACCTCCCTGTTGGGGAACACCCGGTAGAACTGGTGATTGATCCGACCGCAGCCTGGTGCCCAAATTTTATGTTAATTATTTGCTGACAAAATTTTGAATATTTATATATGATTGTGGGCTTCGAATAATATCTTCAATGAGGTCAAATTGCAATAGGATCGTGGGGTGGCGGGGATGGCCATCTTAATAATCTTATATCGATTAATTTACTAATTGGAATTAATCAACCATGGCTAAATAGAATTCTACCCCTGCTGCGGGAAAGAAAGCACAAGGCTGAATCAGAATTTAGGACACGCTACTTGTATGATAGTTTGATGGATGGTTTTGGATCCCATCGAATTATGAACCCATCTTCAAGTTGGGTTCCTTTTTCAATACATGAATTGATAAATTATGCTACCTAGAAGAGATCATTGGGGTTGTAATCGAGAGGAGTTTGGTCAAGCTCGGGTCTAAATAAGCTTGGTTTTAAAACTAAGTTCGAGCTTCAATTTGGAGATCAAGATTGGTTTGTAATTGTTTTTTCAAGGTCAATTTAAATTTAATTTCAAATGGAGCCTGACTGGTAAATTTGATCGTATTACATTAAACTAAAATCAATTCAAGCTTGAATCTCGAATCAGCATTTAATTGATTCAAACAGTAAAAAGTACCAATCAAAGCATTGTTTTACTAGTTCATTATCTAGTTATGATCAAAAAAAAAAAAAAAAAAAAAAGATGCATCAAAATGAACAATAAAAGCACATGACTGCCACCTCGATGCAACATTTGCGCATCCTGTAATAAATTGTCACAAATTTCAGCATGTATCATCCAACCATGATGCAATAAAAATATTAGAAGATGCCCCAAATCACATGCAAAAGGCATTCTCATTGTTCGTTATGCTAACTTTTATTGATTTCTGAAGGTTAACATTTAGAAATTTCTCTTTCTTGCACCTCGATTAAATAATCTAAAACAGAGTCCTCAGGCTTAAAGCTTCATTAATATAGGTTGCTAATTTTGTTTGCAAAGTTTAAACATCATCACACTCTCAAAGGATATTCATCCAATCCATCACTACAAGTTTAGCTTCGTAAGTTTTAGTTAGTCAACCAAAAAGCAAGCGTGCCCACACGCCAAAAAAATTCCTCATGGTTAACAGAGTGTGGGGCAATTCCGCAAAGATACCAATGAAGGAAAGATTTGGTACAAGAATCAAGAAATGTGCCAAAAAGTTTTTTCTTATCTGAAAAATATCAATAAGCAGTTGGATGCATTTTGAAATTATTTATCTTTCAAGCTAGATAATAACAATTATATCCAATTTTAGGCGACAACTCTTGGACGGGCTCTGCATCTTTATCCCATCTTTTCAAAGACCTCTAGCCAAATTGGTATGCAGATACCTCACTTTCTTTGACTAGACAACAAGCTGCATAGTTGGATACTTTTTAAGCCATTCTTATCCCTGTTGAGTGAGTCTACAAAGATTGTTGATGTACCGAGTTGGAAGCTTACTCCAAATGAAACTTTGTAGGTGGACTCCTACTACAATTAGTTTTACCAATAATTATGGTCTAATTTATTGTTACCACAAAGTTAATTAAAAAATTGCCATTTCAGAAAAAATTAAGATATTTTTCTGACTTAATTTGGGAAACCAATCCTGCACTAGAGAAGTTTTGATAAGAAAAAGTTGGCAAGTAAGCTCAGATTTCCCTCTCGGTGGTTGAAGGGTGGAATTTATCTTCCACTTATTTATTAAATGCCCATGTGCTTATAGTTATAGTATATGAAACTTTATCAAAATTTAATTGAATTTAAGAAAATGATCTTCAAATATGCATGATCTTTAAATTAATTGAAGGTCTAAAAAAGTTTGATCATCATTATAAAGAGCAAGAAAATAACTCATAAATTAAAAATTTTAAAAAAAATATTAAAAATTTTTTTTTATTAAAAAATAATATATACATTTCATATTTGTATACTAAGAAGTTGATTGAAAATTATGGCATGCCGTGGACTGGCATAGTGCAACCAGTGCATCACCCGATAATTTTTTATAATTCTTTATGTCTCCCATCCGGTAATCTCTTGCATTTTTTTATTTATCTAATAAATAAATAAATAAGGGGATGCCTTTGCTCCCTTCTTAAAAAAAAAAGAAAAGAAAAAAAAAAGAAAAGAAAAGAAAAGAAAGAGAGAAGACTGATGCGCTTTGCTCCCTCTTTTTTTTTTAAAAAGTAAAAAAAAAAAGAAAAAAAGAAAAAAAGAAAAAAAAGGGTGAAGACGGAACGTGGGGCGCATCAAACGACCTACGGAAGCCTAGCGCGATTTAGGCAGAACCCGCTTCCGCATGCCGGGTCTCACCCACCGTGCTTTATATATTGAGAGTCGTGGCTCTTGAGTCGGTTGTGGTCTGGCTTCGATCAAGGGCTATTAAACCTACCTCCCACCACCGGCGCTCTCGTCGGCGTTCCGATGGCCAGCGGCGGTGGCGGTGTCGGTGTCGGATCCTCCGCGCCCTCGTCCACGGTGCCGCCTCACCGGTACCGCCCCTACCGCCTGGCCCGTACCCTCGCCGCCCACACTGGCGCCGTCTCGTGCGTGAAGTTCTCCAACGACGGCCGCCTCCTGGCTTCCGCCTCCCTTGACAAGACTGTCATGGTCTGGTCCTCCTCCTCCCTTTCCCTCCTTGCAACCCTCGCCGGCCATTCCGAGGGCGTCTCCGACATCGCCTGGTCCTCCGACTCCCACTATGTCTGTTCCGCCTCCGACGACCGCACCGTCCGCATCTGGGACGTCCGTTCCCCCGCCGGCGAGTGCGTCAAGGTCCTCCGCGGCCACTCCTCCTTCGTTTTCTGCGTCAATTTCAACCCTCAGTCCAACATCATCGTCTCCGGCTCCTTTGACGAGACCATCCGCCTCTGGGACGTCAAGACCGGGCGCTGCGTCCGCACGATCGATGCCCACGAGGACCCGGTCACCTCCGTCCACTTCAATCGCGATGGCTCCATCATCGTCTCCGGCAGCCACGACGGGTCATGCAAGATCTGGGATGCTGCTAAAGGGACCTGCCTCAAGGTCCTCATCGATGACAAGACCCCCGCCGTCTCCTTCGCCAAGTTCTCCCCCAATGGCAAGTTCATCCTCGTCGCAACCCTCGATGACACCCTGGTAAGATTTACTCTCTTGGATTGGTTGATTCATCCATTGAAATGCATGTTAATTAAAGCTTTATAAGAAAGAATGGGAAGAATTCGTTCTCAGAATTCTGCCTTTTGGTGTCCAAAAAGTGTTTTGATTTCTCCATGCTTTTGTTCCAAACGGATCGTTTTTTTATCATAGACTGGAACACCATTAGTTCTTCTGTGAATTATTGGAGAAGCCGAATCTATAATTAGCAATGTTGCGTGCTCTTGTTTGAAATTCGAATAGCTTCTGGAATATCGGTTTTAAGCATTACTATTTTGATCAATCCATCTGATTGATGGATTTCCATATGTATGTATGTATGACTGATGGACCCTGTCTTTGTCATTACATTAACTGTGGGAATAGTAATCACCTGGTTCCTGCTCTTCCAGAATTTAGCCTTTTTTTTTTTTTGTGTGTGTGTGTGTGTGTGTGTTTGGTTTGGTTCGCCTTTCTGTAACTCAAACAAGGTTAGATGTCACATTTTAATATTTTTCACAAAGAAGAAGAAGAAGAAGAAGAAGAAGAAGAAGAAGCAATCACCTAGTTTGGTTGAGAATATCCATAGATGTGAGAAGAGAGATTGATACCCTGCCCTGCCAATTTATGGTGGTTTGACCTATAAGAGACACTTGATCTATTGTTAAATTTTTAGTTGATCAATGAGGGTTGTTTCTTAAGCATGAACTAGTGCATTGGTGGTGAATGGGGGACGGGATTACTAATGCTGACTTTAGTCCAATTAGCTGGGCAACTAGAAGTTCCTTTCTGGCCTATGGCTTCTCCTTGACTTGGGCTGGCATTTATGACTCGTCTAGCACCCTTCTTTTTTCAGTATTTTTAACCTCATCTTAATTTGTCCAATATATGTTACACTCCTACCTATTTTGATCATTTAATTGGTTTTTTCTATGTAGATTGATGTGTTTATGGATTTATATGTTTTAGCCTGCCTTGGCACTTCACGTCTTAAGATTGTTTTTTTCCCCACTTACTCATTCTACCTTCTTTTGGGTTGCCAGTGTCCTTTATTTGCTGGGTATTTTCCTCTTTATCCTTCCTATGGATGGTTTATGAGTTCTAGCATTTTCGTTAGTTTTAACCAGGTTCACCAAGAATTGACAATCTTTGTCAGTTTCAGTTGTTTCAGCCAAAAGTGACATGCACTAGGCTTAAAGCTTTGTTTTGGTGTTACCTCTGTTTTTTTCCCCTGGGTGGCACCTTGATTTAGCCCTAATGTAGTGGACCGATCTTTAAAGGTTTTGGAGGCTGTGGTAAAGGTTAATCATATTTAGTTGCTTCTTAGAAAAAAGGACAAGAACTTAACAAGTAAGAAGGGAGGGTATTTCTAGGTTTCTAGGATTCTGGTATATTTTAATATCCATAATTCATTTCATAAGAGCATTTCTCTCAAATTTTGGGTTTTAATATTGCTCCGGTGATGCCTAACAAATATCATTAAGAGAAAACCACAATGGATGGGTTTCTGTTCTTCCTTCATAAACAACCGTAGATTGATTATAGAGTCATACCGATTCATGTTAAGCATTTTTCTCTCTTTCATGACCTATAAATATTTCCACATTCAACTCCGGTTGGTTTCTGCATACAGTTGAACTATATGGATATCCTCTATAAAATGTCAAAGAGTGTGTTAATGAACCTCATGTCTTAGTGCAAAACTATGGATGATAACTTAAGGTCTTTCTTTTTTCTTTTTTCTTTTTTTTTTATAAATTAATTAATTAATTATTATTATTATTTTTTATGAATCAAGATTTATCGACTAACGTTCTTTTGTTCACCTATCTTTTCTTAACTCTGCTCCAATGTACTGCATTTTGCCTCCTTAAAATGATGATGTCAATCAAGTTAATTGGAAATTGCCTTTTTCTCTCGGCTAATCTGTTCAAAGAAGATTCAAGATAGAACCTAAATTACTTTATAATGATGGGAACTCATCTATTATGCATATCTTAGATTTTTCTTTTCGTAAAATATATCTTTACCTCCTCTCACATTCCTTTTTCATGTACTACCTGTATGCTCAATTTATTAATATTTAAATTTATGTATTTGTCCATTAACTGCATCACTACGTTGTATTCTTTCTCCTCCTTTTTGAGGCCTAAGTGCATCATTTTTTCACCACCTTGCAGAAGCTGTGGAACTACTCCACAGGGAAGTTTTTAAAGATATACACTGGCCATGTCAACAGAACATACTGCATCACATCCACATTTTCTGTTACAAATGGTAAATACATCGTCAGTGGGTCAGAAGATACTTGTGTGTATTTATGGGATCTGCAAAGCAAAAATATGGTTCAAAAATTGGAAGGCCATACTGACACTGTTATTTCAGTATCCTGTCATCCTACTGACAACAAAATTGCTTCTGCTGGTCTTGATAATGATAGAACTGTGAGGATATGGATTCAGGATACTGCATGAAGCTGAAATGACTACGGGATAAGATCAATGTACTGTCAATTAATTGCTTAGGATACGTGTAAAACAACTACTTTTTTTTTTAATCTTAATTTCATTATTAGCTTTTTACTGTTTATGAGTTAGTTTTGCCTGCATTAATGCGGTACCATTTATATTTATATACTGAATTTCCAACTTTGTGCATGAATAGAGCATATGGTGTTTGATCTCATAACCCATTTCAGAGTTTGTTAGAAGAGGCATTCTAACTAATGTGCAACTTCAAAAGAGACCAGGGAGTCAAGTTGCTTCAACGTCATCTTACCTTTGCATTCCTTTAAGAGGGCTTGCAGGTACTCATTCTGAACTGTTAATTATTGGATATTGAAGTATTTAGTGCATATGTTGATTGAAAGAGTGGTCATTGCTGCACTGGTTTAACACAACAACTTCCTTGAATCTTTTTGACCCAAATCGTGTCTCATCTTTCTCTAATACTATTTCTTGCTTCCCATGCTGCAAGTTCAGTACACATGTCATGCAAGAATTAAGGTTTTTTTCCTCATCAATTTGACATATCTTACCCTAGCTGGAGAGCAGAATGATGGTAAGTGACCCCTTGTCAAACCCAGCTTATCTTTGGAACATTCTCATCTCATGTTTATTGCGGGCATGTATTTAGTTCTACATCGGTTATTTGATGGAAAAATCTTGGGTACTTATACAGGATCAAGAAACCCAAATAATACCTTTTGAGTTCTGGCTAGCTTTTTTGGTCAGGTTCTTGGTTGTTATAATGGTATCAGAGTCGACCCAGCCTATAGTCAATATGGACTAGGGGTTACTGCAGCATAGGTTCATTGGACTGACCATGGGTTGATTATGGTGTTTATGAATGGATGCATGGATTTGAAATAGGGAAAGCATGTGAGGACCCATGAGAGCGTGTGTTTAGATCCACATCAGTTTTGCTAGGAAGATCTTGGATACTTATATAGCACCAAGGAACTCAAATAATACTTTCTGAATAGTCTTTTTGGGTAAGATCCTCGATTATTACAAACCACTTCTGTCATGCCCCGAACCCATTACCAGGTTTGGTCATGTGACACGGCCATATAAACCATAGAGCAATGCCCTACAGATCATGCAAGTCCTATAGATTATATAAAATCTCCAATAATTTCAGAATTTATTTAAAATAATAAATGATTAAATATATCAACTAAATAGATTCATTGTAATCAAATAAACTTGTTCAATTACAATTATTCAAATGTTCATCGGTATCAGAAAATGAACTAATAACTCTACTCGAACTTCATGCGCAACCCGACCAATGCTATGCATCCTGCGACTCTGAAAGGAAAGAAAGAATTAGGGATTGAGCTTTATAGTCTAGTAAGAAAATCATTATACGCACACCAATATAATAATATAATTCAAAAATAATGAATGGGCAGATCAAGAGAATTCATAAGTCACAAAATATCATGTCAGGTATCCAATATAACTCAATAGTTATATAATATATATCACGAATTATATATTATCACAAATCCATCATAAATAACATATGTAAGTTCATCCGATTTATCATTTATGTTTTATTAACATATTCTAAATTAATCATTGTTTTACAATTTGGACTAATCATAATCATGCTTTGGCCTATGACTGGCAAACCATAAACCATGCTTCAGTCTTTGGTGGCAATCTATAATGATCGTGCTTCGGCCCTTGGTGGCAAACTAAGATATCTGTGCTTCGATCCACAGTAGCAAATCAGGATGTCATTATTTGGCCCATAACTGGCTATCCAAGATGTTACGATTCGGTCCATGACCGGCAATCCACATCATGGTCAGTCCAAATCCTCTTACACAATCCATACATCATTCAAATAATTTATATTACATATCTTGTCCAATATCAAAAAAAAAAAAGATATCATATTTCTAATAATCAAAATAGTCAATATATGATACATATATAATAAAAATTCATTTATCCAAATAGAGCCAAAATCATCATGTATGGTACAAAGCTTGCATACAGGTGATCATGGAAAACGGTTCTTATCTCTATCAGTCTTAGACTCAGGTATAACAATCGATCTACTTCTTGATCTATGAACATGGTGTCGATGTATTTTGCTCGACGCCTTCTTGTATAAATAATTGTATCTCTATATAATTAAGATCAAACATAAAAATCAAAGATGATTAGGGACGGTGGAAAATTACAGTAAATGACCATAACCAATAAGTTCAAGATTTCTTTCAAGATTAGTTGGTCGATCTGAGTTTATGTAGACATCTGGACTCTCTGATATGGTTCAACTTAGCTCCAATATATTAGTTGTGTCCTTCAGTGTGTTGACATTTGCCATCTATTGGTTGATGCCTATGGTTCTCCTAATTGTTCTTAATAGCGTTCTCAGAATAATCCTGAATTGGACTGGTGGGGAATCGGGATGGTTTCGATGGAGAAAATGGTATATGCTGGTGCTGGAGAAGAAAGAGAGGGAAACACAAGTAGAGAGAAGAGGAGAGGGAGAGGCCATCGGAAGCCGATGGTGGCCCTTTGTGGCCGTCAGAGGGTGGTGGAAGCCGTTATGGCTCGGTTCGCCTAATGGGACTGCCGCAACGAGCAAGAAAGAGAGAGAGAAAGGGAGGGGGAGACCACCGAAGATGGGAGGACAAGATGGCGGAGAGGTTGTCGGAGGTCTTTGGGTGGTCGCTGTGGCCACCGGGCGGCAGAAGTGGTGCAGGCGGAGTCGCAGAAGCGGTGGGCATCAGCCATTTTTTAAAAGGGAAGATAAATAGTGAAGCTGGCACTTGGTTTGCCAGCTTCACTATTTTAGGTTTTTTTCTAAAAAAGTTTAAAAATAGTGGAGTCGGCACTCAATTTGCCGGTTCATTGTTTTAGTTTTTTCCTAAAAAAGTTTAAAAATAGTGGAGTCGGCACTCAATTTGCCGGCTTCATTATTTCAAACTTTTTTTAAAAAAAACTTAGAAATAGTAAAGTCGGCAAATGGTTTGCCGGCTTCACTATTATTAGGCTTTTTTGAAAAAAGCCTGTGAAATAGGGACGGTCACCTTTGCTTCACGCCGTGGAGCCATAGGCGGCGTTTATGCCGCCCGACGGCCACGACGGTCAGTCGGAGGCCTTCTGGTGGCCTCTCCGACGGACTCCCCTCTCTTTATCTTCCTCTCTCTTTCTCTTCCTCTCTTTTCCTCTCTTTCTCTCTTTTTTTCCTTCTTGTGTCGGTTCGCACCGGTTCATTCTGGTATGAAACTGTACCGGACCGTGCCATCGGCCGACTGGAACGGCCACTGGTACCAGAATTGAGAACCTTGGTTCTTAAGACTAGGATGCAGATAGACAAGCACACATATAGAAAGGTAGCGAGAGAGGGGGAGGGGGGATTTTGCAATTTAAGTTTGCATCTTTTACCCCTTCGAGAAAGATACTTAGGAGGGCCTTAAAGCAAGACCTCCACTTTCACCCATTTGAAGAAACACTCTGGTGGTGATTGTGTTTTCACAGTCTTTTCCTATCACCATCCCATCGAAATCAGAAACTCAAAGCAAGAATTAGGTCTGCTCGACTACTTGCATGTCTCTTACTAGTTAGTTGTCAATCTGGAACCCATCTGAGGTTGTCTTGATAATTTGTTCTTATTGGCACTGGGTTTTCTATTAAGTTTTACAATTTCGCTACCTAGTTGGTTTTCTACTTTGCAGTATTGCTCTTTTTTTAAAAAGAAATTTGATGTCTGATCCAAAGTTCAGTTTGTATCATGCATGTTTTAGTAAGCATTATGAATGTGTATATTCTACTTAGCTTGGCATGTTTCTTTTGGTGTAACTGAATATTATCACTCTTATTCTAGATTAGTATGTGGTGATTGTCAAATGGAACCGAGGCAGTTGAAGTGTCTTAATGCGTCCTGTCTATTATTGAGGTGGGGAACATAGGATAATGTCTCTATGCTAAGGTCGAAGAGACTTGATCCTTTTCGGACTTCATGTTAAATTGTATGAGATCGAAGCACAGAGTTAGGCGTAATGGTGAGAATGACCACTTGGCTGCTATAGATCGTCATCCTTCTATGCTAGTTAACAAAGAAGTAAGTTAACCCAACAAATCCTTGGCAACTGGTAGCACACTTATCTTTCTCTTTTCCTTTTACATGGCCCAGGGGCCACCATGGAGAAGAGAGAACCTTGGGTTGGGGGGGCGGGGGTGCCAGGGGCCACCATGGAGGAGAGAGAACTGGGGGTGGGGGTAAGTAATTCTGGAGAATATAACAAATGAAGTTTCTAAGATTTTTGGTGAGAAAAAGAAAAGTTTTTTTTTTCTTTTACAAGAAAGAAAAAAAGGGTTTCGTAGTCATGTTTAATATAATGAACATTGATTGTTTCATGTGTTAATGTTTACTCAAGTTTTATTTTTTGTAAATCATCTACTGCATCTCGAACAATTTTACATGCTCAAGCTGAATCTTAACCATGCAATATTAGCTAGTGAAACTGAGTAAAACTCAACAAGTTGGTTAATTTGAAAGCCAGGTCATGACTTTGTAGTCATGTTTCTTTAGTCATGTATGCTGTGTGTTATGAGCATGAAAACTTGGTTTGACATCTTTTCAATGAGGTTGGGTAGAAGGGGGATAATGCGGTGTCAGATGGAACATATTATGGGATTGTAGTGGGGTTTTAAATTTGTCGAGTTTGAGTTTTAGGATTTCAATGTATTACTGTTGAATGATTCCTGGATATAGTATGCTTATTTGATGACGGTGACTTAGACCTAATATGGAAATATTAGCATAGATTGGATTGTGATTTAAGCATGGATCGGGAGTGCATTGAGTTGATGTCAGTGGTTTTAGTTTCAATAAGAACGGGCTAAAAATATACAAGTAGGATTAGGCTGTGCTTTAACTAGGAGTTTTTGTGCATCTCAAAACAAAATTTAAGTTATAAGTGATGTATTGAAGCTTCATCAATTACATGATGAGCATCTCTCCAATGTTTATAGCCTACTTGACGAGGTAGGTTTAAAGCCATCTTAGTCAGGTCATGAATTTGTAGTCATGTTTGATTGGGCAGTGATTTAAATAGAAGTTTTTGTGCATCTCAAAATAAAATTTAGTTTATAAGTGATGCATTGAGGCTTCATCAATAATGTAATGAGTCTCTCTCCCTTGATGGGGTAGGTTAGGGCTAGGGACAGAGGAGTCTGCTTTGGCTGGGGTCTTGGCTGACTGAATAAATTTTTCTTGATTTGGTTAAAGGCATGACACAAATCACACTCTTTGTTGTGACCTGACACAAAATAAAGCCCTCTTAGAAGCCCTCGATCCTAGAGCTTTTTGTTAGGGCTTTCATAAATGATAACATATTCCCGGTTGGTTACCAGCTTGAGGCTTCAACAAAGTCAAACTATCCATCTCCTCCCTCATATTGTTAGGGATTTTTTAAGGTAGTCGCTGCATCATTTGTCTCTCGAGGATTAAACCAACCATGTACCGTACTGCAATACCTGTGTTCTACTTGAGTCCTGCATTGATCATCCATAAAACTTATGGTTAATGTTTACATAATGTGACAACTTTATTTTTCCAGCTTGTCGGTGTGAAAATTAATTGCCTCTGGATGCATGAAATAAATGGGAAGCAGGAGAAAAGGTAAAAAAAGAGTTTGCTTACTTGCTTAAGGGCAACATACAAATTATCTCAAGTGTGTTTTGAGAGAAACTTATGTCAAGTTTTTATGATGAAGATTCTGCTGCTAGTCAGTGCGTCTAGGTTGTTGAATCCCCCCAAAAATTGTAGTTTTCTGATGGTTGCGAATTTTTGTTTTCATGAAACCTAAGAACATTGATCTGGGCAAGCATTTTTTTAAATCGCACGGTTGCACTTTTTGTTATTTGTATTGTTTTTTTCTATACTTGCTAAGATAGACCACTCTATTCTTTTGAACTAGGGTAATCGAAGTCCTTGCATCCAATATGTCCCCTTAAAAGATATCCTTTCCATTACTTTTCATTTATTTTTTGGTTACATTTGTTTGTATCCTTTGCAAACGAGCAAAAGGGGGAGTCCGTTTAGTTTCAATCGATAAAATAAATATCTGAGAACTATATTCTCATTTTTGTTTACACCATATCTGAGGTCATGACTTAACAACGTTATCATTCAGCCCAACCCGACATATAAATGGATCGAGCTGGGCCTTAATTTTCCCCGATGTTCAAAAATTCAATTAGGAGAATCGTGCTTATCCAAACATGCAACCAAAGTTCCTTCATTTAATTTGAATCCTTAATGATTTGATGTTTTTTGTTTTTGTCCAACATATGTGATGAGTCTTTGTAAAAGTCATGCGTGCTCTCATTCCATTTTCGATACCTGATATCAAACTGAATCGGCATTAGAAAAGTTGACGTGGAAAATAAGGATACAGTTTTAGATCTTGAAAGAGAAAAGGCTTGAATAGTTATTTAAAAAAAATTATAAAAAATAATCACAATGGAACGGTAGGTTAACCACTTATTTTTCGGAAAAAATAGAGAGTTGTAAAGAAATAACAAAATTTGTTTAATTGGAATTGTTATAATCGGCTGTTATTGGAAACCATGGCCACCACACCTGGTGACATAACTAGTTCTACACAGATGTCCGCAGTCATTTAGTTGGTGTTCAAGCGTGTGTTTTCTTAATCAAACACTAAACGTGATTTCCCAGCTTCCACTTCTTGTTGGCTGTATTTCTCTACCTGCCAAGCTGGATGCTGCAGGCTTCCTACTATTGCAAGCTGCAGATTTGCTCCATCATTTACTCTCTTTCTATTACACGCTGTTGATGTTGGTCCCTGCTGTTATTGTGAGGTTTTGATGACATGCGCTCTTGTTTACTCAATTGTTGCTCTGGCTTTTTACTCCTTATTGCGCGCCCCGACACACCCAAAAAAAAAAAAAAAAAAACATTAAACGTGGTAGGAAGTTGTGAAATTTGTCCTTGGATCGGTGGACCAGCTCGACCGCGTCTTCAGAACATTAGGTTTATAATTCTGGTACGACAATTCGACTAATTTTTATATCGGCAATGACTGATGCGCCTTATCGGTACAAGCGTCCGTGCTGTCGGGCATGGTCGATTCAGGGGGGGGAGTCATGTCGGAAATTTTTTTTAATTTAAATAGATTGATGTGGAATCTAACCAAGAAAAAAAATGAAATCACTGATGTGGTAACTGCTCCCTTGTCGATTGCGCCACTTCTTCGAGAAAGTGTAGTACATTTGACCCCATCGCGGGCAGCATCAGTGTCCCACTCTCCCAAGCTGCCCATGGCGCCTACGAAGCTGCCCTCTCTCCTCCTCTTTCTTTTCTGCCTCTACCGGAGCTCCGCTTGCTATCATCCCCTCGACCCCCTCACCCCCTCCGAAATCTCCACCATCCGCAGCATAATCAAATCCTCCCATCTTGCCTCATCCAAATCACTAGCCTTCCACTACGTGGGCCTGGACGAGCCCGACAAGCCCGACGTGCTCGCCTGGCAGTCCGGCCGCCGCGCCGCCCTCCCCCGCCGAGCCTTCGTCATCGCTCGTGCCGATGGACAAACCCATGAACTCTACATCGACATATCCAACAACAAGTCCATCACCTCCGACAAGATCTACGACGGATTCGGATACCCCAGGGTCAACGTCGAGGAGCAAACGGCGGCCTCCGCCTTGCCGTTGAACTACAGGCCGTTCGTGGCGTCGGTGAGGAAGAGGGGGTTGGAGCTGAAGGAGGTGGTGTGCGGCGCGTCCACGGTGGGGTGGTATGGGGAGGAGAGGCAGGGGAGGAGGCTGGTAAACTTGCTGTGCTTCGTGACGGGAGACACGGTGAACCTCTTCATGAGGCCTTTGGAGGGGCTGACGATATTGGTGGATTTGGATGCCATGGAGATTGTGGAGTATAAGGATAGAAGGGTGGTTCCGGTGCCGAAGGCGGCCGGGACGGACTACCGAGCGTCGAAGCAGGAGCCGCCGTTCGGGCCACAGACGAAGCCTGGGGTGGTGGTCCAGCCAGAGGGGAAGGGGGTCACGATCGACGGCCATATTGTCAGGTTTGCAATTTTGTTCCTTTTCATTCTATTCAAAAGGAATTGTTGGCTAGAACTGTTATACCATGTAGACTTCGGACCATCAAATAAAAAGTCATTATATATTAAAAATCAAAAGAAATTATCATTTGGATTTTGAATGGAAACGATGTATTGCAATCTAAATTTGGTTGATTTTTTTTTTTTTTTTTTTTTTTTTAATACAATGGTTGAAAATATTGAATGACAAAAAATTTACACTTAAGCATGATATGGCAACTTTTTATTGCACGATTTAAAATTGAGATGGTAGAACAGTTCTAACCAAAAATTTCTCTTCAGATTTGGACCCAATAGTCTGTATGGATTAATTGCTTAGATTCAAGATTGTGTTACACTTGGGCCAGATCCACGCCACCTATTCTGCTTTGCTACAGAGTTCATCACGTTCTCAGCACATCAGCCTAACCTTTATATAATTTCTTATGCTGTTCGACCAGTTGGTCCAACTGGGTCTTCCACTTGAGCTTTGACGCCCGAGCAGGCACCATCATCTCCCTGGCATCAGTGCAAGAGACGGAGAACTCGACGCACCGTAGCGTACTGTATAGGGGGCATGTATCCGAGTTGTTCGTACCTTACATGAATCCATCCGAGGAGTGGTACTTCCGGACATTCTTCGATGCGGGGGAATATGGGTTCGGGCTTTCCGCGTCATCCTTGGAGCCCATGATGGACTGCCCAGCCAATGCAGCGTTCATGGACGCCTTCTACGCCGGCCAAGACGGCAGGCCTGTCATGATTCAGAATACTCTCTGCGTGTTCGAGCGCTACGACGGAGATCCTTCATGGCGACACACCGGATCTGAGATTCCAGGAACAGCGGCAAGTAGCTAACAGGTTACAGAAGAATAAGGCTTTAGAGATTGACCTCAAGAATGATATTTGATGGTGTGGTGTACGTCACGGAGGGTCGCGCTGACGCAAGTCTGGTTGTGAGGATGGTCGGCACGCTTGGGAATTATGACTATGCGATGGACTGGGAGTTCAAGATCGGTGGCTCTATCAAACTAGGGGTAAGATTTTCGAGTTTTTGACAGATATATATATATATTATATATATATATATATATATATATATATATATATATATATATATATATATGAGAGAGAGAGAGAGAGAGAGAGATCATTAAGCCTGCTCTGTTCGGTTCTCTCTTCACATCATAATGAATGTAATATTCATGGGGAAAAATAATTTTTCCAAATATGTATCTACCATTGAATGCAGCATATACTAGATTAGATTTTTGAGCCTTGTCAAACTAAACCCATTGCATCCTGAGCAAGCAGAGACAGGGAAGAGGAATACAATTCAAGCAGCCTGTAGATTATATTAATCAGAATTTATCTTAATGAGACTGGAATTAAATGAACAATTACCCATCGACTAAGAATCCTATACATTTCTAGTACTGGTCACTTATTCGCTGATTTTGCTATGAAATGGCTATTTTATTTCAGGTTCAAATGACAGGAGTTTTAGAAGTCAAGGCCACGCCCTACACTCACGTGGACCAAATAACAAAGGATGAACACGGCAGTTTGGTTGCCGAGAATACGATAGGGGTCTACCACGACCACTACATCACCTACTACCTCGACCTGGACATCGACGGCTCCAACAATTCCTTTGTCAACTCCAAGCTTAAGACTGTGAAAGTAACTAATGGCGGCACTCCCAGAAAGAGCTACTGGACCATCGTCGAAGAGACGGCCCAGACAGAGGCCGATGGACGGGTGGGGCTCAGCTCGGAGCCGGCCTATAAGCTGGTCGTCAACCCGAACAAGAAGACTAAGCTGGGGAACAACGTGGGTTACCGGCTCATCAGTAATGGGGCGACGGCCACCTCTCTACTCTCCGACGATGACTACCCCCAGATACGAGCGAGTTATACTAAGAAGCAGCTGTGGGTGACGGCCTACAACAAGTCGGAGAGGTGGGCGGCTGGGCTTTATACTGATAGAAGTAGAGGAGATGACAACTTGGCAGTGTGGAGCCGAAGGTAAGTGATTACTTTCCTGCTCTTAAAATGGCAACAAATTAGAGACAATTTAATAGAGGTTATATAATGAGATTCCAACCTGAGCAATATACTCATTCTACGGTGTGGGTCAAGGTTTTACGTACCTTGCATTAGTGTTGTGTTGAAGTATCTTGACATGACTTATTGTTTTTTTGATGGCAAATGGGAGGTTTGGTCTCCTAGTGATAGGAGATCAACCACCCTAATTTTATTAGATAATATGCAATATATTACAAAAGGTATTAACTGCTAATGACAACCTTGGTTGTTTTCTAGCAGTTTTCTAAGATTATAATTATGTATGTAATCTTCTTCAAAAACACTGACAAGTAACTGCAGTCTTAGTTTCTTGTTTGGAGTTATGCCATTATCTCTTCTAGTCCTTTGCTTTTCCTTTATAGCACGAGGTCCAGTCATCTAGTAGGAATATTGAGAGATTGTAGATCATGCTATGAGAGAGAGCAAAAATTATTCTATTTCTCTTCTTCCAGATTGTCTAGCATATAGTTGTAAATAGATTGTCCCAAGCTCGCTTATGAATATTTAGAGGAAGTCAATTTTTCCATACCATTTTGATGTTGTTTGGAGGGAGAATATGAAGCTTTTGAGATATCTCTTTTCAAATGGCTGTGGAATACCTGCATGAGAGAAATAAATGGTCTGCAGTTCATTATCAGTACAACATAGAGGATAGTTTTGCATAACTTGTATCTTTCTTTTTTCAAATTTTCTGCTGTTAAAATTTTATTGTAAAAGAGTAGCCAATTGAATAATTTAACTTTTTTTTGTAGAGGAATTATATTTTCCAATTTGTTTTGGCAAAATCTGACCATATTCCATCATTACTAAGGAACATGTAGCACTCTTTCACTTAGAAGATCCCTCTTGCATAACTTGACATGACTTATTATTATGCTGCGTTCTAGTAATTTAAGGTTTGGGGCTTCAGGCAACCAATCCAATTTGGATCCCCTTGATTATCTGCATGTAGAGCATGCAACCAAACCCTAGCACAAAAAGCCGATCCAGCTGTGCTATTTATAGCAAAATAGCAGTTTTGAAAATAAGAAATATTCTTTGCTTTCTTTTTTTTTTTATCCCTTCTAATTATCTTAACATATGTTAATTATCCCACCAACTTTCTTGGGCGTGTTAACTTTCTTTATTCTATTTGTTTTTTATACTCTTTTCCTTATCAAATCAAACTCTTTTTATAAAACTCTCAAATAGATTGGACCATATCTCTCTCTACTTCGACTCCCAAATATAGTGGACTCTTTTATTCTGCTTTTAAACAAATTGACCTATCACTTGTTCTCTCTTCTTTTTTTTCCCTTAAATGTGTATGGTACATGCTTGATTGCTACTATTATGTAAAACTATTAGGCTCGGACCACTCTCTTCTTTTTTCTCCTCAAATGCGTGTGGCACATGTCTAGTTGCTATCATTATGTAAATTTTGCACCATTAGGCTCTGACCACTCTCCCTTTTTTCCTCTCAAATGTGTGTGGCACTTGTCTACTTGCTCTTATCATATATATATAAAATGATACTTCGTGGAGTAGTATCCTGGTGTTGCCAACTCAGCTTCCTTTGTTGTGCCACGTGGAATCAAAACTCAGCTTCTTTTGTTGTGCCAACCCAAACCTGGTGGGAAAAAAAAAAGACTCCTGTCCTTGCCCCGGCCTGCGACCGCCCCCTCCCCTCTAGCCTCCTCTCGTCGGCCCACCTGCGACGATCCCCCTTCCCATTCTCCTTGCTGCCATCTGTCGCCGATCTCCACCGTCGGAGGAATGGGGGTGGCGCGGGCAGTCGGAGGACTAGGATGCGGTGTCGGAGGCGCGGAGCAGCGGTTGGGGAGGAGTGCGGTGCCGGAGCCTTGGAGTAGCGACTGGGGCGCAGTGTGGGTGGCTGTTGGGGGAACGAGGGCGGTGTTGGCAGTCGGGGGATTGGGGTGCGGTGAGCAGCAGTAGCGGCGATGCGGGTGGTTGGCGGGCAATGCGGGTGGCTGGCGGGCGATGCGGGTGGCCAGGGGGCAGCACGGGTGGCTGGCGGGCGATGCGGGTGGCTGGGGGTAGCAGCTGGGGCGGTGCGGGTGGTCAGGGGGCAATGTAGGCAGGTGGCTAGGGGGCGGCGCAGGGGGTGGGGTGCGAGGGATCGGAGGGCGGCAGCACGGGCGGGTGAGGGTGGCGATGGAGGCGACCGTTGAAGGCACGCGGGAGGATGGCAAAAAAAATAAAATATTAAAAAATTATTAAAAATATTAATAATTTATTATTTTATAAAAAATAAAATATATAAAAATAAAAATAATATAAAAATAAAAATTAGAGATCGATTTTGTAACCGATTTTGAAAATTTAAATATTATAAAAAATAAATAGCAATTGATTTTTTAATTAAAAAAATTAATAATACTTAGCGATTGATTTTGTGATCGATATGTTAATTAAAAAAATTAAAAATAATTAGCGATCGATTTTGTGAACGATTTTAGCAACTAATTTTGCAATCGATTTTAAAAAATAAAATTTCATAAAATTTAAGTTATTTTTTAATTTTTTTTTTTTACTAATTCGGTCACAAAATCGATTGCAAATATTATTAGCAATTGATTTTTAGTTTTTAGCAATTGATTTTTCGGTTGCTAAAATCTGTTTTTTTTTTGTAGACATTTGCCGAGATAGGAGAGCCGTGGTGGGGCGGCAGTGGGTGGGGTGGCATCGACGGGCGTGGAGAAGGTATGAGAATATGAAGAAAGAAGAAAAAAATAATAAAATATTATTTTATAAAATAATAAAAAATATAATATATACAATAAATAAATAAAATATTAAAAAAGCTAAAAAATATTTATTATTAAAAAATTTAATAATTACATGCCATAATTATCTGTCCCATGCAACGTGCGGGTCTTCGATTAGTTATGTAAAATTTGGATTATCAGGCTCAGACCACTCTATTCTTTTTTTCCTCAAATATTTGTGGCATACGCCTGGTTACTATCATGTAAAATTTGGACTATCTTCTTCTTTTCTTAAATGTATATGGTACTTCGTTGCTATTATTATGTAAAATTTGAACTATCAGGCTTGGACCAGTCTCTTTTTTTTCCTTCAAATATGTGTGGCACATGTTTAGTTGTTATTGTTATGTAAAATTTGGATTATCAGACTCAGACCACTCTCTCTTTTTTTTCCTCAAATATGTATGGCATATGCTTGTTTGCAACTATTATGTAAAATTTAGACTATTAGGCTCAGACCACTCTCTTCTTTTTCTTTTTCCTCAAATATGTGTGGCATGTGTCTAGTTACTATTATGTAAAACTTGGACTATCAGGTGTGTGTGGCACATGTCTGATTGCCACTATTATATAAAACTAGATTTATTAGGCTTAAATCATTCTCTTCTTTTTTTCTTTTAAATATGCATGGTACATGTCTGGTTATTATTATTATGTAAAATTTAGACCATCAAGCTCAAACCACTCTTTTTTTTTTCTCAAATGTGTGTGGCATATGCCTGCTTGCCACTATTATGTAAATTTTGGACTATCAGGCTCAGATTACTCTCTTCTTTTTTCTTTCAAACGTGTGTGGCATATGTTTTGTTACTATTATGTGAAATTTGGACTATCAGGCTCAGATCACTCTTTTCTTTCTTTCCCCAAATGTGTATAGAACATGCCTAGTTGTTACCATTATGTAAAATTTGAACTATTAGGCTCATACCACTCTTTTCCTTTTTTCCTCAACTATGTGGTTACATGCCTAGTCACTACTATTATGTAAAATTTGGACCATTAGGCTTAGACTATTCTCCTTTTTTGCCCTCAAATGTGTGTGGTACATGCTTGGTTGCTACTATTATGTAAAATTTGGACTATTAGGTTCATACCACTCTATTCTTTTTTTTCTCAAATATGTGTGGCACATGCCTAATTACGATTATGTAAAATTTGGACCATCATGTTGAGACCACTCTTCTTTTTTCTCTTAAATGTGTGTGGCACATGGCTGATTGTTACTATTATGTAAAATTTGGACCATTAGGCTCAGATCACTCTCTTTTTTTTTTCCTTTAACTATATATGGCACATGTCTAGTTGTTATTATTATGTAAAATTTGGATCATTAGGCTCAGACCACTCTCTTTTTTCTCTCAAATATGTATGGTACATGCCTGCTTGCTACTATTATGTAAAATTTAGACCATCAGACTCGGGACACTCTTTTCTTTGTTTCCCCTCAAATATGTGTGGCACATACCTGATTACTTATTATATAACATTTGGACTATCAAGTTGAGACCACTATTTTCCTTTTTTCTTCAAATGTGCATGGTACATTCTTGATTGCTACTATTATCTAAAATTTGAACTATTAGGCTCATACCACTCTTTTTTTCTTTTAAATATGTGTGGCACATGTCTAGCTAGTTGTTATTGTTATATAAAATTTGGACAATCATGCTTAGACCACTTTTTTTCTCCTCAAATATGTGTGGTACATGCCTGCTTGCTACTATTATGAAAAATTTGGACTATCAAGCTCGGACCACTCTATTCTTTTTTTTTTCCTCAAATGTGTGTGGCATGTGCCAGGTTATTATTATATGAAATTTGGACTATCAGGCTCAATCACTCTCTTTTTTTTCCACAAATATGTGTGGCACATGTGTGGTTGTTACTATTATGTAAAATTTGAACAATCGGGCTTAGACCACTCTTTTCTTTTTTTTCCCTCAAATATGTATGGCACATGCCTGGTTACCACATTATGTAAAATCTGGACTATCGGGCTTAGACCAACCCAAGTCTTGAGTGATTCACTAAAGTAGGCCCAACCCAACTTAAATTGTCTTTGGGTTAAGTCTCTGTCTTTTTACTTAGACTAAGGTTGATTGTTGGTTGGGCTAGGTGAGGTTGGATCTTTTATTGATAGGATTAGACTAGGATGTATGCTTGGTCCATTGAATTTGTTTTAGATTAGCTAGATCATAACCATGAATAAATTCCCTCTTTGTGGAAAGTCAATAGCATGATAATCAAAAAAGAGAAAACAACTTAGATGTAATCAGGTGAGATCAAATTGGAATGATAAACTCTATTCAATGGCAAAACAAACCTAAATTTTACCTCATGGACTGAATTTTGGACATGTATTTTGGCATATTTTTTGGGCGGTAAATATGGGTCAAGTTTTGGTACCAAACTATGGTAAAATTAAGTTGCATATAGGTCGATCAAAAGTAAGTTTGACATGAGAATCCAATAAAAAATAATTTAAAATTCCAGATTCTAGTCTAAATTTAGCTTGGAACACCTTGTAGAATAAATAGCTGAGTTTTTTGTTAAAATTTCTAGGCCTGAAATCATTTTGGATTAGTATTGTTCATGTTAAACTATCTAAGCCACACGCACCTGACCTACTTGCACATTTGGTTCCAGGTAAAGATTTTGGAGTTGATTCTATTTATCATTCAATTTGAAGTGCCTAAGAGATGCAACAACTCATTAAATTAGCTCAAATGGGTGTATTAGATGTAACCATAAGCATTTAGATTAATTTTTTATAGTTATAATCGTTGACATGAGGAATTAGCTAGAGGAGTGACTATATAATCTATCAGAACATGAAAATGATGCAACATTAAAATATGAAAGATGGATAATTAATTCTGCAAGATCAGTAATTAAAATCCTCTTTCTCACGAGAGAGAGAGAGAGAGAAGATGTGTAACTAAGCCAGGTAAGAATGTTATGGAGCACCTAGACAGTAGAACTGCTCAATTTCTCTTCCTCCTCGAAGTTTTATTTATTTTTTTTATAAACATTTCATTTTAGATTTTATTTTAGCTTTTGTTTCGTCCGCATATCCTGGTTTTTGCAACATTTAGATAATACAATCATAGGAAACCAAACTTTTTTAAGGGATTGCAAATTGCAACACGACTCCAAGAGCCTATATGCTACTATAAACAAAAATATTGCCATCTCATATTACTTGTATATTTTTTGTGTTCCTTTGTGAATCAATTAACTCCATTTTCCATCTTGCACGCTCTGCTTTTCTTCTATTCTTGCTTAAATGTATATTTTTGTGAAAGTACTCTTACTTACAAGGCAATCATCCCTCCCAAATGCGATTTTATGCACTTAAAATGGTATAAGTTACGTCTTATGTTACACATGATCATCTTTATGATGGCTGATTGGTGCAGGAACCGAGTAATTGAAGACAGAGATATTGTTTTGTGGTACACACTGTTGGTTTTCATCACATCCCTTGTCAAGAAGATTTTCCATTGATGTCAACGCTAGCTGGTGGCTTTGAACTTCGGCCTTACAATTTTTTTGAGAGGAATCCTTTAATTAAGACTAAACCACACCAGCAAGTATTGTTGTCCGATGGTACCAATACGTCTCCGATGAAAGAAGATCGATAAGTCTCATCTTGCCAATGTTTCACTCGCACTATTATCGTAATGGAATAATATTTTCTTTTGAAGATTATTCCTTCCATGTTTCAGACCAAAATTGAAGTAGGTCTCTTTTTATGTGCTTGTCTTGGTATCACAGAGAAGTTGTTTCTGTTGCTCTGATGTGCGCATCTTTATTTCTTACCCAATAATACGCTTCTTGCTTCTGTGCATAATTTGAGCAATTAATTAATAGAATGGCAACGCATTCAACCATGGACAAAATATTTTTATCAGGCCCATACCATCTTATGAAAACTTTCTCTTGGTCAATCATTCTCTCTTTCAGAAAAATACTCAGGTTGATAACATCAGTGGAAAATAATTATCCTAGATGCAAGGGCACTAGTGAAAATGCATGATATTTTTCAAATTTGAATGGTTAGTTTAACCAATAAGATTATCATGAGAAATTGAAGGATTGCCGTGTGATGATGAATCAGTCTCTTGTATTCGGTTTGTGGAAGAAGGGATGATCCCTGCTTGCTAGCGAGCAATTATTAAGGTAGGCGATTCCATCCAGGAGGCAAATCCTAGAGATACATGTCAAGGTATCCACAAAATCTATCATCTCCAAGGAGAATGTTTTTTTTGTCCTCCACTTTGCCATCTTGTTGCAAACATCCAATCTGTAAGGAAGAGGAGGATGTGGTTGTTGAAGATATCGTGTTCTTCAAATATGGAGGGACGGCTTTAGATTATGTGAGCGAGGCTGTTGGAAGGGATAACCATGTTGGTGGCCGGGATGCTGGAAGCCTTTCATGCAAAATATTAAGGAAAATGTTATCCAATACGGTAGAAATGAGCATGATCCAATGGAGGAAATGTAGCCCATGGAATTGGAAAGGCATCTCAAATTGATCTCAAAATATAGAAAAAAAAATGAAAAATTAATAAAAAAGAGGATGATAGCTGGAGATCAAAGTAATAGCAGAGAGAGGGATTTTGATGTAAAAAACTTAGCTAGTAAATGGCATCAGATTAGGTTCGGGATGGATTTTCAACTATCTAAATTCAAACCAAAATATCCAATAAACTATCTAGACTCTATCCAAATACTATTGGGATTGGATTTTTTTTTTTTTTTTGCCCAAACCCATCTTAATCGCATATTGGATAATTCGGATTTACACGGCCTGAACTCAATTGAGTTACATTGAGCAATTTTTTTTAAAAAAATTTATTTCTATCAACTCTAAAGCCATACCATCATTCCATAATCATATCCGTCTTAAACAAATAAAATTCAACAATACTTAGTTCCATATTCAATTAAAATAAAATTCAAACTATCTTAAGCAAATAAATTTAATAACACTTAGTTCTATATTTAATCAAAATAAAATTTAAATGCAATATAAATTTAATAGATCGAGCTATTCAATAACAAGAGAATAAGGGAAAGAAAGAAAGGGGAGAATGAATGAATAAGTTAGGATCTGATAACTAATAAATAGTAATTGATAAAATATATTTAATATAATATATATATTTTAAAATATTAAAATAGTTTGGATCAGGTATCGGGTCGGATGCATAACTATCCAATCTCAGTCCAAATCCAAAGTTAAGCATTCGGATTTTACCCAAACTCGGTCCAAACCCAATCAACACGTTGACCATCCGACTCAATTGGCTTAGATTTGATTGGGTATCCATGAATTTGGATTTTATTGCCGTTCTTACTTTTAATTTCAACTGTTATACTTTAGAGGCTCGTAACCATGCTTTGATGGATTAGTACCTGTCATGATCTGAAATCTAGCTCAATCAAGTATCCAGTTTGATTGCAGTCATTACAATCTGTCAATGGCTTGAAGTTAAATCAACTACTTGTTGCGGAAGCACATAATTCTCATGTTAAGCACTGAATCATGTAATCATTGTTTGCAAGGCTAATGTCCTGGCCCGAGGCTCGGTCATGCGAGAGATGGCCGTATATCTTTCGGATTTGATCCTATAGGATATACAGGGCTGCCTTTTTATTTATATATAATTATATCATTTCAAACTTAAGTAATAGTAAAAAAATAATAATCAATTTATCATAATTATTCCAAAAAAATCTATAATCTCAAAATTTCATATATAAATACTTAATAATTTATTAAAAAAAATTAATTTAATTTCTTCTATGTCCTAGCTCCTCACAGCTTGATTCTCAATCGCGATTTCACTGTATTTGAAAAATAGAAAAAAGATAATGAGCTTTGCAACTTCAATAAGTTATTAAAATTTTTAATTTATTTAAATATTTATATAAAAAATAAATTTTTACTTTCATAATTTTTTATTAAAAATATTTTAAATAAGTATAAAAGCATGCTATATCAATCAATATAGATTTAAAATATGCATTTTGCTCGAAATAAATATTTTAATCACTCAAAGGCTGGTCTTCAACTCTCTTGTTCTTCTAATTATGGCCACGATTGGCCCGTGGCTAGCCCTGAAAGAGATTAGATCCTAACTACAATATATCATTAATCGATTATGCACCAATGATCGCTCTGCTGGAGGTCCGAAAGGAAAACTAGCTTAGATATCATATGGAGAAACATGCTCTCACTAGCATGTGCCAGTGATCTGCCCCGTCTGGCTAGATCCGAAAGAAAAACTAGCCAACACATCGTTCATCGGTATGTACCAATGATCACCCCACTGAAGGCCCAAAAGATGACTAGATGCTGAATCCATGTGATCATAATCGGACTAAAGAGCAGTAGACTAGCATACAATACATTTAATGCAAATAAATATAATTTATTTTTCACTAAAACATACATATTTGATAAAATATTTTGCGAATCATTTTCATGTAGAGCATATAAGATAATTAATTTAAATAAAATACTATAGCAATAGATAAATGTAGAAATCAAATCTCATGCATGATAAAAATACATTAGGGATAAAGGTAACTTATCATTTAGATTGATCAGATCTAACAAAATCTATCAAATAAAACTATTCACATATTTAGACATATAGCTCGATCTTTAGTCCTGATACTCCTTCATAATTGAAGAATCTAAACAAAGTAATTAGCATCGTCAACTCTTAATCGAAATAAGAATGGAAAAAATATAGAGAAAAGAAAGCAAATCAATATAAGTCCAAATAGGAGTCTGATCAATGTGGAATGGATCAACTAACTTAGGAAGGAGAGAGATACTAGATTTAAGTTAATTGGACTAATTAGGCTTGATCTACTTGGATTAGGTCTAATCAGGAGCCAATGGGTTCCCTTCTCTCTCTTTCTTTCATTTCTTCCTCTTTTTTTCCTCTCTCTTTCATTTTCCGCTTTCTCTTTGGCTGAAATAGAGCCCTCCCATGACTCTTAAAAACCAAGGGAGGGGTTGGTGGCCCAACATGGGTGTAATCGGGATGCTAGAGGGGAAGGGGGAGTGGTCTGCCGTGCACAAGGGAGCTGAGAGAGGAAAACGGGGTGTTGCACCTTGCTACCATGGTGGCAGTATCCCAAGCCAAAAGAAGGAAATGGAAGGGAAAGGACTTAGCGATGGTGGCGGCGACGGCAATGAGTCATGGCCGATAGTCGCAAAATCTTATGGATTCACAGTGGCAACACTTAGAATAAGAAAAATAGGGGAAAATCGGGTTTAAGGGCAGAAAATTGGGGTTTAGGAGTGGGTGGCGGCACTCGGTAAGATGGCATGGCAGTCGTCGGAGGTGAGAAAGAAGGAAGAGGAAGGTGCAGGGCTTTGGTGGTGATCAATTGCAAGAAAAAAATGAGATTTTAAAGATTAATTTTGGATGAGATAAGGCTAGCTAGCCTAACGTTGGCCGTTCGTTGGTTGTGGCGGTTCCAATGATCGATGGCTGTTCATACCGGCCTTGAGGAGTCCAAGTTGGCCATGACTCATCAACCAAAACTCACGATCAGAGCGCTTGAGCAAAGGAACAATCACGTTTCATTTATTCTGAAATAATCCCCCTGACACCCCCTAAGACTGTAAATGGGTCGAGTTGACCCACGACCCGACTTGACCCAACCTGTGGAGACCTTGAAGGAAAATCCTGATTTTTCGGACCAGGTTCGTTCAGATCTGATCAGATCAAGAGATATATTTTAAATTTTTTTTTTTGATCTAGATCAGATCTAGAATATTTCAGATTTGATTCTTATTATTTTAATAATTAAAATAAAATTTAGATAAATTAAATCAAATTTAATTTACCTTGAAGTGGGTAATCCTATTATCCGATGATGATCTTGTGAGCAGCGAAAGGTTCTTGATCTAGCCACGCAAGTGCCTGACCTCTACCGATATCCACTTGGGCTGGATCTGGAGATCTTCTTCTTCTCTATTACATCTCCAAAAATCAGATCTGGATCTGATCTAGAGGATCTTCAAAATATCTTTCGAAGATCAGCAGTCGTCCTTTGTAGCAGCACAGCCTTCTAGCTTCAGTTGTCTTTCTCTCGTCTAGATGCATGAACCAAGAATCCAAACCTCTTGAGATGAGGAGGGAGAGTACTTTTGGCATAGGGAGGGAGAGAAGCAGCTTGGGATGTGGATTGTGATGCTCTTTGATTGGCGCGATCTTAATTTATAGACTAAGCGTATCCAACTCCTCTTCTTCCAGGCTATCACCTATATTAGACTATCTGTATTGATGAAAATAGAGTCCCCTGGATTTCTCCTTAATAACGCCTAAAGATCAGTTAAGTTGTTCTAGGAGACTCTAATCGAATCAAAGAAGATGGAGTCCCTATCCAATAGGAACTCCTGGGCACCTCCAGCTTGGGCACACACTAAGGGTGGCGTGCGCCCTCCTCCTTGCCAGGTTCTGGCAGAGGGACAGGCCCCACCAGCTCTCCAATAAGTGCGTAACACATGGACAAAAGTCAAAGTATCAATGGTCAATATTTGACCAGTCAAAGATCAACTTTTGATCAAAGTCAAAGGACGAGAAATGGTAGGTGACCAAAAATGGTAGGTTATGTCTTATAAAATAAGATAACCTTTTCTGACTTGGACAAACTCTAGTTAGACAAAGTGAAGGCCTCTAAATGAGCACAAACTTCTTTGGTTCAGTTAGGACAATTATTTATGATAGTAAAAGAGAGACTTAGGTTCAATCGAGTGCTAGCAAGATTTTTTTGAAACCTAATTGAATCTCATTCAGATCAATGAACTGATCATTCAATTGATGATCACTAGATTCAAATCCTTTTTGTATGACCCAGTTAGGTTCAGTTCTATATGGAATGGGATATTTCATGATCCTCTATCATCGACATCATCGAAACTTCTTTCGATGGATAGAACTCTTCTGATTCGAATAGTAGAATGATCGATCATTTAATCATTCTAATTGCTCTCAAATCCACCAGTAACACCTAGCAGTATATGGTGGCAATCCATCAGAGCTGAATGCGAACCTCTTGGTGCAGCTATCTATGTTAACTATCTTCTATCTTGAGCTTCGATTTAGATAGGGTTAAGATTAAACTCGTCAAACCCTATCTCTGTCATATGATGTAACATTCGATTCAAGTCCAATGTGAAAATTGAATAGAAACTCTTTCTATTATTTCACTCTTCCATGCCATGGACTTCTAGACTTGATTCTCATGTCATCATAGGGCTGCTTTTCTACACCGAGGTAGATAGATTCTATCTTGATGCTATCCAGTTTCTACAATGAACATCTATAGCCAACATATATTCCTCAGAATTTCATATGCTAGGAGACCGAGTAATGGTGTAGTCAAAACTATAAACCCCTCAAGGTGACTGTCGATGCATCTCAGGTCAAAGAATCAGACACACTACTGCACGCATCGAGTCAGTCATTGACGAGAAGGTAGACTTCTAATGACTCTCGAAGGGAGTGGTCACAGCTCAGTGCCCTCGTTCTCTAACGAGTATCTTTATCTCGCGTTCGATGTCTCCACACCGTAGACTCAAGACTCATCTACTAAAGAGAACGATGTGTACACCACCTTCCGGATCAATAATCATCCTCGTGATATCCTATGGTCGAAGCATTTTATGAGTTATAATGATTATTCATGTTTAAATTTCAACTTTTAAAAAATATGAACATCATACCATTAACTCAAAGGATTGTATCATAGACACTAAAATACACATATGTATAGAAAAACCCATGTTATGATATTACTCAAAATTATAATTTTGCTCCTAAAAGTGTATTATAAGTGTCAGCCAATTCTGATTTCTAGGGCACATATATCTAACAATCTCCCACTTATCCTAAAGTCAATTGGCTACAGTCTAATCCCATCTTCTCAAGTGGGCTTCGATCTTCTGCTGCCTAACGGCTTTGTAAGTGGGTCTGCCACATATCTAATGGAGTTGACTCTCTTGACCTCGACATAACCTTTTCGAGGTAATCGCGGATAAGGTGGTATCGCCGCTCAATGTGCTTGAATTTCTAGTGAGACCTTGGCTCCTTAGTAAGGCTATGGTGCCATTGTTGTCGCAATAACAGAAGGAATGCATCTGATGCATTACTCACATTTTTAACAGCAACTTCTTGCACCAGAATGCTTCCTCACAGTCTCTGATGCACACGATATATCTGCTTTCATGTGGAATTGTTATCACAGTTTGCTTGAAACTCTTTCAGCTGACAGCACACACCATTGGCACACAAACAGATCCATATGTCAACTTTCGTCATCTACATCGAACATAAAATCCGAGTCTGTGTAATCCCTGGACTTGGAGGTTATCTTACCAAGATCAAACATCATATCCTTAGTTCTTCTTAAGTACTTAAGGATACATTTCACAGAAGTTCAATGTTCTTCACACTGGATTGACTGATATCTGCTTGTCAGAACTACAGCATGGCGCTATATCAGGTCATGTACTAGCATGGCATACATGAGGCTCCCTATTGCAGAAGCATAGGATCTTTTCATGCATTCTATTTCCTCAGGTTGCTAGGGCACATCTTCTTGAAAGATGAATACCATGTCTGAAGGGTATTAATCCCCTCTTAGAGTTTTTCATACTAAATCTCTTTAGTACTTCTTCTATGTACATCTTCTGTGAAAGTCCTAGCATCCTATTCGGTCTATCCCTATAGACCTTAATTCCTTAGAATAAAGGATCTTTACCTAGATCTTTCATAGGAGAATTTCTTGGACAACATAGATTTGACTGTTGTCATCATGAAATATCATTCCCAACAAGGAGGATGTCATCCACGTACAATACGAGAAAGATAACAGCACTCCCACTGACCTTTTTGAAGACACACGGTTTCTCTTCATTTTTGATGAAACCAAACGTTTTGATCACATCATTGAAACGAGTGTTCCAGCTCCGAGATGCTTGCTTAAGTCCATATATGGATCTTTGCAGCTTGCAAACTTTGAGATCAGTATCACTGGATGTGAAATCTAGCGGCTGTTCCATATAGATATCTTCCTCAAGATATCCGTTCAAGAATGCCATTTTCATATCCATTTGCCATATTTCATAATCAAAATAGGCTGCAATGGCAAGCAATGTACGGATGGATTTTAGCATAGCTATTGGAAAAAAAGTATCCTGATAGTCAATGTCTTCGCATTGACTATAACCTTTTGCCACTGGTCTAGCCTTGAATGTCTCCATATTCCCATCTGCACCAATCTTTCTCTTGAAGATCCATTTACACCCAATAGGTACTATACCTTCTGATGGATCTACCAAGGTCCAGACTTGGTTTGAGTGCATCGAGTCAATTTCTAACTGCATTGCCTTTAGCCATTTCTCAGAATCGATATCTGATATCTCATCGTTGTAGGTTTTGGGATCATCACCATGAGCACCATTATCTATGAGGAATATTTTCTCTACTTCCTCTAAAATAATACCTAAATATCTTTCAGAAGGATGGAAAACTCTTTTCGATCTACGAGGTGGAGGAGGTAGTGTTCTTATTGGCTCAACCTGATTTGGTTCCAATTGGTCCTTAGCTCATTGTACTTATGAGACTTTCTCATCAAGCTTAATCTGCTTTCCAATGCTGCTATCTTGAATAAACTATTTTTCAAGAAAGATGGCATGTTGACTCACAATCACATTGTGGTCTTCTGGAATGTAGAAATAGTATCCTAATGACTCTTTAGGATATCCTATCAATCGAGCTCTAAAGGATCTAAACTCTAACTTATCCACTGGTTGTCTTTTGACATGAGCCAGACAACCCCAAATTCTAAGATGACTCAAACTTGGTTTCTTACCATGCCATATCTCATACGGTGTGATAGAAATGATCTTAGAGAAAATCCTATTCAGTAGATAAATAGAAGTTAACAATGAATGTCCCCAAAGAAAATCAGGAAGGTTTGTGAAGCTCATCATGGATCGGACCATATCCAATAGAGTCTAATTTTTCTGTTCTGAAATTCCATTGAGTTGAGGTATTCTTGATGGAGTCCATTGAGAGACTATGCCATTATCCTTGAGATAGTCTAGGAATTTTTGGCTAAGATATTCACCTCCTCGATCTGATCGAAGAATCTTAATGGATTTTTCAATTTATTTTTCTACTTCATGTCTGAATTCTTCGAACTTTTCAAAAGCTTCAGACTTATGTCTCATAAGATAGACATACCCATACCTAGACAGATCATCGGTAAAGATAATGAAATAGATAAAATTACCTCTAGTCGGCACATCAAATGGGCCGCACACATCAGTATGTACTAGGGCAAGGAGATCTGTGGCCCTCTCCTCATGTCCTACAAAAGGGAGTTTGGTTATTTTGCCTTGGAGATAAGATTCACAAGTTGGATATGACTCAGAAGTCAATGGACTCAATAGCCCATTTTTCTCTAATTTGTTAATCCTATCTTATGCTATATGACCTAATCTTAGGTGCCATAGATATCTGTCGTTTGGACTATCCTTAGGTCGTTTGGCATTCACATTTTGCTCGATAGTTAGAACAGGTACATCAATATGTAGCTGATAAAGATCATTAATAAGAAAACCATTTGCAATTTTATTTCTTTCATAAAGAATGTTACAATGGTCCTTAAAGAAGGTAATCACATAGCCTTCTAGTGCTAAGCATGAAACAGAAATCAAATTCCTGCTAGCTGCAGGCACATAATAACAGTCTTTCAAAACTAAGTCTAAATCAGATGGTAATCGAAGAAGGTATGTTTCCATCGCCACTGCAGCAACTCTTGCTCCATTACCGATGCATAGGATCATGTCTCCATCCCTCAGCCTCCTGCTATCCTCAAGATCCTGCATGAAAGTGCACAGATGAGCATTAAAACCAGAGTCAAGCACCCAACTGGATGCAGAAGAAATCATAAGGTTAGACTCAATAACGAGCATACCTTCAGAAGGACCTTCCTTCTTGTTCTTCAGGGTGGCCAGGTAAGTAGCGCAGTTCCGCTTCCAATGGCCGTCACTGTTGCAATGAAAACACTTTCCTTTGACATCGGCCTTTTTCTTCGGCTCTGCCTTCTTCTTTATTTCTTCCACCTTCTGCTTTTTTGCAGACTATTTTTTCTTTTCATAAGATTTTTTTTTTGAAAGAAGTCCGTTCCATAGCAAGAACTGAGCCTTTAGAATCTTTCATAGAAAGCTCAGCAGTGACCAGCATATTCATTAATTCGACCAATGAATTTTGAAGTTTATGCATGTGGTAATTCATGATGAATTATCCATATGCATTAGTCAAGGATTGCAGAATAATATCGTTTTGCAGATCCAAGTCTAACTTTACACCGAGCTTCTCAAGCTCTTCCATGTTCTTGATCATCATTAGACAGTGATCTTGGACTGACTGCCCATCACGCATCTTAGCCTTAAAAAGTCATTTCGTGACTTGATACTTGGCTGCGCGACTCTGTTACCAAACATCTCCTGCAGGTGAGCCAACATTTGGCGAGCAGTCCTGATATCTTCATGTTGGTGCTAGAGCTCATCAGACATCAAGCCCAACATGTAATATCTGGCCTTATTATCTTCGTCTATCCATTTTTTTAGAGACGCTCTCTATTCAGTGGACGGACGACTTGGTAAGGTGGGAAGGTCCTGGTCTAATACATGGGTTAACTTCTTGGAATCTAAAATGATTTTATAGTTTCTGAGCCAATCTTTATAATTGAATCCGGTCAGTCTGTGTGTGTCCAAGATACGTGCTAATGGGTTGGACGCAGACATTTTTCTGTAGAGAGTCAAAGATTCTAGTTAGATACTATAATTATGACTTGACCAATTTATTTAGAAATTTTATTTTTAAATAAATTAGCTTTCACTATTTTCTCGGATCCCTACACTCCCTCTGTAGAGATGCGAAAATCTTCACGATTAATGATTTCTAGTGGGATGGTGCGGTCTCACCAACTGACTCATCACCTCACCTAACAGTTATTGGTGATGGGTTAGCCAATGAGTGAACAACTCTTGTTCAATGATTCTCTAATCATGGTGCACCCAAACTTGGT
This sequence comes from Cocos nucifera, assembly GCA_006176705.1. Lineage (NCBI taxonomy): Eukaryota > Viridiplantae > Streptophyta > Magnoliopsida > Arecales > Arecaceae > Cocos > Cocos nucifera. Next base: position 445,938 of record QRFJ01001231.1, on the reverse strand, counting down.
CTCTAATTCATGAATCTCACCGTATCCGGAATATTGATCCACTCCTTAGTTAAGTCAGACCCACCATTTGCATAGACTGGATTCCTAATTGAGTCTCTCACCGTATCCAAAATATTGAGCCCAACTCATCCTCCAGCCCATAGCATCCAATGCCTAATAGACATGGTTGCATCTTTTCGGTGCAACTGAGCCACTGTATCCAGTCGAGAACAATCAACCCCGGGAAGGGCCCGCACATCTACAATGGTGGAAGACCTCAGACTTAATCTTTTCTTAGGAAGAATTGATTCAGGTCTCATTAAACTAGACTTGGCATAGTCATAACAATTATGACTAACCTAGTGGCATGGGTTAGCTCGGATTATTGACCACCTCAGATCAGAACTGTGTCAACAGATATGGCCAGGTAAGTGAGATCGGTGGAAGGAATATGCCATTAACTCATACAAGAACATGCATTCAGGATCGAGTAGCTTTCAATTAAAAATCAGTCGGTCGTATGTGCCAAACTTATCTTAGACACCAAATTATTGAGTCAGAACCAATTGGGTTAGCCTACAATTCAGACTCTAACCTCTGAGCCTAATTAGGTCTTGCTTGATCGTGACTCGATCTTGACCCAGACTTAATCCTATTAGGCTGGTCAATTTAAGCATTGTTGATCCCATCTAACCAACTCTTGATTCGGTTTGATCAACCGCTTAGACCTAATTGAGCTACCCAAGCCCGAACCCAGTATTATGAATATGTCTTAGATCTGAAATTCTCAATTTTAGATCTAATTAATATTTCATAAATCTTAATTCTTAATTAAGTAGGGTTCATAAACAAAATATGCACAATAAATTCTAGGGTTTCAGGATCTAGGGTTTTGCAGAAAGTAAGTTTTGGATTTCTGATTAAGGACGAACACGCAGCAGCACCCCTACACATCATAAGAACACCCCATCGAATGAAAAGAGAGGGCCTTTAAACCCTTCTTCGTTCTTATGACTGGACGGCCAAGAGGAACGCCTTAATCAGAAACATTCAATACTACAAAACAGTTTTAGATCTATATCATATATCTCATATATAAATCAGATCTAATCATGGCATATTTTGCATACATCTCATGTATCGAATCATGCATGTTTTCAGATCTAAATTATCTCATAATAATCTAAAAAATTAGATTTAAATTGATCTAATCAAAATAAATTCTAATCTAGATAATTATGTAGAACTATTCTACAACTAGTCTAGACATGCATCAATCATATCTCATATGATGTTTAAAATTAAATAATTTTTATTTACTATTTTTTAGATATTATTATAATACTTATAATATTAAAAAATAGTAAATAAAAAGATCTAAAATATGATTTAATCAGATTAAATCAAAAACATGCAAGACTATTCTATAGAACTATTCTATTCTAGAACTAGTCATGCATATCTTCTAATCTTAGATCCAAATTATTTAATTTTAATTTTTTCTGATTTTAGATCTGATCACATCTCATGTGATATCTGAAATTAATTATTTTTTAATTAAAATAAATTTAAAATTAGATCTAAATATTTTTAGAACCATGGCTCTGATACCAGTTGAAGGAAAATCCTGATTTTCCGGTCCAGGTTCGTTCAGATCTGATCAGATCAAGAGATATATTTCAAAAAATTTTCTCTTTGATCTATATTAGATCTTGAAATATTTTAGATCTAATTCTTATTATTTTAATAAATAAAATAAAATAAGAATAAATTAAATCAAATTTAATTTACCTGATTTGGGTAATCCTATTACCCTGTTGATGATCCTGTATGCAGCGGAAGGTTCTGGATCTAGCCACGCAAGCGCCTGGCCTCTACCGGTATCCACTTCGGGTTGGATCTGGAGATCCTCTTCTTCTCTATCACATCTCCAAAAATCAGATCTGGATCTGATCTGGAGGATCTTCAAAACTCTTTTGAAGATCAGCAGTCGTCCTTTTGCAGCAGCGTGCAGCCTTCTTGCTTTTGATCGCCTTTCTTTGATCTGGATCGCACCAACCAAGCTCCAAAACTTTTGGACATGGAGAGGAGAGGGAGAAGAAGCTTTGGCATGGAGGAGGAGAGGAGAAAGCAGCCTTTGGGCGTATGGAAACTCTTTTCTCAATCAATCTTTGAGTTGGGGCATAGGGTCTTATTTATAGACTACCTGTGATCCAACTCCTCTTCTTCCCAACCCAATCATACAATCCTTTGTGAAATCAGATCTAAATCTGATTGGATGGGAATAGAGTCCCCTGGATTCCTCCTTAGAGGGCGCCTAAGATCAGTCAAAGTTGGTTCTTAGAAGAACTCTAATTGGAATCCAAAAAGGAGATGGAGTCCTTGTCCAACAAGGACTCCTAGGCGCCTCCAACTTGGGCACACGCCTAGAGTGGCATGCGCCCTTCTCCTTGCCAGTTTCTGGCAGGGGGACAGGCCCCCACCAGCTCTCCAATAGGTGCATGACATGTGGTCAAAAGTCAAAGTGTCAATGGTCAACGTTTGACCAGTCAAAGGTAGACTTTTGACCAAAGTCAAAGAACAAGAAATGGCTAGGTGACCAAAAATGGCAGGTAATGTCTTACAAAATAAGACAATCTTTTCTGACTTGGACAACCTCCAGTCAGACCATATGAAGGCCTCTAATTGAGCACAAACTCCTTTGGCTCAGATAGGACAACTTATTTATGATAGTAAAAGAAGAACGTTAGGTTTAATCGAGTGCTAGCACGATTTTCTTGAACCTAATTGAATCTCATTCAGATCAATTGAACTGGATCAGTTCAATTGATGATCACCAGATTCAAACCCTTGTTTGTGTGACCCAGTTAGGTTCAGTTCTGTATGGATAATGGGAATATGTCATGATCTCTATCATCGACATCATCGAAACTCTTTTCGATGGATCAGAACTCTTCTGATTCGAACAACTAGAATGATCGATCATCTAAATCATTCTAATTGCTCCCAAAATCCACCAGTGACACCTAGTAGTATATGGTGGCAACCCATTAGAGCTGAATGCGAACCTCTTGGTGCAGCTATCTGTGTGATTCAGTTCTTCTATCTTGAGCTCCGATCAGATTAGGGTTAAGGTAAACTCGTCAAATCCTAGTCTCTATCATATGATGTAATCATTCGATTCAAGTCCGATGTGAAAATTTAAATAGAAACTCTTTCTATTATTTCACTCTACCATGGCCATGAACAATCAACCCCGGAAAGGGCCCGCACGTCTACAATGGTGGAAGACCTCAGACTTAATCTTTTCTTAGGAAGAATTGATTCAGGTCTCATTATACTAGACTTGTCATAGTCATAACAATTATGACTAACCTAGTGGCATGGGTTAGCTCGGATTATTGACCACCTCAGATCAGAACTATGTCAACAGATATGGCCAGGTAAGTGAGATCGGTGGAAGGAATATGCCATTAACTCATACAAGAACGCATTCAGATCGAGTAGCTTCCAATTAAAAATCAGTCGGTCGTATGTGCCAAACTTATCTTAGACACCAAATTGTTGAGTCAGAACCAATTGGGTTAGCCTACAATCCAGACTCTAACCTCTGAGCCTAATTAGGTCTTGCTTGATCGTGACTCGATCTTGACCCAGACTTAATCCTATTAGGCTGGTCAATTTAAGCATTGTTGATCCCATCTAACCAACTCTTGATTCGGTTTGATCAACCGCTTAGACCTAATTGAGCTATCCAAGCTCGAACCCAGTATTATGAATATGTCTTAGATCTAAAATTCTTAATTTTAGATCTAATTAATATTTTATAATCTTAATTTTTAATTAAGTAGGATTTCATAAATAAAATATGCACAATAAATCCTAGGGTTTTCAGGATCTAGGGTTTTGCAGAAAGTAAGTTTTGAATTTCTGATTAAGGACGAACACGCAGCACCCCTACACGTCATAAGAACGCTCCATCGGATGGAAGGAGAGGATCTTTAAACCCTTCTTCATTCTTATGATCGGACGGCCAAGAGGAACGCCTTAATCAGGAACATGCAATACTACAAAATAGTTTTAGATCTATATCATATATCTCATATACAAATTAGATCTAATCATGGCATATTTTGCATACATCTCATGTATCGAATCATGCATATTTTTAGATCTAAATTATCTCATAATAATCTAAAAAATTAGATTTAAATTGATCTAATCAAAATAAATTCTAATCTAGACAACTATGTAGAACTATTCTACAACTAGTCTAGACATGCATCAATCATATCTCATATGATGTTTAAAATTAAATAATTTTTATTTACTATTTTTTAGATATTATTATAACCATTATAATATCAAAAAATAATAAATAAATAGATCTAAAATATATTTTAATCAAATTAAATTAAAAATATATAAGATTGTTCTATAGAACTATTCTATTTTAGAACTAGTCATGCATATTTTCTAATCTTAGATCCAAATCATTTAATTTTAATTTTTTTCTGATTTCAGATCTGATTACATCACATGTGATATCTAAAATCATTTATTTTTTAATTAAAATAAATTTAAAATTAGATCTAAATGCTTTTAGAATCAGGCTCTGATATCAATTGAAGAAAAATTATGATTTCTCGGACCAGATTTATTCAGATCAAATCAGATCAAGAGATATATTTTAATTTTTTTTTATCTAGATCAGATATGAGATATTTTAAATCTAATTTTTATTATTTTAATAATTAAAATAAAATTAGATAAATTAAATTAAATTTAATTTACCTTGAAGTGGGTAATCTTATTACCCGATGATGATCCTATGAGCAGTGGAAGGTTCTGGATCTAGCCATGCAAGTGCCTGGCCTCTACCGATATTCACTCAGACTAGATCTGGAGATCCTCTTCTTCTCTATCACATCTTCAAAAATCAGATCTGGATCTGATCTGGAGGATCTTCAAAACATCTTTCGAAGATCAGTAGTCGTCCTTTGTAGCAGTATAGCCTTCTAGCTTTCAGTCGTCTTTCTCTTGTCTAGATTGCACCAACCAAGAATCCAAACCTCTTTGGATGTGGAGAGGAGAGGGAGAAGGTGCTTTGGCGTGGAGGAGAGAGGAGAAGCAGCCTTGGGGCGTGGAGAATTGTGATGTTCTTTGAGTTGGGCGCAGGATCTTATTTATAGATTAAGCGTGATCCAACTCCTCTTCTTCCCAACCAATCACAATCCTTTGTGAAATCAGATCTAAATCTGATTGGTGGGAATAGAGTTCCCTGGATTCCTCTTTAGATGGTGCTTAAGATCAGTCAAAGTTGGTTCTTAGGAGAACGTTAATCGAAATCCAAAAAGGAGATGGAGTCTCTGTCCAACAGGGACTCCTGGACGCCTCCAGCTTGGGCACACGCCAAGGGTGGCGTGCGCCCTCCTCCTTGCCAGGTTCTGACAGAGGGACAGGCCCCCACCAGCTCTCTAATAGGTGCGTGATATGTGGATAAAAGTCAAAGTGTCAATGGTCAATATTTGATCAGTCAAAGGTCAACTTTTGACCAAAGTCAAAGGACGAAAAATGACAGGTGACCAAAAATGGCAGGTAATGTCTTACAAAATAAGACAACCTTTTCTGACTTGGACAAGCTCCAGTCAGACAAAGTGAAGGCCTCTAAATCGAGCACAAACTCCTTTGGCTCAGTCAGGACAACTATTTATGATAGTAAAAGAAGAACGTTAGGTTCAATCGAGTGCTAGCACGATTTTCTTGAACCTAATTGAATCTCATTCAGATCAATTGAACTGGATCAGTTCAATTGATGATCACCAGATTCAAACCCTTATTTGTGTGACCCAGTTAGGTTCAGTTCTGTATGGTAATGGGATATGTCATGATCTCTATCATCGACATCATCGAAACTCCTTTCGATGGATCAGAACTCTTCTGATTCGAACAGCTAGAATGATCGATCATCTAAATCATTCTAATTGCTCCCAAAATCCACCAGTGACACCTAGCAGTATATGGTGGCAACCCATCAGAGCTGAATGCGAACCTCTTGGTGCAGCTACCTGTGTGATTAAGTTCTTCTATCTTGAGCCCCGATCAGATTAGGGTTAAGGTGAACTCGTCAAACCCTAGTCTCTGTCATATGATGTAATCATTCGATTCGAGTCCAATGTGAAAATCTAAATAGAAACTCTTTCTATTATTTCACTCTGCCATGGCCATGGGCTTCTGGACTTGATTCTCATGATCATCATAGGGCTGCTCCTCTACCACCGAGGTAGATAGATTCCATCTTGATGCAATCCAGTTCCTACAATGAACATGCTATAGCCAACATACACCTCAGGATTCCATATGGCTAGGAGATCGAGTAATGGTGTAGTCAAACTATAACACCCTCAAGGTGAACTGCCGATGCATCTCAGGTCAAAGAACCAGACACACTACTGCAGCATCGAGTCAGTCATTGACGAGAAGGTAGACTTCCTAATGACTACTCGAGGTGGTCATGCTCAGTGCCCTCATTCTCTAACGAGTACCTATACTCTCGCTCCGGTGTCTCCACACCATAGACTCAAGACTCATCTACTAAAGAGAAGCGATTGTACACCAACTTTCCGGATCAATCACCATCCTCGTGATGATCCTATGGTCGGAAGCATTTTATGAGTTAATAATGATTATTCATGTCTTAAATTTTCAACTCTTGAAAATATGAATTATCATTACCATTAACTCAAAGGATGTATCACAGACACTAAATACACATATGTGATAGAAAATAACCCATTTTATTGATATTAGTCAAAATTATAATTTTGCCCCTATAAGTATATTACAAGTGTCAGCCAATTCTGGCTTTTAGGGCACATATATCTAATAGACCTGATCCGAACCATTTAAAAAGATCCATGGATCTGAGTCAGGTTCTAAAATTAGACCTGTTCTATTTTTCGGATCGAATCTGAATTTACTAAATTTTGACCTGACCCAACCCGATCCACTTAAATTTTTAAGTTTATATGGATCTTATGCTTAATGACCCGATCGGATCCAAACTCATTAAATGCCAGCATGGACTGGATAGAAATTGCAGTAGCCCGTCTATCTATATAACATCATCTTCTTTTTTCTACCCTCATAATTGAGTGGCACTCATTGGTCTAAGCTAATGAAATCCTCAACAAATATTATTTTCTTCTCTTCCCATCTCTACAAGAAATTCTTCGCATCAAAACTATACAACATTTTCAACTCAAGAAATTTAGAGGATAAGTAGAAAATAGAAATTTTATTTCTAGTTATATCCTCCAACCAACTTTGTGAGGTCACATCCATTTGCTTTTTATATGTATATGAGATACATCTTAGTATTTTTTTCTTAGATGTAATTGTTATATGTTAATGTCCACTCCAAAAATCATTCTATATTGCGAATATCATTGGATAGTCAACTTGTGAGATTAACTTCAACTACACTCATAAAAATTGATTGAATAATTATAGTTGTTGCATGTTGGTTAATTTAACCCATGATCCAACCTAGAACCGATCGAAACCAAATCGAATCCGTCTTTCATGGATTAGGGACGGGTTATACATGGACCCGATCTAATCCGAATAACTTATTGAGTCAAAAAAATTGATCATGGATCCGATCCGACCTGACCCAATCTTTTATTGGATTGGGTCTAGGTCCAATTTATAAAGACCTAATCAAAGAATCGGGTCGGATTGGGATTTCTGATGATCCGATCCGATCCGACTCATTTTCACCCCTACACCCCCCTTCCCGTTTCTTTTTTTTTCTTTTGGGCTGAAGTCTGTTGGTTCCGCTGACTTCAACCGGCTTCAGTCCAAATAGACCCAATTGGGCCAGGTTCCACAACAACAAATTGAAATATCATCCAAATTAAATTCACATCACACAACCTTAAAACTAAACCAATTAGACTCTCTTCATTCCATAGTCTTCAAGACATAAACCATTTCAGTATGGATACGTTTTACATCCCTCTTGAGTACATCGAAAAATCTCTCTTTAAGTAGATAGAATGGTCGACCTGCTGCGAATATAACAGTTATCCATATAACATACCTTACCTTGTAATACTTGCAAAATAGCCTCTTATATGCACACACAATGATTGATGTTCGTCACACAAATTGATGTTTGGCTCCACAGCGATTAAATGCTCTTCCTTCATGCTCCATTCTTGCCATGTTCCCTATCATCCCACGGCCGCATGGTTAAGTTTCCTTCCATCAGTCTCACCAAAAAATGCCAAAATCTAAACTATTTGGAGAAACTATTCAACCATGTCCCCTTTGTCCTAATTAATCCTGGACCCAATTATCTTCCTGTATTGATGTTTGTTTAACAAAAAACGGACAAAGGACTCAATCAAATCCTTCCACCTACATCAATAAGGATATCGATCACCATCTTTGTTGTTTTTTACTTTTTCATTGCATTTAACAACTTGAAGGTCAAGATCAATATTGACAAAAGATTACTAGCTATATACAAAAGCGGTAGACTTTGATGTCATCTGATCGGCCGGCATCTCGACTATGTAAAAGTTCTGAGCTAATATGAATTATGGTAATGTAACCAAGAAAAGGCTAGTTTAATCTCCTTCGAGTATGAGAAGGAAATATACGGTAGAAGATATTTAATTAAAATTAATCACTCTTGTCTCGATTCATTTACTAACGACTGCTTGATGAAGAATAGAATTCCATGGATGAGGTGTGGGTTAGGATGGCAGCATCCATGTATTTTTCATCAGGGCCAATCAACTTATGTTTGCAAGTGGAACCATAACAAAATGTCAGGGAAAGAGGGAGCTCTACTCGCAAACAAATCATACCTGGAATTGTATTTTAGATCAAGACGTAGGCCATCAATCATCGAAATCAGAATTAATCTGGAGGGAAAAGAGACAATTTGGACAGAAAAACAGATGGACCCCACATTCCTCCTGGGGCTTCTAAAATTGTTGGAGATGGAAAGTTAAATCTGGGATGACCCATCTGGACAGCCTTTTTATCTTTTTACTTGATGGCAAAGCAATATCTAGATGGGATTGCCTTGATATCTATCATTACATGTCGGGGGAATTAATAGAAGGTCTAAAGTTGGTCAGAAGGGAGAGCAATGAAGCTAGAGTATGAAGAGCTCAAGGAAGCCCGAAAGCACTTGACATGCCCCCTCAACATGAATCAGGATCCTGCAGTGAGACCTTTACACCATAGAATCCTATATGATCGTGAATGGCTACCATATCATCCATCTCAAAGACGGACGGCTCTTTTTTCTCATCGTAATGCACCCTGTATCGTACTAATGGTGGCTCGTTGTCCTAATAAGAGCTCTTTCGTGTAAAAGTTGCACTGGAACTCTCTCGATATCTAGCTCTATAGCTAGGTGGATATTTTTACTCTTGAGTGGGCATCTTGTGTTTTGGTCTTACACGAGCAAATGTTCCCCTTAGCATCAGCATATCATCATGACTGGATTGGATGGCAGTGGCAATGAGTCTAAAGGAATGGTGGGTCTTCGAGATGGTGATCATGGGCTTTACTCTTGATCTGTCCGCTAAGACCTTTGGTAAAGCAAAAGGTTAAGATCATTATTAAAGCTTGCATGCCTCTTAAGTTCTTGTGCAAGAAGAGATTCCAAGGAATTCACAGGATATATATGGACCAATAAGGACAGATAGGCCATTGAGAGGGGAATCCTCCCCTTTGTATACACGTCGCATCCCAACAATGGTCTGTGGCTGACGGACGGATACGACATTAATATCTCACGGTGCATGCAACACCAAATAGTATATATGTGATTGTCAACATAACAGAAATTTTGGATCATTGATCACAAGAAAACTATTGAGAGAATCACCGGAAAAGCTAGGCATGACAAGCATCGTGGCCTTTCGAAATTATGGTACCATGGGACCCATAACCAGTTCTAGCTCTGCAAACAATCATGAACTGGATTCACAAGCTCCATCAGTCTCCAAAGTCAAACGTGTCTCTGAAGTTTGATGGAGATAAGATGAAGCTTGCAAGGATGGTGAACGATGGACTATTTTCTTACAAGTTTATGATCTTAGCAAAGTTGGAAGCTACCAAGGGAAAGACAAAATCTTCTTCCACGCGAGCACGGTCATCGTTAAATTGCCATGAATAGTAGTCATTCACATCAGTTTCGCCTCTGCTGAATTAATGAGCCACGACATGCATGCCAATCATACAAATAAGACGCGTAAATTACATGAATCCAAAGAACATCGTATCCAGAAAATAATTGACAGATCAACCTCCACTATTTCTAAAAATTTAACAACAACATAAAGGTTCCGAGCTCTAGCCCGAAGGGTTCGGATTGTATCTTTCATGCCAAAAAATAATTGATCGATATCATAAGATCTATGATGCGGATGGGAGAGAAATATGATATATTTTGAAAGATATGTAAAATACGATCTAATAAAGAATTTTTTCACGTAGAAAATACAACCCCCAACCCTACTAGGAAAAGGATCGTAAATAAAATATTTTGGGGCACCAGGCCTCACGTCCCAATTACAGTTTGGAAAGTGTACTTAAAAATTAGTTTACCTGACATACCAAATATATATATAAAGGGTTTACGCATTACGAGAAACATAACGTACAATTGGCAGCTCAGCTGATTTCAACTTATTCCTTTTTCCGATGTATGTATACATGTACGTACATACATATATGTATGGAATAAATCATGGTAGGCCAGTTGAGTGCGGAGGGCAGTTTTCTCATCTAACTCCCACTTAATGACAGCTCGTGGGTACAGCTATCCAGGGCCCAGATCCAAGAAAACCTCTCCTCTTCTCATTGATTGCAGTTACCATACTAATGATGGCCTCGTTTTTATTCTATTAGCCTCGGCTATTACTGTTGCCGTTTCGTTATCTAATTTCCCCTCCCTTGTTTAAAAAAGTAGCATCGCTTCTCCGGTCCCTCGTTCCCTGGTCTCAAGTTGGCAGGCCGCCATTGGCCGAATCTCTGCTGCGGTGCATGTGGCTCCGTCTGGAAAAAGAAAGGTCTTATATTTTTAAATTAAATACGTAAATTTTATGTGTATTTATTTAGTTATTTAGGGAGAGAAAGGGTCGTTTTGTGTTGTTAATGTTTTGCTAAGACCCAGTCCAGGTTGAGGTTCCGTTTCCGAGAGAAGGCAGTGGCATCTCGCCATTTCATCTCACGAGCACTGGTGGATGAGTTGGCTCAAGGCATCTGGCAGTGTAAAGGGCGCCGTGTTTGTCCGCTTTTCCTTTTTCGTCGTGTTTTTTTTACCGCCCACGTTCTCCAATCTTTGCCCGTGGGCTGTGCTCGTCCCTCGCCTCATACTTTCTTTGCCATTCCCAAAGCCAGAAAAAAAAAAAAAAAACACGGATTTTTTCTCCCTTGGCTGCAGGAGTAGTTGGAGTTCCTTGATGCAATGAGGTAGGCGGGACTCGATCTCTCTCTCTCTCTCTCTCTCTCTCTCTCTTTTTTTTTTTTTCTAAAATCCTTTGGAAATGTTTGATTTGATTCAATGATGCTCTGAGAGAACTCTTGGTTTCTTGAAATCTGGGGAAGAACGGGGGCGGTTTGGGGTGCAATTTTCCTTTTTTTTTCCCGCCAGTGATTCTTGGGTTTCTTGATTGTGTATTAGGAAGGGGCCTCTTATCTTGTGATCTTTTTCCCAAGAAGATACGAGGGGTCTGCTTTGAGTTCTTGACTGAATGTGGTGAGTGGTTCTTTTCAGTTGCAAAGCTTTTGTGACAAGCAAGATTGGTGTTTGTGGTAATTCCCTGAGTTCTTGATTGGATGAGGCGAGTGGAGCTCCCTGTCTCTTTATTCTGATCCCTTTGTTTTGGTGAAAGGCGAGGCCTGGGAGTTTGACTTCTTGTCACCAGAATGCGGGATTTCCCTTCTTGCTTTGGGGAGAATGGAGTTCAGATAGTCCATTCCTCATCGTCGAGCGCCGGCAGGACGGTGCAGAATCTGGTGAGCTGCGTCTACCGGACGCACCTCTGCCGACGGTCTTGCGTGATCACTGTCACATGGAGCAAGAACCTGATGAGCCAGGTGCTTAGCATTGGGATAGATGATTATGCCAACCGGAGTCTCTGCAAGGTGGATATAAAGCCATGGCTGTTCTCGAAGAGGAAAGGCTCCAAGAACTTGGAGGTGGAGAGCAGCAAGGTCGACATCTTCTGGGACCTCTCTGCTGCCAAATTTGGATCGGGGCCGGAGCCGTTGGAAGGTTTCTATGTTGCGGTGGTGTTTGATCTTGAGATGGTGCTCCTGCTTGGAGATTTGACCAAGGAAGCCTACCGGAAGACCAGTGCGAGCCCACCGCCGTCGAATGCAGTGTTCATAGCCAGGAGGGAGCACATATATGGCAAGAACGTCTATTGTACAAAGGCTCAATTTTGCGACAATGGGCAAGTTCATGATATTGCAATTGAGTGCGAGACAGTTGGGCTCAAGGATCCAAGCCTTGAGATTCGCATTGACAAGAAGAGGGTAATGCAGGTGAAGAGACTTGGATGGAAGTTCCGGGGAAATCAGACGATCCTGGTCGATGGGCTCCCTGTGGAGGTGTTTTGGGATGTCCACAACTGGCTTTTTGGGACCCCTACTGGAAATGCTGTCTTCATGTTTCAGACTTGCATTTCAGCTGAGAAATTGCTGCCATGGTCTTCCTCACAGATTTTCAGGGAATCTCAATTGCAAGGGCTAGGTTTCTCCTTGATATTGTATGCTTGGAAGGATGAGTAGGTGTAGGCAGGAGGAAATGTTTGCTCCCTCATCTTCACCTTTGAGTGCTAACAAAACACTTCCATCGAGTGATCTGTTTTTAACGATGTGCGTGAGGCTCCCATTTGTTCTTGTTTTTTGCCCGTCTTTTGCCACCCCTCTCATAAATTTGATCTGTTTGAATATATTGGCAATGATCCGAAACTTCTTATTGGTTACTCCCGCTGTTTCTTCTCACTTCTTGAGTTTGCATCTTATGTTGGAGCAGTTATCGGATCACTGTACTTTATCTGTGGGAAAAAAATAACATTGTTATGTACACTTATTCAAATATTTGGAAGCAATAGAGAATATATTTCTATAATAAAGCTGAGTGGATGATGTTGAAAGTGACCTAAAGGTTCCTTCTAATGGTGCTTGTATTGTCACATAGTCATCTAATGTTAAAGGTTGGTTTTGCCTTGATATTCAGTGTTGTTGAAGTATCTAGATTCATGAAATGTTACAGAGTAATTGGACTAACCTGCATTCTTGTAAGAATGATTGGCAAATATCATCCCAATTGTATAGACAAAGAAGAAAGAGATATGTTACAGCATGTTGATTGTGGTTGGAATACATGCATTGGGTTGTTGCGATGTTCCCCTTATAGTGGCTAAGAATAGATGCACTGAAGTAAAGCATGAAGAAAGATCATACAAATTGTTAAGCTTCTTGAATTGTAGAAATTTTGGTTTAGGTTTTTTGCCACTGTTGAATACGCCTTTTCCGTTTCAGGAGCCTAAATTATTATGATGAAATCCCTGAAGAATATTTTAAATGGTGCAATTATTCTGTGTAAATTGAAGGGAGGTCAGATAGACTTTTCACAGGTTAGAGAAATTATTTCCTTTGATTAGCAAAATTGTTGATATTTTAATGATTAAGATGAAGTCTTGTTGAGGGCAATTTCATAAGTTAACCGAATTTGCTATTCATCTTGCTGACTTGTCATCACTACCCCTATTTCTATTGCTTGCTCATAGGGTTCAATTAAGTACGTCAAAGATAACATTTCTGGAGCATTGATGAGAGCAAGAAAGACGAATATGTTGCAGTAAGTCCTTATGCAATAGTCTAAAAACTTCAATAGATTCTTAAATATGTTTTACCATTATGTTTTGGAAATCCATGTGTATGCATTAAGGGTCTTCTCTCAAGTTATTGTTCCATGATGTATTTTCTTGCCAAGAGGTAAGTTATGCATGTACAAGTTCAGTCAGTCAATAATTCTTTTTTTTTCTAGTATACATATCATGTGCCCAGCCTCCAAGGTACTCCGTCTTGTACTTTAGATATCTGTTGTAACACTTTTTTTTTTTTTTTGCGAAGTTATGCTTCATCTAGTTATACTTGTCAAATGATAACATTTGGTTCCAAAACTTGCCTATTTCTTTGGCAAATACCTTATGCTAATTTGGTTAGCCGATATATGATTATTTTTTCCCCTTTACATCCTACAAACTTTAATCAACGTGAATCTTGATTTTTGTGGCATTTGCTGCTTTCATTTTTGGAGCTTGAGGATATGTGAATTATTACATGGCACATTAGTGTTCACCTACCAAAGGAAAAGGCACTAGATCCCTAATAGGATGAAGGTTTGCCGCACCGAGCTATACTGCCCGGTACTGGGCACACCGTACCATAAAGTACTGATACAGTGTCTGGGCTTGATTTGGCACTGTACCAACATATGTTACAGCTGCCGTCTCACTGTACCATACCTTGGAGCTTCCGGTATAGTGTCAGATGTCGGTACAACAAACTTCGAATAAGATGTTCAACTTTGTCATCTTTTTAAAAAGCAAATGGTGTAATTCAATCCACAATTGTCAGTGATATATTATTTTAGTGAAGTGTATGGTGGAAGTAGGATTTGCTTAAACATTGCATGCTCGAAAAAATGAAATATTTTTTTGTTTTCAACCATATGCTATAAATATTGGAAAAACTTGAGGAGCATCCACCTAAGTGCAAGCACAACCTTATTAATGCCTAGAATCAAAACTATATGGTCGTCATGGACCTAAGACATGGCGATAAGGAATGGACGAGTGAAGGAACTTGGTATGCACTGCAGGAACATTCATGTTCAGTGTATTAACCATACGGGCTGTAGATATTGCATGCCACAAGAAAGATGGACCAGTCACTCAATATACAGTAGATCCAGGAACGTATAAAAGGGTATTATAATATATTGGTAGATTGTGGCCAAGGTGATAGGTTTAAGTATAAATATGTACGAACTATGAGAGTGCATTCTTGCTGAGGGCTAGGAGCATTTGAAGGCACTAAGGAGGCCAATGAATTTTGAGGCTGATGGTTAACCATCCAAGCATCCTTCAAATGATGACATTGATAATTTAAACCTATAGGCTGGTGGTGAGATGAATAAGCTAGCACGGAGTTAATGGAGTAGTCTACTAGTAAGATTGATGGACACAAACTAGCTTGGCAGGTTTCATTTGAATACATAAGTATATTACATTACAATCAACCATATGATACCGGATCTACAGGCTACAGAGCTATGGAAAACAAGACACCAGCATTAATCACATGAAGCAGGGAAGGTGGTAAGTCTTGTGGAAGAATTCTTTAGATGCTACTGGGGGCACGGAAGACAAGGTTTGAGGAGTTAGGTGCTTGGAGGTGGCTAGATGGTTCCATTGTCAGTTGAATCTCCAGGAATTGGAACAAAGGGTAGAAATAAAGGTCAACTACTTGGTGCAAGGATGATTATGGAATGGATGATAATGATCAAGACACAAGTAGAGTCTCTTTATCTCCTAAAGTAAACCAAATTGGTTTGTGATGAGGACAACCATGCCATTCTCCCATGTCACTTCTATATATTTATAGATGTGATGGAAAAGGTAGGCTCATCAACATGAAATTTAGCTGCTTGAACCATAGGAATTTGTGAGTTTTGTCCCAATTTGTCTGTTAGATTTAAGGTTGTCAAACAAGCAATCTATTTGTGAGCTAGCTCGAGTTCAGCTCGCTCGGTTGGTAGACAAGCTGAGCTAGAACTAGGCCTAGCTCACTTGAGCTTGGGTAGCTGTAGCTTGAAATATGAATATTAAAATGGTTTATACATTATATACTATTTTAATTATTATTATCTTTATAAAAATTATTTATTATAAATAACATAGGTTGTGTAAAATAGAATGTATGTCAACTGTAAGATTAAAAAAACAATCAGATAAACTATATAAATAAAAGCCTTGAAGGATCTTAAGCTCTCGCTGAATTTCTTAAATGAGCTGTTCTTGAATGGTGGCTCGAGATCTGCTTGATTATAAAGCAAGCTCAGCTTGAGCTGGAGCTAGCTTGCTCTTGTTCGGCTCATTTATGCCCTAGTAGATTAATATTTCAGGTTGTGGAAACTAGCATTAACTAGGTTGTTTTGCAAGTTACAAGGGCCAAGTGGATTTCATTGGTTACAAGAGCCAAAGGTTAACTTGTTAATTCATGTTGCCAATAGTGTAGACAAAACCCTGGATGTTGAATCCAAGGTTAGTGCAAGAGTGGGGAATAGGTGCTAAACAGGGTCTACGATTGAAGGATTTTCACTTGAAGAACTAGACAAGGGTTAGGTATAAAAAAGCACGAGGTATGAAGGATCTTAAACTGAGAATAACAGTGTTCTGGTTTTCTGGATAAAATAAAAGGCTAATGATTTAAAATTTAAATACAGATGGGTCAAGCTACTTTAGAGGTTAACCTTTGGAAATGTTGGAAACTGGTGGAAATTTAAGGAATTTTCAGTGATAAACCAGACTTAACCTGCTGGCTAGTCTATTTAGGTGAAGAACATGGAAGGTAACTTCAAGAATTTTTTCCCCCACAAAGAATAGTTCACTTATAACGTCAAGAATATGAGCCGACTATTACAACATCCAGGAAGCCATCTATATTATTCACATGTTGGTATATAATGAACTTATGTGCGTAAGTATCCTATTGGATGTAAAAAGGAGAATGTTGAAAACTTAGAATATGAGCAGAGTCTGAGGGTTTAATTGAAGATCAAAGCTTCGCATGATTTCTAATATTTTGAAATGGTTATGTGTTATATGAACATATTTTTAGGTTAACAAAAAGGGATTCCTGTACACAAGATGAGCGTATACAAACACAGGGATGTTGAGGCAGATGTCTGATTAAACACATAAAGCAGAATTTGCCCATCAAGAAGGGTTTGGGCATCAAGGAGCCATAGAATTGCACCATAATGGCTGTGGAGTGGTGCAAAATTGGTTAAAGATACTTGGGTATCCATGATGAAGAGGTTAGGTTGACCTAATGTGGAAGGTTGGGAAGTAGGGATGACATAAAAATATCTTGATGGATTACTTCTGAATGATTTGGAATTCTTATTTTGACGATTTAGCCTTTGAGAGAAGTGGCAGCAAAAGTTACAAAATGACTAACAAAATGTGCTAGTATGTTGGTTATATTTAGCATGTAATGTATTTATGTGCTTTCTAGAAAAGTACCTTATTTGGTGATGTTTGAAACCAAATCAGATTGAAGTTGACTAATGGTAGAGACTTTGGTTTAGGATGGTTGATTCTAGACTTGTTGGTTGTTGAACCACTTGGGCAACTACATTCTCATGCACATGCCTGCTATTCCTTCCTGTGGACAACCAATCACAAGCATTGTATCTTAAATTTGCATGTTGTAATAGACGTTATGAAGAGAATATATTGGTAAAGATAATTTCATTAATAAGATCATTTTCACATGGTTGGCATCAAATGGGTTACCCCCAGAAAATAAGTTGATGCAATGTACAATGTTGTTTGACATTCTTCCAGAAAGTTTTGTATACATGCTTGCTGAGGAAGTGCCTAGAATGAGGATGCCGTTGTGGATAATCGCTTCTGGAAGTAAGTGATGATTTTCTTGAGGAGAAAATTTTGAACTCCATGTTCAAAGAAAATTTGTAAATGCTTGATTGCAAGTATTTACAAAATTTTTGTTCGACTTCTCTTTTTCATATATAATATATTTTTTGTGCCATGATACATATTATAGCATTAGGACTTTTGGGGTTTGCATAGAGTCATACACCATACAAAATGCGAATGGGAAAGACAGAAAGGTTCTGCATCCTGGAAACATCTCAAATTCAAATGCCACTTTATTTGTTCCCTTAGCTGTTTGGTCAACAACTTGTATTAAAACATGTATATTAAAAACTCAAATTGAATGAGTTTTAGAAAAACAATTTTTGATTGTTTTCCATAAAATCTAACTTGACAACACCGACATCATAAAACCTGAAAAATGTGTTATATAAAATAAAAGCTCTTCCTTTAGTTTTCACAAAACCTATTTTACAGAGAATCGTTCTTCATGGATATCCGTTTCCGTAAAAGTCATTGGCAACAAAACAAGCCCTTAAGAAGAGTAAGATTTAAATCCTTCTGGTTGTGGAGAAAATTAAGAGACATGTATATGGAGATGGACTTCAACATCTAATGTAAAGGTCATATGAGGTGGTGGCTTCCTTTCGGGTTTTCTAAGGCATTAATCACTAGAAAGGCTCTCCTTGAAAACAGCTCTTGCTCTGAAGATGGAAATAGCTACTGAAGTGGGAGGTGGAGATATTTGAATGGATGCAAGCTTAAAGATCACCATCATTGGATAAAGATACGTAGTTTTCAGTCTTGATGGCAATGCAGAGGCATGCAAGCTAATGCAGATAGGGCGTAGGCCCATATGCTTATGGACTTACGCTTATAGTATAGGCCATGTGATACATTGGCATGCATGCACGGTGGTTGGGGGTGGGTGGAGGGCTGAAAAATTTTTAGTCCAAAAAAATAAAACGAAAGGGAAAGAAGAGGACTACAGCCCCCTATGTTAAGTAACCTTTAACCACTAGCTTTACACACCATTCTTTCAATTAACATTAATGTAAACCACAGTTGGTAATCCATGCTTTGTAGTATTATTGTCCCTGTTAGTACCTTATAGTCCTGTTGGTTGTCTCCCTCAGAAGGCACTTTTCAACGAGAATATCACCACATAATCCCTGAGCCTGAGATGAGCTTTTCCATCTCCTCCGACATTTATTTCCACCCCATGATGATAGGAGCAATGCTGAACTTTGCAATTGATAAAGCAGATATTAGTTCTGTCATGATTTTTGCTTTTTTTTTTTTTTTTTCTGGGCAAAAAACAACCCATATTTTACGTTTGTGGTGAAGTGGTCCTTGTGCTAGGTGATAGTTCTAATTTTACTAGTGTAAAACAGGAAGGGCCATGACCATGAGCTTGGAGTTGTTGTAAACATATTAAACTAATACATTCACCACACAAGTGTGTCTCCTAAACAGTCTCATGATGTTTTAAAATCTTTCGAGTTAATATGCAGTGATTTCCTTCATTGCCTCCAGCAATTGGTTCATGTTTATGTCCTAGCGACTTTTATTTATTCCATTCTTTTATCACTTTGTTCATCTTTGCGTCCTGATGAAACATGATGTGCTTAGTGCGTGCATGCGGGTGTAGTTTGTTTTGTTGTAAAGACTTACAAGAGTTTCTGGTTATGTTAATCTGCATAGGCTTTTTTTGCTTCCTTAGATTAAGCCCCTTGGTTAAGTCTTCTCAGTAGCCATATAACTAGCTATATGTTCACTGCAATTAACCGGCGACATGAATTGGGTGGCATTTTGGATGTTAGCTCCAGTTTTAGTTAACCATCTTTTCTAATATTTCTTCTCCCTCTCAAGTCTCTCCTGTGCTCTGGACAGCTGCCAATATCCATCCATTCAGGTCCTGAAACTCCTGTCTCAAAGAAGAAGACTGGTATCTTGGGAAATCATCAGATTCAACTTATACGGCCTGCCATGTTACAGTCTTCGACAGTCATGCCTTGAATACCAAAAGATTTTCATGACCCTGCTTAGAGTTTTCCTTACCTATGTGCAGAAGACTCCAGTGCCAGCTTTCTTTCTTGCATGCTCCATATTGTACAAGTTCAGGATGCTTATTATTTTATTTTGCAGGGGCCAAGATTTGTATCATTATTTGAGTCTCCAATTCACCAAGATCCAATGAAATCTCAGAGACAGGCAAGTTTGCAAATATAAAAACCAATCAAGCAATGATGTATAAGAACTAGCCGGCAAATCCAGATATTAGGTGCTCTACTCAAGGTGTCCTTTTAATATGTTCCACAATTTTTTTTCTTTGCCTTGATCTTAATTTAATGGTTCTTAGCAATTATGTTGTTGTAACAGCTAGTTACACATCATTGATTGCCATGCCTTTTTCACATGAGACGTGTAGTCGTTCCTACCACACCACAACATCTCACTAGTGCCGCATAGAGGTCATCCATGATGAACTCTATAGCCCTGGCTATTGTGACATGGGTCTCCTTGCAAGAGACCCTTGGCTTGTTTTATTGACAAATTAGGAGATGGTGTAGCACCTGCACAGGTTAGATCGAACAGGAAACCAATGCTGTTATTGGCTGGGCCGATATCATGCAGGAACTCAAAAAAAAAAAGAAGAGTTTTGTCCGTCTTTAGTCGCAAGACGGTTTAGGACCCCGGCACATGTTTCTATTGTTTAGGGTATACAGTGCAAGAAATGTCTTTTCTGAGGTAGGGAGAGAGCTTGACAGGGAAGTGCTAGAGGTGGACGGTGACATTGTACCAAATAAAAATGTGAATGCAATTTGGCAGGAGAGATGGTGAAATAGACTTCACCCACGCCTAAAGCAAACCGATAGCCAATTAGTCTCCAACCCCCTCCATCCTATTTCCCCACCTCACTCCTCCTTCATCCCATCAATGAAACAATAACACCGCCGCTCCTCCATATGGGGTGGCTCCAATCCCTCCTCTCCCCGCTGAAGAAGCTGTGGCTTCGCATGCATTCTGCCCACAAGAAGAGTATGCTCGACTCCACTCTTGCCTTCAAGTATTACATTCTGCTCTTAATGCACCATGCAAATCCTCTTCTAGCATTCTATGCTATCAATGGGGAAGTTCCCTCCCTGCATTCTTTCGAATTATCTACATGCATTCAGCTGTTTTCTTATTCTTTTGTAGTCGGCTCTTCTTTTTTTCCCTTTTTTTTTTTTCTTTTAGGTGATGGATGGTTTAACTCTTCCTAGAATCATTGTTTATTCCACTTTAAATGCATTTATATTTCCTAGTAATTCCTAATTTTGTTCTTGTTGCTTTTATTGTTTTGATAGATAGAGGAATATATATCCTCTATGAGGATGTGCAGTCATGCCCGTACGAGGATGTTCACGTCCTCTGGTCGATGCTCGTGGAGTCGCACCCTCCACCGTTGCGGTTGAAGCAATGAGGATTCATGTGCCCAAAGAAAAGTGGAGCAGAACAGGAAAGAGAAAGTGAGCGAGGTGTGATGTATATGGATACAAGCCTATGGGTTCCTTTGAGTTACATTATTATGTAGCTTCCCAAAGTTTGACGAGGGGGTCTATGAGCTGCTTCTCATCAAGTCTTTTTGCTTTCCAAAAGAAACTAGAAGCATGGCTTCATGCGTTGGATGAGTGAGGGTGATATTTTGTACATACATACATAACATAACATGCAGGGAAGGAAAAGGAAAAAAAAAAAAAAAGGACAAATGTGTCATAAGATTTGGTGGAAGGCTTGTTTATTTTCTTTTTCTAGATGGGTGGGGTAGTTGGTCTATTCTGGGTAGGCGGGTTGCAGGGATTTCGTTTTCATTTGCTTCAGTTGCTGCAAGGAGGAACAATAAACAAAGTGCACTATTGATTAGAAGGCAAGCACGTGTATAAATTAAGGCCATTCTGTGAATAAAATGTTTGAGGTTAAAAGTTTTGTGGTAGCATTCATGGATTGATGAGAGCACATCTATATGCTGGCATTTCCCTACAAAATTCTATCAGGTAAAAGTTTGTGCGGAAAGCCAAAACAAATCAAAATTTGAAGCATATTTTCCTGTCCAGCTCTAGCTATTTCAGAATCCTGCATTTAGCAAAATTGCATGTAAAAAAAAAAAAAAGTTACATGATCCTCTTGCAAGTCCACTCACCAACACCCTTAAAGCAACCATTCAGCATTAAATAAAATGATGTGATGCATTAACAAGATGCAGAAAAGAAAAAAGACCTCCAAATGAGAGTCATTGCCGGGGTCGAGTCCCGAGCAGATGTCTGAATCTTTCAGTATGATCTGGTGGCCATAGTAAAAAAATCTGCAAATTCCATGTTAAATTAAGCTCTAACTGCGGATAGATAATTTTCATTTTTGAAATGAACAAGAGAAATGCAGCATTGCAAAGCGCACCATTAAAGCTTGGTTTCATTAGATGATATAAAGGAATATATTTTTTTAAATAATCAAGAGCGCAAAAGATCAGAACCCTCGGAAGAAATAACACAAAACAATATATATTCAAAATGGATACTACAAATAAACACATAAATAAATTTTATACAGAGGAAACAGATACGAATTTTCCATGTTACACGTAATGTTTAAGCAGTATTGAGCCCAAATGGTCATAATTTCAGCAGCCCCATGAGCAGCATCAACGTCTTGTCCAACACCGTCGGTCTACCAAATCATGTCTTTCAATACAACTGAATTGTTTCTAATGACGTTCAAATTATGTGAAATGTTCAGGGTACAGAAGTACCAGAGTCATATGCACAAGTAACAACATTTATCAAAACTATGATCAGAATTGATGGATATTCTTCTATAGAGAGTGGGGTCAAACAAACCAACCACAATACTGGCCCTATGTCTTGTATTCCTTGCTGCACTTACTTACAATGTTTACATTTTGCATTTTATGTAAAGAGTTGCAGATTATGTCATGACAGGGAAAATGATAATAATATTCTTTCAGTATTTGCAGTACAGACCATAGCAAGACAATGATAAAGAAAACCAATCTATATTTTGGGCCGTCCTTGATGGATGTATTGTTGTACTAGAGCTGCACACCACTTCATAGTGATGATCAACAGTCTAAACCGAGGTCTGCAGAACCAGCACCGGGATCTGTACCGGTCAGTAGCTGGTTCGGCTCAGTATGAGGTGGACCGGGCGATTCGGTCTGATTCAGCAGACCGAGTTAAATCATTTTTTTTCAATTTTTATCTTGGTATAGATCAGTATACTTTGGCTCGATATGATATGGGGGCGGTATGCCTCGGAACAGGATGGTACATCTCGGTATGGCCGGTTTGGGGGTGTTTCAAAACATAGGGTTGAATCAACCTGGCCCACACTGGTTCGACTTGATATGGGGTGACCTGGGCGATTTGGTCTAGTTCGGCAAATCATGGTCTAAAGCAGCAAGTTTGTATCATTTTCTTATAAGGTTTGCCATCTCGGTACCTAACCCCATACCAGTACCATCTTGTTATTGTGTTGATATAGTCGATATGGTGGCCGGTTCAACATACTGACACTCGGCATGCCTTCCGTACCACATACCAGTTTGGTATCGGTAAAGTACGATATGGTCAGTATGCACTAGTACCAATTGGTATGGCAAACCATGCTTTCCCGTCTAATGAGCATTTATAGTCACATTCAACTATTTAATCATTGGGTTAACAATATCCATGAAGTAGCTGTCACTGGCACCAAACCCAAAGCCAGTTCTAAACTGTGCTAAGAAAAAAAATGACGTGCTTGAAAATCAACATAAGTCCAATGCAAGACAAGCTTAAGATGGGCAATATCATTATGTAGACCTGGTCGATCAGATCCGGATTTGTTAGGGCCCATCCTTTCTTCTGATATGCTTCATGAACTTCTTCACATGAGTTACATCAATCATCATCTGACTGCATCAAAATAAGCAAGCTGTTATACTTGAAGTTGAGAAGAGCCTCAAAGTCTTCGAATTTAGTTCAAAAGAAAATAACAAGTAACAAAGCAGAATAGCCCAAGATAAAAAAATCAAATGCAACCAAGAATTAGCATTAATGGTACTTGGTGCGGTTAAGATAACGTACCACTTCTGCACCATAGCAAGAACCACAATAAGTCTCATTATGCTCAAGTCTCCCTCCATGCCTTTGTAAAGGCCTTTCAATCTGTATGAAAGAAAGAAGCATAAGAATGTTTGAATAGAAAAGAGGTAAAGAATAATATATTGCAGACACAATTAGCATTGAAGTCTGTAACAAAGGAAAAAATATAGGTTTTGTAATGCACAACAAATTTGCATTCATGAATTGATAAGCGCGATCAAAATAGAAACATTCAATATAATGTTTTCACATTAAAGCCATCGAGAGTCCACCACAAGCCACACTATTCAGAACTTAAAAGAACAAGAGCACCTCCAAAGTTTAGAAACTCAAGCATCTCACCTGAAACTAAAATTGGCCAGGATTGACTGAAAACCATCTGAAACTACTAGACTTGAAAACTGTGGTCCATCAAGGAAAGTGTAGCTGGCAAAAATTATTTCAACCGAAGCCAGAAACTTCATTAATTCCATATTTATCAAGTGATTTACACTTCCAATGCACTCTTCAACACATATCTTTAGTTGATATTATATGCTATCAAGATGGTTAAACTTATACCGCATTACACATGTTCTGATGATACTATACACACTCAACACGGTTAAACAAATGCAGTATTACGTATTGTTTTGTCATTTTTGGTATCCATGAATAATTCATCGTATTGTATGATAAAACCAGACAACCACTGAGCTCACAGGTACGACAAAAGAAAACACCTATAAGTTGGATTCTAATATTTCATATTTTTTTAATAGTACTTGCAATATAAGCACTTCCTAAGCATTCGAGCTTCCTATATATCTTGTGATCATCAACCCACTTATGCTTCAGGATACCTAGGGCATAAAGGGTCATAATGGCCGCTTGTCTAAAATAACTTTTTAGTCCTACCATTCTCATGCCAGATATACTGTGAAGCAGTCAATGAAGTGATGAACCGGCTTGGATTGGGTTTAAGCAGACAATTTTTTTGTGGATTTATATAGAAAAACACTTGACAAAACAAGCAAATAGCCAAACAAATAAACTGAGGGAGACAAGAAGATATTTTGTTGACCTTGCAAAACAGTTTTCACTGTCATGTACAAGACTCCTTGCTTGAACGTGAAAAGATTAAACGACTGAGGTTTGTGAAAAAAGAGAATTCTTGTTCACCAAGGGCAAGTGTTTTTTTCTTTATTTATAAAGTATACAGCAGAGTATGCATTTTGTGATCCCTGGTCTCTTAATATGACCCCTGCCTGCCAAGAATCATGCCATTGAAACCTGACACAAAGCCTAAAAACCTGTACCATAAGCAGATTTTCATAGGAACAAGCCACGTCGTGATAAATGGAACATGATTACTCTCAATCTTTTCTTAGGAACCAAAGACACTAAATGATGAAAGAAAATGAGTTTACCAAACACAAATCAAATGGATGGTTATCATTTTAAGTAGATACAAGTATGGAAACAAGTTGAAAGCATTTTATTTGGGCCAACAAGTTTTGCCAATGCTCATGATAAAAGAACCTCTCCAACATATGTATGTATGTATGTAGTTGTGGAGGACTGCAACTATTTGGCATTGTTAAAATGGCAACTATTTCTAGTAACTTGAGCATGAGTTCTGTTGGTGCAGAATCTGATTGACACCGGATCGAGCTGAAGTGGAGAAGGACGAGGTCGCCGTCGGTGACCTGCAAAATAAAGTCCCGTCCGGAGCCGATGGGGGTGGCTCCGGCAGGACCTCCCGACGGTCAAGTCAGCTCTTCTGGCCAACAGAAATGGAGTGCTCAGGAATGAGTTCGGTAGAATTTAGAGGAGAGGAGAGCTTAGAGCTTAGAGTAAGCGTATCTGGAGGGTCCCTTTCTATAGGCAGAGCTTAGAGCGGGTTGATGGTGATGGCTATACCGTCCGATCGCAGGCCGCATGGAGTTCGGTACGGAGAGGAAGGCGTCGTCAGGCGGATAGTGACAGCCATACTGATGGGTCGTGGGCCAAATGGGGCTGGTTACGGAGAGAGTGGTGTCGCCAGTAGTGGTGGTCATGTCGTCCGGTCGCATCGCCTATGGTAGACTGATGGCGACAGTTCGTCCAGATTTAATAGCCGTGGCTCTGAAAAAGTAGGCATTGATTGGTGGACTTCTGCATGTATCAATTCCAAAGGAGTTCGGACTTCTGAAGGAGTTCGGCCGAGGGAAAGCTCAGAAGGAGTTCGACCAAAGGAGTGCGGAGGGAGTTCGGCTCTCGTAGGCGTCTGGCTGGAGGAGTGTGGCTAAGGCTCGGTTGCTGGGGAGTTCGGAAGGAGCTTGGCCGCTGAGGAGTCCGGCTGGCTGAAAGAGTTCAACTGAGACTCGACCGCTGGGAAGTTCGGAAGGAGCTCAGCCACTGAGGAGTCCAGAAGGAGCTCGACTGAGACTCGGTCGTTGGGGAGTTCGGAAGGAGCTCGGCCGTTGAGGAGTTCGGCTGGCTGAAGGAGTTCGGCTAAGACTCGAGCGCTGAAGCTCTTCAGCGGCTACCGGTTGCATTAAGCTGAGCGTCGGACTGGACTTTGGTAGGAGCGGGGTTTATCCCCAACAATAGTCCCCCCCATTTCCGAGTTCGAAACTCGAAGGAAGGGAGTGCAGAAAAGGCGACAGCCGAAGTCCTCTTCTGGGCTCTATGCCGGTTCAGGTTGAAGCTCAGGAGAGATCTCATCTCCAGCCAAAGTTGATGTTGAAGTTGAAGCTCGGGAGAGATCTCATCTCCTGCCAAAGTTGAAGTTGAAGCTCGAAAAAGATCTTATCTCTAGCCGAGGTTGACTCAGGCGCTCGGAAGAGATCTTATCTCTAGCCGAGGTTGTCGCGGTCGCTCGGAAGAGATCTTATCTCCAGCCGAGGTTGACTCAGGCGCTCGGAAGAGATCTTATCTTCAGCCGAGGTTGTCGCGGTCGCTCGGGAGAGATCTTATCTCGAGCCGAGGTTGACGCGGTCGCACGGGAGAGATCTTATCTCGAGCCGAGGTTGACGCGGGGTCGCACGGAAGAGATCTTATCTCTAGCCGAGGTTGACTCGGGCGCTCGGGAGAGATCTTATCTCTAGCCGAGATTGTCACGGTCGCTCGAAAGAGATTTTATCTCTAGCTGAGGTTGACTCGGACACTCGGGAGAGATCTTATCTCTAGCCGAGGTTGGCATGGTCACTCGGAAGAGATCTTATCTCTAGCCGAGGTTGACTCGCGAGCGCTCGGCGCTCGGAAGAGATCTTATCTCTAGCCGAGGTTGACAAGGCGCTCGGGAAGAGATCTTATTTCTAGCCGAGATTGGCATGGTCGCTCGAGAGAGATCTTATCTCTAGCCGAGGTTGACTCGGACGCTCGGAAGAGATCTTATCTTCAATCGAGGTTGTCGCGGTCGCTCGGAAGAGATCTTATCTCTAGCCGAGGTTGACTCGGACGCTCGGAAGAGATCTTATCTCTAGCCGAGGTTGACTCGGACGTTCGGAAAAGATCTTATCTCTAGTCGAGGTTGTCGCGGTCGCTCGGAAGAGATCTTATCTCCAGCCAAAGTTGAAGTTGAAGCTCGGAAGAGATCTTATCTCTAGCCGAGGTTGACTCGGACGCTCGAAAGAGATCTTATCTCTAGCTGAGGTTGACGCGATTGCTTGGGAGAGATCTTATCTCTAGCTGAGGTTGGCGTAAACTTTGAGGCCCGATCTTCGACTTTGTTCATGTTAGAACGAGGTTCTCCTCCTATTCTTAACGGACTGTGGGGGCACATAAGGGCCGTTGTCAGGGTCTCTCCCTCCATCTCGTTCTAAATGAACGAGGTCTTCGACTTTGCTCGCGTTAGGACGAGGTTCTCCTCCTGTTCCTAACGGACTGTGGGGGCACATAAGGGCCATTGTCAGGGCCTCTCCCCTCATCCCATTCTAAATGAACGAGGCCTTCGACTTTGCTCACGTTAGGACGAGGTTTTCCTCCTTTTCCTAATGGGTATCTCCTACAGCCGAGGTCGGGACCGAACCCTCATGGGAGATCTTATTCTCCTGCGGCGAGGTTGATGCGGGCGCTTGGGGGAGATCTTATCTCCTGCAGCCGAGATCGGTCCGGACCCTCAGGGAAGATCTTATCTCCTACAGTCGAGGTTGTTGCGGACGCTCGAAGGAGATCTTCCTGTGGCGAGGTTGTTACGGGCGTTCGGGGGAGATCTTATCTCTTGCAGTCGCAGGTTGGTTCGAAACCCTCGGGAGAGATCTTATCTCCTACGGCCGAGGTTGTTGCGGGCGCTTGGGGAAAATCTTATCTCCTACAGTCGAGGTTATTGCGGGCGCTCGGGGGAGATCTTATCTCCTGCAGCTGAGGTTGTTGCGGGCACTAGGGGGAGATCTTATCTCCTGCAGCCGAGGTTGCCCGGACCCTCAGGGGAGATATTATTTCCTGCGGTCGAAGTTGTTGCGGGTGCTCAGGAAGATCTTATCTCCTGCAGTCGAGATTGTTGCGGGCGCTCGGAGGAGATCTTATCTCCTGTAGTCGAGGTTGGCCCGGACCTCGGAGGAGATCTTATCTCCTGCGGCTGAGGTTGTTGCGGGCGCTCGGAGGAGATTTTGTCTCCTGCAGCCGAGGTTGGCCCGAACCCTCGGGGGAGATCTTATCTCCTGCGGCCGAGGTTGTTGCGGGCGCTCGAAAGAGATCTTATCTCCTGCAGCCGAAGTTGGCCCGAACCCTCAGGGAAGATCTTATCTCCTACGGCCGAGGTTGAAGGACTTGGATCGGCTCATGTTAGGACGAGGTTCTCCTCCTGTTCCTAATACGGTAACTATTGACTGCTTTCCTATCATCACGTAGTTTTTGCATCAAAAAACAATATTATCGAAATGAAAGAATTTTATTGAAAGAAAGTTACTGATGGTACATCTCCAGATTGTGGGAGCGTTGTTCCCCCGAGTTTCTTCAGGCGATAGGTTTTGGAATCTGACGACCTCTATTTTGTGCTGACCTCCTCAATTTGAAGCGAGCTTGACGTGGCATCGATGGTGCGGGAGGCGACCTACCTTTTTGTTGTTCCTGGCTACGGTAGCGCCCTTGGCCGATCTTCTCCTGCTTCAGAACGGCGTCTGAGAAATCGATCCAGCTGGCCTCTCCTGATGAGCTTCTCGATTTCATCTCGGAGCTGAACGCATTCTTCAGTGCCATGCCGTGGTCGCGATGATAGAGGCAGAACTTGTTGGGATCGCGCTTGCTGGGATGGGAACGCATCCTCTTCGATCTCGGAAGTCATTTCCTGATTTCCATCAGCACTTGGACTTTTGGAGTGTTAAGAGGGGCGTAATTATGAAATCTTCGTCGGAAAGAACCTCGGAGTTGGGGAGCACCTCGACGCGCCCTTCCGTCGGAGCTTCCCCACCCCCAGACCCGAGGGAGAGTTCGGATGGCCTCGAGATGATTAACTGAATCAGAAGTTTCATCGTGGCTTTCGAATTGAGGGAGCTCGAAGTTCGGCGGGACGGACTCTTGCATAATTTGGGGGGAGAAAGGAGGATCGGTGCGAACGTCGTCAAGGTGAGCCCGGGCGACGTGATTGGGTTCCTCAATCCGTCGGTCCATCTTCCGCAGTCTGTGATCGAGGGCATCATCTTGGTTGCAGATCTTAGGAGGCTTCTCGCTACAAATGGGAAAGGTCTCTTCCAGAGGAGAACTATGATCCAAACACGGGTCCTCTGCTCTCCGTTTCTCCTTTGCAGGGGCGACGGGTATGCAGGCCCGAGTACTCTTCCTTGGGGTCGGTTTCCAACATCCTGATGATGGATTTTCCGGTGGAGTCATCGTCGGAGGCTGTCGAATGGCCTGCACTACCTCCGTGAGGCCATGAACCTGCTGGACAAGCAGGTTGAACTGCTCCACATCTATCGCGGGCACAGGTGGAACCCGAGTTGCCGAGGCTGAAGATGGATTTAGCGCGGAGGTCGCCGATCGCCGAGTCGAAGCTCTCCTGGAAGGCATTCTTTCTCGGAAAAGAACTCTAGAGAGGAAGAAGAGAGATTTCCGGAGAGGAAAGAGAGATCATCGCTGAGCACTCCTTTAAGAACAAGAAAACCTCAGAGGCAGAGGCCCTTCCTCTAGCGTCAATTCTGTTGGTGCAGAATCTGATTGACGCCGAATCGAGCTGGAGTGGAGGAGGATGAGGTCGCCATCGGTGACCTGCAAAATAAAATCCCGTTCGGAGCCGGTGGGGGTGGCTCCGGCAGAACCCTCCGACGGTCAAGTCAGCTCTTCTGGCCAACAGAAATGGAGTGCTCAGGAATGAGTTCGGCAGAGTTTAGAGGAGAGGAGAGCTTAGAGCTTAAAGTAAGCGTATCTGGAGGATCCTTTTTTATCGACGGAGCTTAGAGCGGATTGATGGTGATGGCCATACCGTTCGATTGCGGGACGCTCGGGGCCGCATGGAGTTCGGTACGAAGAAGGCGTCGTCAGGCGGATAGTGACAGCCATACTGACAGATCGTGGGCCGCATGAGGCTGATTACGGAGAGAGTGGTGTCGCTAGTAGTGGTGGCCATGTCGTTCGGTCGCGTTGCCTGTGGCAGATTGATGGCAACAGTTCGTCCAGATTTAATAGCCGTGGCTCTGAGCAAGCAGGCATTGATTGGTGGATTTCGGCATGTATCAATTCCAGAGGAGTTCGGACTCTTGGAGGAGTTCGGTCGAGGGGAAGCTTGGAAGGAGTTCGACCGGAGGAGTGCGGAGGGAGTTCGGCTCTCATAGGTGTCTGGCTGGAGGAGTGCGGCTAAGGCTCGATCGTTGGAGAGTTCAGAAGGAACTCGGCTGCTGAAGAGTCCGACCGGCTGAAGGAGTTTGACTGAGACTCGGCCACTGGAGAGTTCGGAAGGAGCTCAACCGCTGAGGAGTTCGAAAGGAGCTCGATTGAGACTCGGCCGTTGGGGAGTTTGGAAGGAGCTCGACCGTTGAGGAGTTCGACTGGCTGAAGGAGTTCGGCTAAGACTCGGACGCTGAAGCTCTTCCGCGGCTACCAATTGCATTAAGCTGAGTGTCGGACTGGACTTTGGCAGGAGCGGGGTTTATCCTCAACAAGTTCTTTATTGATAGGAGCTACATATAGCTATTCAGAAATGAAGCAAGACCCTACCTAGAATGATGGATGGATAAATGGATGAGAAGTCTATATGACCACAAGAAATGACTAGAAAATCTGCAGAAAAAGTCTTACATAGGAAAATAAATATTCCTACAACTACAGTTTCATGCAATGGGATCACATATAGCTGCAAACATAAGTAATGGAAGCATTTTTAAACAATCAAGGTGCAGGGTTGCTTATAGTTATAGATAAGGCTAACTTAAAAAACAGTGATCACAGAATTAATTAACTCAGAAGTGATTTTGGATAATTTATGGTACCAATGACTAGATGTTCAAGACCTTGAAGGATCAAAGAGGGATCAAAGAGGTAAAAGGTGCAGCACCCAAATTAGAAGATTCCCACAATTAAACTCATGACATAACATTAAAAAGGCTTAACACCATCAGGTACCTCTACAATAAAATAATGCCAATTTACATTGGTGCTCCAAAGCAAACAGGTTTAAACCACAGTAGTGCCCAATACCTCTAACTAGTCTCTATTTACATTAAACTGCCACTAATATTATGGTTAAAAACAATTAAGGATTCACAGTACACCCAGAACCATAAAACAAAAATAGACAAAAAGCTGTGACATGTATGTGCAAAACCACTCGAAGCTCAGAGCACTCTAAAATATTCTCAACCTTCCTCTATATTTATAAGAAATTCTATGTCATTTTATGGGCTGATATCAATAAATATCTCTGTAAAAATTTCAGAAAAGTTTAAAGTTAGACCAGTTTGCAAGTCAATTACTTATTATCAGTTTTAGATGATTCCAATCAACTTCAATGATCAATGATCTAAGAATTTTACTTGCAAGCATACCATACTTGGTGTCATTCCAAACCAAATAATTTTACAGGACTAGAAAATTTAATAGTCTAAGACAGAGAAAATCCTAATTCAACATGGTGCCTTCAATCAGCCTATCAAAATATGGAACTCTTGTTAGAAACATTTTGTTAAAAAAAAAAAAATCAAAATCATGGTTATAGGAGTCTCACCAATTAAAGAGAAAGTGATAGAGAACCAGTTGTAATGCACAATCACGTACAACAAAGAACTGTGGCAAGGCCTGATGGTTATGGCTACAATTAGAGATAAAAAATCATAATGCATATCTAATTTCTCTAAAGGACTCTGTATGCTAAATTTCTAGGTCTCTGTATGCTTCTTTACAATGCACTGGAGCAAGCACAGACAATGTTAGCTAATGTCGAAGTTTTGTGACAGTGAAAGTTGAACATCAGATCTAAATAGAACCATCAGTAAGACATATAAAAATCACTCCAAGAATCTGAAAATTCAAGTTAACCATTTATTTCTCATGAACAAGAACAACAACTAACAAAGTTTGTTTGTAACTTGTAAAGATTGCCAAGCACAAAAGTGTAATAATTTTCATCTAGAAATAGCTTCCAGAGATTTAAATACTATACTACTGACAAAAAAGATGTCCATAACACATCAATGTTCAGAAATATTGATTGCAGCCAATATTGAATTTAAAAGTACCATGTCACCAACCTTGGTTGCACCAATACCATCTTGTCTTGACTCAATAACATTGCCAGAATGATCTAATCTTTTCTTTATTATGTCATGCCTCTGCAAGTAAACAGACATTATGGTGTAGAATCATTTTGACATTATAGCATAAAATGTGTTCTAAAACATAACTCACAGTAATGTAATTTGACAGGATCACCAAGTCAATTGAAGATAATGACAAGAACAGGTGCAAAATATCTAGAAAAAAAGGGAGGTGTATGAACATACTATATCATAGTGCTGCTCCCCAATTATATCCATGGTATCAACACTGACAAGTGAACAACTAAGGGATGGAAAAGTGATATCAAACTGCAAAACAGAGTGTTATTATTCAGTTTCTATAGATGAAATTGGTTAAGGTGCCGCATGTGCTCCATAGATGCAATTTGAAATGTCAGCCGTCAGAAAACATCTAATATCCCTATTTAATATCTCGATGTCGCTACTCAAAGATGTTGATTCAAAATTAGCACATCAGACATATGACCCACAAAGTTATTGGAACCACCATAAAACATAACTGTGTTGTTCCGGTCATCAAATGGTAAACATTAAAAATCTTGTCAGTATAGCTGTAGTAGAGACATACAATCGAAAAGGTTAGAGAGTTCAGAATAATTTTAAACTCTTTACAAAGGGCAGCAGGTTAAAATTTTGTAACAAGACAAGCATTTCTCAGATTTCTTGAAACATGAAATATGTCAGTTAACACAAACTAAATGCACCAAGCAAGCAATCTGTGCGAACAATAAATCTTACAAAATAACTGATTGAAGGAAGGCTAAATACTGACATTGATTCGTAGTCTTTCTCCTCTTGAAGTATCTACTATCAACTTAGTCTCAGTTTCTGAATAAAAATATAGTCCTGCAGCAAAAAAAAGAAAAGAAAAAAGAAAAGGATAAGATAATAATGCTTCATACATGCTAAAGATCTACAGACACTTCAGTGTAAATGATTTCTACTTAGAAAGACATGCAATGAAAACTACAGAAACATATGTTTGTGTGACAAATGCAGATCACTAAATTACAAATCAAAAGGTACCTGACAAGGCTTAGCTTCCACAGGAGAGCTTAGACGAAACTAATCTGTTTGAATTATTAATCAATTATGTGCTGTCAAATCCATATTTTCATGAAGCAACAAGTCACTTTAAATCTAAAGTGTGAAGTTTAATAAATATTTAAAACTAACATAGGGCAGACTCATAAACAGAGGATATTAAGCTATTCACCAAGTCAGAGGAAGAAGTTCGTGCTGGGGCCAACATTTTAAATTCTATCACATTCCTCTCTATCTAGGTTCATCTCTTTCATGATAGCTAGATCCTTCAAATAATATTCTTGTTTGTGTCGAAGTTCCTATCCAGGCTCATTTCGTTTGATTGTCCTCCATGTATCTTCTTTTTAAGTGCATCTTGTTCCCCTCAAGTCTACTCTTCTTTAAAGATCAGGTAGCTAACATAAGCTTGTTTCCCTTATTTGAGCCATGTCTGACCCTTGTCGTACTTGTATTGCTCCAAGAATTGATTTTGATGATTACAAAGCATTTAAAGGGATTACTAATGAATTTGGCTTGGAAAAAGACTTTTTGTATTTTAGAGGTAAAATCGTAATTTTATCAAGTTTTGATCTGAAAGCCTCAAGAGCAAGTATAGAAGATTTTTAATCCTTTGGAGGCAGTCCCATGATTTTTGGATGCTTATTTTGGAAGAAAATTAAGTTTGAAGTGAAAGAGTTGACCTCTAGGTCGTCTTCTGCTGAAAAGGATTGTTTGGCATGCTATCTCTATGCCAAGGGTCGACCCCAAGATCGACCTCTGCTGTTCCGAAGGCTAAAAATACAGAATGACTATTTTTTTGGATTGTCTTAGAGGTTGATCTCGAAGTCGACCCCTGTGCCATGAGTCGACCCATGCAACGGAAATTTTTCTGCAACGACCATTTTTTTCTTGTTTTGGCAGATTTTAATGGTTTCTTTAATGTCTCCAATGGCTACAAATCTTATCCAAGATTCTCTCTTCCACCTATTGAAGATTTAAAAGACTTTAAATAGAAAAAAACACAAGAGATTTGTGTGATTCAATTTCTGCCATAAGTAAAAATCATCTTCAAGCAAAGAAGCCTTCATTTCAAGTTCATCTACCTCTCAAGAGCTCTTTCAAATCTCCAACAACCTTGAGGAAAATCAGAAAAGCTTCCTCCATTATTGTGAAAAACGTTTTTAAGATTTTATTTGCTCACAAAGGGAGCTAAACTTGTATTTGATTGTCATTAAATCTTTTACTCTGCTTTACTATTTTGATTCAAGTTTTGGGGGGGTTCCAAAACTTGGGAAAGGTTGATCCTAACCTTGAATAGGATTGTATTGGGTTGGCTTGTACCCAAAAAATAAGTATTCTAGCTTGGGATAGCTAGGGTTGGAGGTTTCCAATGGTGTATTTCAGTTTGAATACGGTTAGTGAAATTTTAATTTCCCAAGTAGGAAGCTTGGGGAGTGGATGTAGGTGCAAGGAAAGCACCGAACCACTATAAATCTTGCTTGTTTGTGGTGTGCTTGCTATCTTTCTTTCCTTAGTTTGTTAAATTCTTGCTCTCTAATCTTTTATATTTTTTTCTAACCTAAATTGCTTCACACATACGTCTTGCATATCATCATTCAATCTTGATATCTTTAAATTAGCTTTAAAATTTTAAAAATCCAATTCACCCCCCTCTTGGGTTGCATAGCTGGGCAACAAGTGGTATCAGAGCCCGGTGCTCTAGCCCTACTTTGATTTAACCATCAAAGAGCTAAAGATCTATGGTAACCCAAGTTAGTATTTCTCTAGCCGAGGGGCAGTCCACAAACCGACCTTCACTTTTCAATGGGACAAACTATACCTATTGAAAAGCTCGAATGAGAATTTTCATACAAGCACTTGACTATGATATGTGAAGTATCATAGTTAATGACCACACACACCCACTAAGATAATTGATGGTGAGTAATCAATCAAATCCGAAAAGAAATGGGATGAGATTGATAAGAAAATGGCTCAACTCAATGCAAGAGCCATGAATATTTTATATTGTGCTCTAGATGCTAATGAATTTAATCATATTTCAACATGCATGTCGGCTAAAAAAATATGGGATAAGTTAGAAGTAACTCATGAAGGCACTAATCAAGTTAAGGAGTCAAAAATTAACATGCTTGTGCACAAATATGAACTTTTCAAAATGGAGCATGATGAGTCAATAACTGTAATATTTACTAGATTTATAGATATTATAAATGGTCTTAAAAGTCTTGGCAAGTCTTATTCTAACAGTGATCTTATGAGGAAGATTTTTAGGTCTTTGCTAAGAACATGGGAGGCCAAAGTGACTACAATCTAAGAAGCCAAAGATCTGAATGTTTTATCCTTGGAGGAGCTTCTAGGATCACTAATGATGCACGAGCTAAGCATGAAACAACATCAAGAAGAAGATGTCAAGAAAAAGAAGACAATAGCCCTTAAATCCACCACTCAACAAGATGAGGAATCCGATGAAACGGAAGATGAAGAACAAGATGAAGAATTAGACCTCATCACAGGAAAGTTCAAGAGATTTTTGAAGAAAAACAAAGGATGAGAAAGAGGCTACTTACCAAAGGGGAGTATAGTAAGAAAAAGGATAGGGAATAGCCCCTTATTTGCTATGAATGTAAGAAGCTGGGATACTTTAGGTCTAAATGTCCTCAACTTAAAAAGGTTCTCAAGAAATACAAGAAAAAGGCTATTATGGCAACATGGAGTGATAGTGACGATTCAAGCTCTGAAAAGGAAGAAGCTCATGAACAAGCTAACCTGTGCCTTATGGCATATGAGAATGAGGTAAGTACTGAAATCTCAAATGAATTTACATTTGAAGAACTTCAAGAAGCCTTCTATGATTTAGTAGATGATTTAAAGAAGTTGAGAACTAAAAACAAAGAACTAAAATTAAAAAATCAAATCTTGCTAAAAGAAAATGAAACTATCCTAAGTGAAAAACTAGTCTCAACTCAAGAGAATCTAAAGTTGAAAAATGAAATTGATAATTTAAAACCGATAGTTGAAAAATTTACTTTGAGTTCAAATAAACTTCATATAATTCTTGAAAATCAAAAGATTGTTTATGATAAGGCTGGTTCAGGCTATAACCTCCTAAGAAAACAAAAATTTCTGAAAAATATTTTTGTAAATTTACAAAGCAACAAATTTTTAAATGTTACTTGCTTTAAATATGGTAAACTAGGACACAAATCTTATACATGCTTCTCTAATAATTCAAATATAAAGAAAATATGGGTTTCAAAAGGAACCATTATGACTAACCTTAAAGGACCCAAGAAAACTTGGGTACCTAGAGTAAGGACTTGATTTTGCATGTAGATGTGTCTTGCATCCAAAGGAGAAAATTGAAGATGGTATCTTGACAGCGGAATGCTCAAGATACATGATCGGTGATGAGTCCCAATTCATCATGCTTGATGCTAAAAATAGAGGGATGGTCACATTTGGAGACAATGACAAAGAAAAGATCATTGGTATGGTTATTTCGGTATCACTCCCTCCAAATATATTAAAAATGTTTTATTAGTAGATGGTTTAAAACACAATATCTTAAGTATTAATCAACTTTGTGACAAGGGTTATAAAGTTGTTTTTGAATCTTCATTGTGCATTGTAACTAGTTTCAATAATGATGGCATTAAGTTTGTTGGTCATAGACATGGTAATGTTTATATGATAGATTTGAATGATCTTTCTATGATAAACATGCAATATTTAGTAGCTATGAATGCCAAAATTAATAAGACTAGTTGGCTTTGGCACCGTAGGCTTGCATACATTAGTATGCATTCACTTTTAAAGCTTATCAAAAAGGAATTAGTTACCGATTTACCAAAATCGAACTTTGAAAAAGGTAAAATTTGTGATGCATGCCAACTAGGTAAACAAACAAGAGTTTCATTCAAATCTAAGAACATTGTTTCAACTTCTAGGCCATTGGAACTTTTGCACATGGATTTGTTTGGTCCTACAAGAACAGCAATTTTAGGTAGAAAACGTTATGGTTTTGTAATTATCGATGACTACTCACGTTTTACATGAATTTTCTTTTTGGCACACAAAGATGAAACTTTTCATATTTTCACAAAGTTTTACCGAAAAGTTACAAATGAAAAAGTATTTTCAATTCAAAGCATTCGAAGTGATCATGGAACCGAATCAAGACTTTGAAAAATTTTATGATAAAAAAGGAATTAGCCATAATTTTTCAGCACCTAGGACACCCCAACAAAATAGAGTAGTAGAAAAAAAAAATAGAACTCTAGAAGAAATGACCTATACTATGCTATGTGAAAGCAACCTTCTAAGATACTTTTGGGCGGAAGCAATTAACACAGCATGTTACATCTTAAACTATGCCCTAATCAGATCAATTTTAAAGAAAACATCTTATGAGCTTTGAAAAGAAAGAAAATCTAACATTGCATATTTTCATGTTTTTGGTTGTAGATGTTTTATTTTGAACAATGGTAAAAAAAAACTAGGTAAATTTGATGCAAAATTCGATGAAGCTATTTTTCTTGGTTACTCCTCTTCTAGTAAAGCTTTTAGAGTTTTTAACAAAAGAATCTTAGTAGTAAAAGAGTCAATACATATTGTTTTTGATGAGACTAATGATTTTATCAAGGAAGAGTGAGGATATTGATGATGCAGATCCTCTTATAGAAGGATTGAAGGAGATCACCCTAAAGGATTCAACAATTCAAAATGAAGAGAATCAAGAAGATAAGCAAGAAATTGAGGATGAAAGACAATAAGAATAACCTCAAGATACAAATGATCTTCTAAAAGAATGGAGGTATGTTCACAATCACCCCAAAGAACTAATTATTGGTGATCCTACACATGGGGTAAGAACTCATTCTTCACTTAGAGATGTATACAATCATTTTGCATTTGTTTCTCATTTTGAACCCAAAACCATTGATAAAGCCGAAAAAGATTATAATTGGATAAATGCAATACAAGAGAAACTTAATCAATTCGAAAGAAATAATGTATGGACCTTAGTATCAAGACCTAAAAATTATCCAATAATTGGTACAAAATGGATATATAGAAATAAATTGGATGAAAATGGAAATATAATTAGGAATAAAGCAAGATTAGTTGCAAAGGATTATAATCAAGAAGAGAAAATTAATTTTGATGAAATCTTTGCACCTGTTGCTAGACTAGAAGCAATTAGACTTTTACTCGCTCATGCATGCTTTATGAATTTCAACCTATTTCAAATGGATGTTAAAAGTGCTTTTCTAAATGGATATATTGCCGAAGAAGTTTATGTAGAACAACCTCCCGATTTTGAAAATCATACTTTTTTAAATTATGTTTTTAGATTAAATAAAGTATTATATGGTTTAAAACGAGCACCTAGAGCTTGGTATGAAAGATTAAGTAAATTCTTGCTTAATAATAGATTTTTAAGAGAAAATATAGATACAATCCTTTTTATTAAAAGAGATCATGATGACATCTCAGTAATATAAATATATGTTGATGACATTATATTTGGATCTACTAATGAAACTTTATATTAAGATTTTGCTAAGCTCATGCAGAGGAAGTTTGAGATGAGCATAATGGGTGAACTAACATTCTTTCTCGGACTTCAAATCAAACAAATAAAAGAAAGGATCTCCATCACTCAAAACAAGTACACAAGAGAACTACTCAAGAGATTTAGGATGGAGAGCTCCAAAGCAATTGGTACCCCCATGAGTCCATCATGTAAACTTCACAAGGATGAAGGAGGTAAAAGTATTGATAAAAAATTTTATAAAGGCATGATTAGTTCTTTATTGTATTTAAGTGCTAGTAGACCAGATATCATGTTTAGCGTTTGTTTATGTGCACGATTTCAATCTAATCCAAAAAAATCACATTTAAATACTGTAAAAAGAATATTTAAATACCTAAAAAAAACTTAATCCATAGATTTATGGTACTCTAAGAATTCATCAATTGATTTAATTGAATATTCAGATGCAGACTTTGTTGGATGTAAATTAGACAGAAAAAGCACTAGTGGAACTTGCCAATTTCTAGAAGTTAATTTAATCTCTTAGTTTAGCAAGAAGCAAAATTCGGTAGCATTGTCTATAGCCGAGGTCGAATACATTGTAGCCGAAAGTTGCCGTGCACAAATCTTGTGAATTAAGCAACAACTTGAGGACTTTGGCATCAAACTAAACAAAACTCTCATAAGATGTGATAATACTAGTGCCATAAATCTAACTAAGAATCCAATCCAATACTTTAGATCAAAATACATTGAAATAAGATATCATTTCATAAGAGAACATGTTCAAAATAATGACATAATTCTTGATTATGTTTGTATTGAAAATCAATTGGCTGATATTTTCACCAAGACCTTGAGTGAAGATAAATTTTATGAAATTAGAAGAGAATTGAGAATTCTAGATTCTTTTGTTTAAATATCCTTCTTTTGATCCTAACTTATCCTCTACTAATATTTTTGGATCAATCCTTGAGACTTAATTTCATTGCTTTAAGTTAAAAATTATCCATCCTTTTTTTTTTTGACTATAAGGAGAAAAATTATTTTTGAACTTAATAAGAAAAATCATGGATAAATAATTATACTTTATTTATCTCA
Organism: Cocos nucifera; assembly: GCA_006176705.1. NCBI lineage: Eukaryota > Viridiplantae > Streptophyta > Magnoliopsida > Arecales > Arecaceae > Cocos > Cocos nucifera. The sequence goes on along the minus strand of QRFJ01001231.1, from coordinate 405,713 downwards.
TAAATTTATTTGAATGATTTTGATCATTTGATTCATTTTAAGCAACTATTTATATTTTACACATTTTAATCATATTATTATTATTATTATTTAAAAATTAATTAGTATCAAGAAATTATTTTTGATCTTAAAAGAGGATTATTGATAAATATTCATGCCTTGTTCAGATTGATTAATTTTGAAAAATAAATTTAAGAAAAATACTCTTTTTTCTTCTTTTGATATTGATGTCAAGCAAAATATTCAAAGAAGACTTTAGTTTTTAATCAATTGATATCAGATGGCTTGACATTTGTCTTGTATTTTATTGATCTTAAAATATATATATAATAATAAAAGAAAAAAAGAGATGATCCCTGAAAAATTGAATATATCTTATAATTTGCTTTGAATGATCTATTTAAAATCTTTAATCTTTGAAATGTTCCATCTCTCTTGAATCTTTGAAGTTCAAAATAATTTTATTTAATGCATTTATATTATTCAAAAAGGGGAAGATGTGTTTTTAATTCATGTTGTTCATAAATAAAATTTAAAAAAAAGAAAAAGATATTCATTCTAAATTTATTATGTTCTTTCAAAATGGAGAAGAAAAGCTAAAAGGTAAATTTATCCAATAATAATTATGAAAAAAAGGAGGATAAAATATTATGTGATGAATTTTCTAGTATTTACTCTTAAAAAATAAGGAGAAAGATGCTTATTTGTTAAATATTATTTAGTTAGCCTTGACCGAACATTCTAATTAATTTGAGTTAAGGATAATGAACTTTGATTGTTTTATGATCCTTTTAACTTAAACCTTCATGTGATTATTCAGTTTAAATTCAATTGATTTGATTGTCAAATTATTTTTGATAACTAATTAAAGTTAAAACTAAATTGAAATATATTCTCACTCCAAAAAAAATTAATTTTGATACATACTTCTAATTTTGAAACTCATTTAAAAATATGAATATAATACAAAATTTTTAATGTGCCTTTAGAAATTTTTGTAAAATCATTTTTGCTCTGATACTATCTTTGTTTTGCTCGATACATTTCTGATATATATCTTTTTTGAGCTTAATTGACTAAAATTTATTTACGAAAAGAAAAAAATGAATAATGAATTAAATGTTGTGTTTGATTCCACTATTCAAATCTTTGAAAAAGCTCTAATCCTCTTAAAGTTTAAAAGTACATACTTGAAAATTTTTTCAAAGAATCATATTTATTCAAAAAGAAGGAGAGCTTTTGATATTTGAGTTTAAGCTAATTTTTTTGTAAAGAAAAAAATTTTAAATGATAAGCTTTTAAAGAAGAGCTAATTCATTTGATTTGATTCAATTTTCTAAATTTTTTATTCAATTTTTTGAATTTGATACATCTATCATTTGACACATCCCATCACATCTCTGATTCCTCATCTGATTCAGATGCTTCCAGCCGTGATCTCAACTAGATTTAGTTTAGTCATCTTTGTATTAGATTATGATCTAGTATCTCTTAGTTGTTTCTATGAGTTGTTGATCAAGTCATAGTTGATTATATTTTTTTTGGATCAAACTTATGGCATTGGTACTATTGGCTGTTTGGATCATGGATAGTTGCATCCATGAATTTTATATGTTTTAATGGCCTAATTCTCATGAATGCTTTTGATACCTTTAATACTTATATATTTTGATGACTTGATGTTATGATAATCATTTGGATGTAAATATATGATGATGTCATTTGAATGATGTGAAATGAAACCTTTATAAATTGGCTAAATTTCATTATGATCATTATGTTGTAAATTGAAAGTTTTGTTATAAATTATTATTCTAATAGGAAAACATATGGAATAACTTAAGGGAGAGGCTTTTTTATTTTTGAATTTTAAAATCCTTTAAGATCTTACTTGATGATGTCAAAAAGGGGGAGTAGAGTAAATAAAATTGGGCTATAAGCAAAATTGAAGTAAAATTGATGAAAGAAATAAAATAGAAGTAAAATTGACACAAGGTATAAGTAAGTCAAACACTTTTGCAAATCATTTAAATGCCTGACTATAAGTAATCATCAAACTGCTCTTGATGCCATATTAGTCAAATAATTGAATATAATATCCTAGTATGTGATGTAGCATGTTCCTTCAAAATTTTTGAAATCCTCAATCAATGCTTCTACATGCTTTATTTTTGCTTATGCTCAAATATTTTATCATCATCAAAAAGGGGGAGATTGTTGCTTCAAGAATTGATTTTGATGATTACAAAGCATTTGAGGGGATTACTAATGAATTTGGCTTGAAACAAGACTTTGTATTTCAGGAGCAAAATCATAATTTTATCAAGTTTTGATCTGAGAGCCTCAAGAGCAAGTATAGAAGATTTCTAATCCTTTGGAGGCAATCCCATGATTTTTGGATACTTATTTTGGGAGAAAATCAAGTTTGAAGTAAAAGGATCGACCCCTAGATCGTTCCCTGCTGAAAAGGGCCGTTTGGCACGCTGTCTCTGTGCCAAGGGTCAACCTCTACTGTTTCGAAGGCTAAAAATACAGAACGACTATTTTTCTGGATTTTGTCTCAGAGATCAACCTCGAGGTTGACTCCTGTGTCATGAGTCGACCCCTGTGCCATGAGTCGACTCCTGCAACGAAAATTTTTCTACAACGACTATTTTTTTCTTGTTCTGGCAAGTTTTAATGATTTCTTTAATATCTTCAACGGCTACAAATCTTGCCCAAGATTCTCTCCTCCACCTATTGAAGATTTAAAAAGGCTTTAAATAGGAAAAAACACAAGAGATTGGTGTGATTCAATTTCAATCCCAAGCAAAAGTTATTTTCAAGCAAAAAAGCCTTCGTTTCAAGTTCACCTACCTCTCAAGAGCACTTTCAAATCTCCAACAACCGTGAGAAAAATCAGAGAAGCTTCCTCTATTATTGTGAAAAGCATTCTTAAGGTTTTATTTGCTCACAAAGAGAGCTAAACTTGTATTTGATTATCATTAAATTTTTTACTCTGCTTTACTGTTTTGATTCAAGTTTTGGGGGGTTCCAAAACTTGGGAAGGTTGATCCTAACCTTGAATAGGATTGTATTGAGTTGGCTTGTATCTGAAAAACAAGTGTTCTAACTTAGGATAGTTAGGGTTGGAGGTTTCCAATGGTGTATACAATTTGAATACGGTTAGTGAATTTTAATTCTCAAGTAGGAGCTTGGGGAATGGATGTAGGTGCAAGAAAAGCACCGAACCATTACAAATCTTGCTTGTTTGTGATGTGCTTGCTATTTTTCTTTCCTTAGTTTGTTAAATTCTTGCTTTCTAATCTTTTATATTTTTCTCTAACCTAAATTGCTTCATACACACGTCTTACATATCATCATTCAATCTTGATATCTTGAAATTAGCTTTAAAATTTTAAAAATCCAATCCATCCCCTCTCTTGGGTTGCATAGTTGGGCAACAACTTGTGGCTGAAATTGCTGAGATAGCCAATAGATTTCCAATCATCTTATAGGGAACAAGTGGCAGCTCCCTCCCTAACTTCTCTTTCTGGGTCGGTGAATCAAAAGTTCATAACCTCCTGCTCCCTCTTTCTTATTCAGACCATATATACCATGTTTCACATACTGCAAATCTCTCTCTCTCTCTCTCTCACACACACACACAATATTTAGCATTAAAGGATATTAACCAGTAGGTCCTAAGTTATAGTATCTCCAACATTTTTCAAAAAGAAAAAAAAATTCTTATGATGCTGGATGTAATTATGCTGGCATATTTCCAGCTCTTGTTTCTCAAGGTGGTTGAGCTTGCAATAAGTTAACCTGATTTCTGTATTATATAAATTCAAGACTTGTCTGACATCAACCTGGAACAGGACTGCAAAAAGTGGAATCACAAAATCCTCAACCCTAACCTTATAAAACATGAAATAACTTGATGCTTGCAAACCAAATCCAATATTTACCAATATTTATTTTCTGACAAGACCCAAGCTTTAGAGTGGTACACATCATGCAGCCCAAGTTGCACACCTAGAAGCAAAGTCTATTTAAAGAAAATGATACAAGATAAAGGCAGTGAATTTAGTTCATGGCTTTTAGGTACGCTACACATGATCATGCACCGAAATTTATGAAAGAAAATAGAAAATTTTGTATCGAATATGATCTGCTAATTCATGGGTTGCGATGCTTCATGCACATTTTAGCCTAGATCAATGAGCATTTCCGCTTCCACTGTTTGCTTTTAGGCCAAGTTATATATTAAGATATCCGTCTCTACATGTTTTGGCCCCCAAACAGGAGAATCCTTCATAAAACTAACTGTACCTAAGGTCCAACATCAAATTGATCAAATGGGTGACACATTGTCAAGATGCAATGCTACTCGACCGATCCATTAGGAATTAATACTATTGTCTTATGATCAAACGGGATATTGCAGAAATTTTGAGGTTGAACAAATAATAAGAAGCAACTCAAAATCTTAATCTTGTTCAATCCATGATCACATGACGCATTCTTTTAGAAACTTTCTTATGTTGATAACAATCTACGAACAAAAGCCAGTAAACTCAAAATTTAATTTTTATTTCAACATATGACCTTGTTTGCACCTTTCTAAAAATAAATCACCACCTGAAACAAAGAAACAACCAGAATTTATATTTTTATATATATATTTTTAAAGAACTTACGGGCCTCGGAGATGAACAGGAGGAGCATAATGATGGAGGAGATGAGGCCTCCCGTGAATGTGCGGCTGTAGAAATCCTCGTTGATCTTGGGATGGGCATCAAGATTCTTGAGCTTGTTGAGGATCTCCATCGCGAACGACCTGGAACCAGAGCTCTAGAAGTCGGACCCACCGCCGGAGAAAATCTAGGGTTTCTCCGGGCGGTCCATCTCCGACCGGCGCTCGGCTTTCGTTGCGCTCCCGATGGAGGCTCCCCCGAAGCTTGAAACACGGGCGGAATCCCCCGATGTTCGGCCGCCGGCCTTGACATTATACATAGATGGGATTCTTTTTTTCTGTAATTTCACAAATTGTTAGGGGTATTTGAGATGGATAATTTTGGGTCGGAATTAACGACGCGCGCGGAAGACGGTTGACGGACATCGGGATTTTAACCGACTGAAGTAAAATACCCTTTTGCGCTTTTACTAATTTTGGTGAAGGAAAAAGGGTATCATGACGCCGCTAAAGACGACGCGTTCTCACCGGAGTCTTCGAATCCGCAGAAAATGGAATCTGAATCATAGCCGTCTGATTGGTTTTGAAGCTGCCGCTCGAGTCCGGAAGACCATCAAGATCGGATGGATGGTTATCGTGATCATCAGATTAAAGAGATCCGCGGGATCAATTGATGCAGTCAGTTCAAGTTCCGAGTTTGTGGTAAAATGCCATGTGGCGCCAGTGTAGTACAGCCGAAAGATTAGTTGGTTTTGGGTCTAATTCTGGGTTGAATTAATCCGATATAAGCTGATTGGATTTTGGCACGAAACGGGTTCGATGGTCCCACTCAATTTAATTTACTTACTAAATACATGGGCCAGATTCTTGACTTTTGTTCACCATCCTTTTGACTTATTCAATGATTAGATCGGGTCGATATAGTCAGAACCTGAGCCATTGAAAATCAAATTTAACTAAGATTCATTTAACTTATTTAAGTCTCCATTAACTTATTATCATGGACGCGACATGATTGCTCTTGTTTATCAAACAAGTTGCAAGTACTACATCAAATTATAAATATAATAAATGAATAAAATTTAATTTTTAATTTTTAATTTTTTTAATAAATAGATCTAATTTGAATTAAAAAAAATAATAAATATTATTGAAGATAAATCCGATATGATATCTCTCTATTCTTAACCTAATTTAATGTAACATCATAAGAGTTCTATCACCTATTCGAGGATCGGCTAGGTATATAAATATTCACTTGAATCAAGAGCTATCATTCAACCATCATGTGGATTTGAAAAACTTCTTGTGCGATTGAGAAGTAGACATATTATTTTATAATTTAAATTGTATGATCCATAAATTCTTCTTTTTTTTAAAAAAAAAATAATTAGAAATAAATTATCTAAATATTTTTTGATTGATCCAGACTTATTTTTAAGTCTTTGGATCTTACAAAATTATTTTTAAGTTCATAAATTATACAGAAATTATTTTTAGATTTCTACCATTTTGATGTTTGGTTACATAACTTTTATCTCTGATTATATTTTAATGATTTTTGATTATATATTTTTAAATTTAGTTGCATGTTTATGAATTTTGGTTATACGATTTTCATGTCAGATTATATGTTTGTGATTTTTGATTATATATTCTTTATCTTTAGTTACATAATTTTTAGTTGAATAAATTTTATTTTTGGCTATGTGGATTTTATCTTTAATTATACAGATGAAATCACAAAATCATAAGAATCTAAAAATAACTCCCATGCAATTCAGAAACTTAAAAATACTCTCAGAACTTAAAAATAAATCTAAGTTAATTGAAAAATTTTTAGATAATTTTTTTCAAATACTTATAAAAAAGAAGTATAGGTTTGATTGGTTATATTATTGGCTACAAGTAAAAAGAAAATTTGCAGTACTTCAGGCCGTAGATAAAGGAGGATTCGACCATAATCACTCGTTGGTCAACTCACTAGTCAATAATCAAATGAATATCGATTATTGAAGCTTAAAGTATGATTAAACCAAAGACTTTACACCACGTCACTCATACTTTTAAGAAAAACAATGATGATGTAAATTAGATTAGCAAGTGATAGGACTTTGCTTCGTGTCTCTCCTGCGGTCCTACCTTTGGAAAAGGCAATCATTCTGGACAGCAAACTAAAAGTCTAGTCAAGACAAAACTCAGGCATTAATTAATAGATAATCCTACGGAGCTTCTGGATGACGTAAATGCTAATAGGATTGATAAGCATGGATGCACTTGCTTAAAAATGCTATGAAACAAAATTTTCTTATTTAAAATTAAAAAGTATCAAAATATGTTTTTTAGCCCATTAAAACCCTCCTGGTCTTATTATTAGATAAACAGCATACAAGCACGAGTACCATTTAGACGGTTAATACAGAGAGAAAGGATTAGAATATTAGATGATGGATGATTTGTTATTGGATTCGGATTTTTATCCAATAAATAAGTGAAATGGAGTCATTCACATCAACTTCCATTTCAAAATGGAAAGCCCAGCACTCCTGTCTCCCTAACCTTGCCCTCGGTACCGTTATCCTCTTCTCAACAAAGATAACGAAAGAGAAAAGCAACATGGCTCCGGTGCAAACGTAGCATCGGCGGTATCTGGGGTCCATTTTCGTTCGATGGGTTGGGGTTGTATCGTTTGCCCAAAAGAATGATTAATCTTTTTTGGCAACGTAGACCGTTGATTTCTTCCCACCCCGCTCTCAAAGCACTCGGAACTCATCATTCATCCACCTGCACAGATCTGGAAGCGACCGTGGCGTGATCCAAAGGTGGATTCGTGCGAAGGAAAGGTAAATCCTTCTTTCCCGCGAACGATACAACCGATGTCATGTATTTATACGCTCACGATCAGATTGCTCCATCTTCTCGTTTCTTCTTCCCGCTTCCTCTCACTCTGCTCCTCGGTTCCTTTGAAACCCTAGCGAAAAATACAAACCTTGACGCTGGAGATCTCCGCCCCGAGATCTCCACTCCCATGGCCTCAATCTGATAGTCTCCAGTCGTCTCCTCCATCTCAGAAGAAACCCTAGCAATGGAGAGGGATCACTCATCCGACTCCTCCTCCGACGAGAAGGAGGAACGCGGGGCCCTCGTCCCCCAGAACGAGGTCAAACCCCGCTGCCGCTTCGCTGCTTTCGAGATCGGAGACCTCCCCGCCCGGATCCGCCGCGGGTTCTGGACCCGCAAGCGCTACCTCCTCGCCATCTGCCTCCCCCTTGTCATCATCCTCCTCTTCTTCTCTCTCGACCTCGGCAGCCTCTTCCGCGGCGTCTCCATCATACGTGCGGACTCCACCGGCGACCGTATGCGGGAGTCCGAGCTCCGGGCGATCTATCTCCTCAGAAACCAGCATTTAGGTCTTCTGAGACTCTGGAATCGGACACTTTCCTTCGCACATTCCGGATCCGAGGTCTCTCCTTCTCCTCCTTCAGCTCCATTCAACAGCTCCAACTCCACCACTTCAGGTAAAATCGTCGATCCGTCGCAGTCCTTGAATTCGGTCTCGTTCGAGGAGTTCAGATCGGCATTGCTAGAGCAGATCAAGCTGAATAAACGGATCCAAAATACTCTTCTTTCCACTCATCGGGTCGGAAACACTTCCTTAGGGTCATCAGATGACAATGTGGATTTCGATCCATCAAGTTCTGGAGTTGATGTGTGTAGGAAAGTGGAGAGACCCGCGGAGAGAAGGACGATTGAGTGGAAGCCACGGAAAGATCGATACTTGTTTGCTATATGTTTGTCTGGCCAGATGTCCAACCATTTGATCTGTTTGGAGAAGCATATGTTCTTCGCCGCACTTCTGGGCCGCATCCTGATTTTTCCGAGCTCCAAACTCGATTATCAGTACGACCGGGTGTTGGACATCGACCACATTAATGAGTGCTTCGGTAGAAAGGTAGTGATCCCATTCGAAGAATTCCATGAAATGAAGAAGATTAAGATGAGGATAGATAGGTTTATATGCTATATCGCATCACCCCCTTGTTATCTGGATGAGGAGCATATTAAGAGGTTGAAGAAGTTGGGGATTTCGTTGGGCAAGATTGAAGCTGCTTGGCCTGAGGATGCCAAGTTGAAGACACAAAAGAAGAGGGTCGTGGATGATATTGTGCCCAAATTCTCGTCTGATGATGAGGTTCTTGCTATTGGGGATACGTTCTACGCAGATGTGGAGGAAGAGTGGGTGATGCAGCCGGGTGGTCCTCTGGCTCACAAATGCAGGACGGTGATCCAACCGAGTCGGCTTATTATTCTTACAGCGCAACGCTTCGTGCAGACATTCTTGGGGAGCAACTATATAGCTCTGCATTTTCGCCGGCATGGATTCTTGAAATTCTGGTAAGCGTTTATTGAATGATGTAATGTACAGTGAGCATCTCTGGCATGTGATCTTTTTTTAAAGCATGGCTGGGTTATACTTTTGAGCTCATTTGTTTATATACAGTCAATTGTTTGTCACTTTCAATTCAGGTATTTGTCTTGTTATTTTTTTCTTCTGCTTTCATCTATGAACCTCAAAGTTTGATGATATTTTCAATGATCATTCTGACTTTCTTCTGTTTTGACTTTTAGGAGGTTATGAAGGAACATTAGATGAAAATGGCTCCCCATCTAAAATATCCTAATCCTTTATCTGTTTTCATGTTCTAAATATTGGTGATATGCGGTCCAAATGCAAGCTGGATGAGTTATCATCTTACACAACTTCCTATTAGATTCATTAATTTACCCTTTGGCTTGGCTAAAATTGAATGAAGGAATTGGATTGCCATGATTGAAATGATAGAGATACTTTGCACACTGGAGATTACTCTAGCTAGCTTGTAGAGTCTGATGCTTTCAGAATTTGTGGATGGGACATAGGTTTAAATAATCTCTTACCTGAAAATCCTGGACAAAAGGTTGCCTCTATACATTGATGTAATTGATGTGGTGGAATTTTGATTTAGATTAGGAAATAAAAAAATGTTGTTTATTTTATACATTGTTGGAGAGAATGTTCCCCTCCCACTCTTTTTCCACAATCAATTCAAAAGATTTAAACCCTAACCACAAAAGTAAGAACATATTTTACCAAATTTATGCGACATTCTGTGTCTGCAGGGGAGGGGATCTTATCTATTTCGTTTTTGGCTTAATTCACCATCCATATTGCTTGGGTTAGATATGGCTAACCTTGATGCAGAGAATGTTTGAACACTTTTTTTTTTTTGAATACATCTGTAAACAACTAAAACTCAAGAAAATTTAATGCATAAACACATGTAATGGTTATATTTTCAATCCTGTTTAATACCTGGAGACCTTAGCACCTTTGGCTAGTATCCAACTCTGGAATATGCATCCAAGCAATAGAGTCAAAATCCTTAGATGGCAAACACAATCCTATCAACTTGAGCTGACATGTCATGGTCAGCTTCTAAGCTTATCACATAGGCATGGGATCAAGAAAGTTATTCGGCTTCAGTTTTATGTAATTTTAGGAGAAATATTGCTGTCAGTTTGTTGTGATGCTGTGACTCATTTATGGAAATTCTAGCTAGAAGATGGGGGAACACACATATTACTCATACTAGTATTTCACACATGTTATGCATGTGTCTATAAAGAAAATGGGGGGAGAGAGATGGGGTTTAGAGAGAGCGAGAGGATGAGGAAACACGGTAGAGTTCGGCTTCACATGCTTCTGAAGTTACACTTTCTGTAGCCACACTTATTTAAAACAAAGGCTTCAATTTTGGAGTCCGGCTTCACATGCTCAACTCTAGGAGGGTAGGTTATGCATGATACTTGCGTTTAAGCAGACTAGCATATAGAATCAGCACTACTTTATATATGACCTATAACTTTTAGCTGGTCAATTTAGAATCTAGAATAGACTCTGCAAAAGGCAACAATCCTTGAATTCAAGAAGGGAAGAATGCTTATGGTTGCAGCAAAAGGCAGTTTGATTGCTAAATAATTAATTCTTTCTTTCTTAGGCTGGGAATTGACGAAAGCAGGAATGGGGTTTCCACTGAAAGCAACAATCCTTGATGTTTTTTTTTTTTTTTTTCTGGTCGTGGTGGTGGTGGGGGGGGGGGGGTGATATCACTCAAATTAGATGACCCCTATCAGATTATTATGATTTGTAGTTAAGGTTAAATCGACTCTAGATGATTCCTTAATGTCTTATGACTACTATTATTGAGGAATTTCAATATTTCCTTACAATATTGTTAAGGAAAAGAGCATTACATGATGTGAACAAAGGTTATCTCTTGTACATGATGTATGGGTTTGGGTCTATGTGCTTGTGAATTATTGATAAAAAAACTGCACAGTGGCAACCAAAATTTATTTATTGTGATTTAAGCCTTTGCATTTATGTTTTTCTGAATGAAGTAGGTGTATGAAAGTGACAAGCAAGAAGGGGTGGATATAAGACTGGGTTGTGTATGTAGTTTTTCTGGTTATTGCCATGCCCTTCATTGTCAATGGAGGATGTCTTGATAATGGTTTATCTTAAACCCTAAGCTTGAAGCGTGGCATAGCAAAGAATCATGAAGTTATAAGTTCCTGCTATACTGAGGAATTCCATTTCATTGGTGTATCTTCTATTATGAGAGAAAAGAAAAGAAGAAAACAGAACAAAGAATATTCAGTACAATATTTGCTTCTTAGAGCACTCTCATAATTGATGACTAAAACTCTCAACGTTCTCACAATATTATGTTCACATTTTATGCATATAGTGAGGTTTATCACTCATTTTATTAGGTACAATCTTTTACCCAGTTCCTGTTATATGAATGTGTGGTCTTTTGCATTCTTTTTGGCATTGGCTGATAACCACCGAACTCTTGCAATTGTCCACGACCTGGTTGATTTCTGAAGCATGGCCCTCTTTTTCTATTTGTTATCTGTTGATTAAGTTGATGAATTTTATATTCGGTGAGACATTTGTTACACATCTTGAGACTTATTTTTAGCATTTATTTGATGGTCAGCAATATCTGGAAGTGTAATCCCATTACTAAATGTTGCACCAAGCTGTATGGTTTTTACCTTTTTTTATTATTTAATGCACAGTGCTTTTCTTCACTTTAATAAACATTCTCCACTCACTATTGTTATGGCTCTCAAAAACAATTCTACATTGTCTGCAATTAATTGGTGGACTGTTACTAAATTTAATGTTACTTAAAGTATTTGGAGTCAGAAGCAGCAGATGAAAAAATCTATTAGCTCTCAGTCATATCTTTAGGTGTGCCCTGTTTGCTGTAAATTCTAACAAGCTGCTTATTTTAATTTGTTTTACATCCTGGCTCACTATCATAATTCCAATGCAGTATTATAAGTTCACCTCTGCAATTTGCCAGTAAGAAATCCAGATTTCATTCTAGAGACTGATTTATTGATATGATAACCTGCAGTAGAGTCATGGTCCTTCTCTAAGTTTTAGAAGACCATGTCGCTGCTTTTTTCTGTTGATTTACTAGAGCACATTTTGATTACTGGAATAGTATTAATTTGAGGAAATTTGAGAGAACTGATGGCTGCAGTACAAGCCTGGGGATGGGATAACTGATATAATCAGAGTCTGATTAATAATAAGCCAAACAAGCTAATCTTTCCGTTTAAAAACAACTGCAGATCTTACCATGCCTTGATTCTGATGACACACAATAAAAGTTTTTTTATGGGGGTTTGTTGGTACCACCGGATTAATGGATTCATTTATATGGACCCCACTGACTCGTAGTTACAACTTTCTATGAGTCATGATTCCATGTGAGAGTGTTAGAAATGTATGTAGAGGTTGTTTTCTTGATTATATGAATGTTTTAATATGTTAGAGATTTCTGTTAATATTAGTCAGGAGAGAGAGAGCTCATGGTGGCAAGACGGTGGTCACAACATTGTGGCTACTAATTTTGTTAAGATAAACTGCTGATCTTCTGACCATGCATATTTCATGTTCTCTTGCAGCAATTTGAAAAAAGAGAGTTGCTTTTATCCCATTCCCCAGGCTGCAGAATGCATACTAGGAGTGGTAGAGAGAGCTAATGCCCCTGTGATTTATCTTTCTACGGATGCTGCTACGAGTGAAACAAATCTTCTGCAGTCTATGGTCGCATTTAATGATAAGCCAGTCCCTTTGATCAGGAGGCCAGATCATGCTAGTGCTGAGAAATGGGATGCCTTGCTATATCGGAATCACATTGGTGGAGATGGTCAGGTTGCTTAAGAAAAACGATCCGATTTCATATATAAAATTAAACCCACTAGGTTTTTGCACTCTATTTTATCTCATTGTTAGGCGACCATCAACACAAGCATTGGCTAAGCTGGTTTTAATTGCATGCAGGTAGAGGCCATGCTGGATAAAACAATTTGTGCATTGTCCAATGTTTTCATAGGAGCCTCAGGTTCAACTTTTACGGAGGATATCATTCGACTCCGGAGAGGCTGGGAATCTGCTTCCCAGTGTGATGAGTACCTTTGCCAGGGAGAGCTGCCTAATTACATAGCCGAGCTGCAATGAGAGGAGCAGTTATGTGCTACAATGATGTGGCATGCATCATGCCATCACAAATATATCCATAGTTCTTAGTGGTTGCCTGTATATTGATGTGTGAATTATTTTGTTCCCAGTGACCTCGATTCATTTTGCAGAATGTTCTGTTACGGTAGTGTGATAGCAATATATGATTTCCTTCTATCAAAAGCCTTGCCATTTCAGGCAGTGGGCAACAACCATGCCACATCCTTCCTGGAGGCTGGAAGGCATCCATCTGTTTCTAGAGTCTAAATACCGTGAACAGAAGTACCATGAAGCCTCCATCTTGGTTAGACTTTGCGGCTTCTGTCCATCTTTCTGAAACATCCGGAACGGCGTTCATTTTGCGGGTCGCCGCATTTTCCAGCGTCCGAAGAGCCCTCGCGGTGCTTCCCTTTTGCAGCCGGTTTCAGCCTGGTCCTAGTCTTAGCGCACAAAAATGTTGGGTTTCGTGCTGACCGAGGTCTGAAATTTTTAAAACTTCAGCCCGAATCCAAACCCAAGCTCGGCCAAAAGCTTGCTTGGGCTGACCTGGAGGGGTGGGTGGGGGAGGAGAGAGGAGAATGAAGAGAGATCAGGTGGAGGAGGGAGACAGAGATCAGATGCGACAGAGAGGAGTGGATAGAGATTGAGAGCGAGAAATAGGGAGAGAAGGGAAGAGAGAGAGAGAGAGAGAAGAGGCTAGGAAGATTGGATGGGGAGAGTGAGAGTATTTGAGGGAGGAGGGAATGGGGGGTGAGGGGAGGTCGGCTATTCTCTTGGGCTCGGTCCCGGGCTTGGGCTTCGAGCCGGGCCAAGATTAATTAAAGCTGTGCAATTCCTTCGAGCCCTATTTCCAAGCCCAAGTTGAATCATAAAAGTTCGCTATCGATTTGAAAGACATCATCCTATAACAGCAGCTACCATTCTATCTTTTGATAGAATAAGCAAGGGAAACCATAGAGACCTGAGTGTATTTCAAATACTGCACTTTTGATCTCCTTTTTGCTACGAGGCTCCTCCAATTAAAAAAACATATTTTAGCATAGATCTATTTCAGCCACCTCGTTGCCAAATCTTTCCATGCTCTTGACAATTCTACTTGATGGTGATCCAAGCATACATCTCTAATAGCTTCGATAGCAGTTTAGATAAGCTGTGCATTAGAATGTCCCTGTCACATGTATTACCGATTCAATGTAAGTTTTGTATTTCACAATATCATATCATGGATATATGCCTCAAACTCTTGTCAAATTTTCTCCACGTCTCATATACTTGTCATTTTTCTTCCTACTTAATTAATTCGGTGCATGTGATGCAGGATGGATCCAAGTACACAGAATAACTATCAATGGACAATTTTTTGAAAAGCTCCACTAGCAAGCCTACAACGGTGTTGGTCTCTTAATTATTATTTTGATGCACTTTCTCTCTCTCTCTCTATTATATCTTATACATGCATGCTGTCAATCACAACCGCTTATTTTTATAAACAATACTATAGGAGCAAGCAACTGTAATTATTGGTATGCATGATCATGCGTTACATACTGTATAGGATATAATTATTTTTTCTTTCTTTCTTTTAACTTCTTTCAAAAACAAGGATGCACAAGTCATGCATAGGTTATGCGATGGACTTATTTTTCTCTCCATCTTCGTCATCTTCTGCATCACCTTTTGGGAAAACACTGCCTGACAAATTTGAACAAACCAGTAGAACTTCAAACCAATCCCGAAACACTTGTTGTTACAACCTCATATATATTGTATCTTTTATACATTTACTCTTCGTACTCGACGAACATTCTTTTCGCCTCTCGAGTCAAAGATGAGTAGATTTTTTATTTATAAAAAATAGAACAAGTTTATCTTTTGGATTACATAAGTGTCGGCAGTATGGCCAATCGATACGACACGAGCTTTACGCGACGAGAGAGGCGAAACCACAAATAAACTCGCACTGGAAACGCTCCATCATGCGCGTGTTAGATTCGAGCTTTGATGGCGGACCCACTCATCCTCTCCTTTGCAGTAGAAGCCACCTTGGAGCCGATCCCCCGTTCCCAACCCCTCACCCCGCCATCTTTTCTTCCCCCAGCCGATGATACGATAGCTGCCAAAGATTGTACAGCTAGTTTCAAAAAATCGTAAACTCGTAAAAAATCAGTTTGTATATATATATATATATATATATATATATATAGCTTATTGGATGAAGATGCCAACCGTGTGTGGAACAATTCATCAACGCTTTGCAGGATGCGGATGCTGGTGCTGAATTCCATTAATTTAGAGCTATAAGTGGAGAAATTATTGGTTGGACCCGGTGCACCGTGAACTAGGGATAATATATTAATTAGTTACAAGGCATTAAATAAATTATCTTATTAAAAAAAAAAAAAATTAAATATTATAAACATAACCTCATCGAGCTCTTCATCTCTCCATTCTTTTTTTTTTCCTTCTTTCGAATTCTAGCCCTTCATCTGTCTAGTCGACGAGGTCGAACAACGTCACATTCTCTTCTCAACGAGTAAAAAAATTTATTTTTAGCCTGTTCATTATCATCATGTTCTAAAAGAAAAGAAGATATATTTTGGATTATATATTTTCTTCAAAGATTAGGTGATAAATACGTAATTATCGAATATATTTTTTATTTTTTATTTTTACTTAATAATAAAATTAAAATAAATAAAAAATATTTTTTAAAAATTTAAAAATAAAAAAAAATATAATATAAAATATTTTTAGTTTGAAAGTTATCATAATTGATTGGATCCAAAAATAATCTAAAATGTAGGTTGGATATTCTTATTCTTATGAGACATTCAGTAGGAAGGATCCTAGCAGTGGTCAGATTGATCAAATCTATCAAAAAATAAATAAAGTTGGTTGGATTATTTTTTTTTTTTTTATGATCGATCATTGTAGAAATATATTATAAATTGAATATATTATTTTTTAAAAAATATTTTATTTTTTAATTTTGTTGGATTTACCGTATCAAATTTGGGTGGCTCACCGGATGAAAAAAAAGAATTTAGCAACATTAGGGATGGGTTGATCCATTTCCAGAAAAATTTATAAAATATAAATAAAAAATTTTATTTGAAAAGATAGCAAATCGACAGTAAAGAAATAAAATAAGTCGAGCCGTCAAAAGATCGAATTGACGGCTTGCGTCGTCCGAAAAGCCTGACAATTTTTATTTTATTTTAAGGAATTTAATTAACTCTCGAGCAAAATATTTGCTGTTATTTTTGCAGGGAGGAAAAAGTCACGAGGCGTTAAATAAAGTAACATTTATGGAAAAAGACAAAGCAGTACTACTTGACCCGTACCTAACGGACCGTATGCAGACACCCAGTGAACCACATGTCACAAGATTCGATGCCGGATTTGGTCCATCTCAGGATTCGACGGTGCAACATGGTGGTGCTCCACCATACCATATCAGGTGGTCCATTCCTCCCTCAAATCATTGGTGATGAAGGAAAAAAAATCTATCAAACTCTTCATTCATTCGAGTGGACCCTCCCTCATTTCTAGCTACAGAATGAGGAGGTTCCAGATAACGGATTTTATAACGGAAAAAAAAAAAAAATCTTTCTTTCTTCAAATAAATTGTGGATGATGCAGTTACTCCTCCGAGAGCTATACAAATGGATCAAGAAAAACATCTAGGATATTTTAAAATATATATTAAACATGATTTAATGATTGACAACTAAAAAAAATAATTATTCTTCATATAGAAGATATAAATAAATAAATAAATATAAATATAAATATATATATAACAATCATTTCAACAGATTACTTAATATTTTAACTATGTACTATAACGTCAATAATAGTTATTGGTTTAATAATTAAATCTAAAAAAATTATATTATGAAATAGATAGTAATTTAATAAAGGTGTTGGTGGAGTTCCGTCATGGCAGAGTAACACCGTTATGGAAATCGACAGAAAGGAAGGGAAGCATGACATGGAAGAAGTGGGATGCGCAATGCCGGTCTTTGGATGGTACGTCAAAGGCAAGATTTCCTCACGCGGACGCCAGAGTTTAGAAGACGCTGTTTCCTTGCACCCACGTGGCCTTCCGTCCTCTCCCTTCCAAATCCCCAGCGCCCGACGGGTGAGGGGTCTCCACACCGACCCATCTTTCCAACCCCACTCCGGATTCGCTCTCTCATCTCTCACACCGAGGCACACTTCTTTGCTGATCTGTCACACGACCATTGGTAGGAATTGTGGGGACCAAAAATGTCCGGCGCTCCAACCTTCGCCACGCTGCCGGAAGCCTTTATATTATTAATGGACACGTCATGAGAAGAATCTGGATCCTGTCTGGTACGAGACAGCAAATTGGAGTCGTCCAACCTTTGCCGTACTTGGTTTGGTACACTGAACTGTTATAGTTTAACCGACCGGGGGACTCGGCTCCGGGAAGTTTCTCGAGGGGAACATGGCACAGTCTTTTCATCCAATTGGTGCTTGACACGGTAGACTTTTTCTTTTTATATTGCTAGGCGTTGGATGAAGATCCGACGGTCATGAAAAGCTGAAAATTCCAACCACATTGGTGGGTAAAACAATCCGATTTTTTCCAGGGCAGGTAAACAGATCTGCATGGTTATGCCACGTGGAGAAATGTGAAACATTTGAACCACCAATCATCATAAGTTACATATCCCCAATGCCTAAAAATAAAATTCTACCACTATGATTAATATGTGATATGATTCATAATGTATCAAAAGGAATTGACACATGATTCTTTATCATCCAAATCCTTTTGAATTTGATCTAATTTGCATTTTCAGATATACAAACATGATGAATTGAGTTAATTTCCTGATCTACATGCATGTCCTATGCATCTTGGTTGTTAAATTCTAGTAGGCCATTTCCGAGCAAGTCATCTTTGCCTTAACATTGATTTGGTTAATTAGAAAATCTATCAAGTTTAAGCTCCATATGGTTTTGGAGCAGCTTAATATTTTCCTAGTTGTGTTTATATTTAGCTTGACTCCATTACACCCTTCATCTTCTATACAGGTCTCATGATACAATCTCCCATTTCCGACAAGCGATCATTATTTTACCAATCATTTCCTATCAATATTTTCTTTTTGGCCAATTAAATGGTCTTAGAAGCCTATAAAGCCTATTTTGTATTATCTCCAAATTAAATGCATCCTATTCTTTATGCAACAATTTATTTTTCTATTGATTTAGGGGGGGCTCAGAAATGGATCCAAGTCTCCGGATGGTTCACCATAAGTAGTCATGATTTCAATCTGTTCACATAATACTTCTTCTTCTTTTTTTTTTTTTTGGAACTTCCAGCTACCAATTTAAGATGGTCAATAAAAAGATAGTAAATGTCCAACTTTGACATCATTGGGTAGCTTTAAGCAACAAGTCAATTTTTTAGAATTGATCTATAGTCTATACAAGAAAGGCCAAAAGATTTCACATCCTCGTTTTTATCACTTTTGCCCAAAGATTGCCCTAAATTATCACATAATGAATATCTAATCTATATTTTGTTCACCACGCAACATGGAAATTTCCATATTATGCAAAGATAGCACAATAAAAATAACATATCAAATAAATTCTTCTTCTAGCAATTAATAACAGCGGAGGGTATTACATATATTTTTGATGAATAAGATATTCATTATTTATTTATTATATTTATACATCTAAAATGTAACACCAAATCGCCAAAGGTAGAGAGAGATTTTATTTATATTCTTAAACTTTTTGGCTCTAAAATAAGGGATACATCAATACAACAACCATGCAATTATCTGACAGAAGAAATATACGGGAAGCATTAAAATAAAAGGACATAGCAAAACAATTCATAAATAGTGATAGATAATTTGATTGTCCCTCCACTAAGTTACAAAAACAAAACGAAGCATTTGTGTATCGCTAAAAGAGTCAGTTATTTGATAATGATCATCACCATACAAATGTGATATGCCCGCTGCTCCACCAACAGTGCAATACTTAAAAATCCAAATAATTTATTACTTAATCGAGCCAGAACCTGTTGTTTTGAATCCGTGGAGAGAGAGATATTTAATATGTTATTATGAGTTTTCACAGCTAATGATGAGAAAGAGTCCGTGAGAAGGGCTAAAGAGAGGGATGGGGACTGCTACCAAGAAAAAAAAAAAAAAGGTTTTGGTCCCTCCATCTGTCGTTTTTTTTCCTGTAGGTTGGTATCTCCTGCTGAATTGTGGAACAACCTTGGTAGCAGGATTGGAAAACCTTGTCCAGTTGGTGATACCCCCGAAGTCTGTTTCCCTTTCACCTCCCTTCCTCTGACTCTTCTTTCTCCCCTTCCATTTTTCTATTGTTCTCATAACTAGCAATTGAGCTTTCTTCACTCAGTTTTCCTCATCTTCCATCTATCCATGTAGGCTGGAATTCTCTCTCCTCACTCCTCCAATCCCCTGAGTAGATCAAAAGTAAGAGCTCTTTTTTTTTTAAAAAAAAATCTTGTATATAATTTTCCCATCCCTCCCCCTTCTTTTTTTTTTTTTTTATGGTCCTCTAAGGAAGGATTGCACGAGCATAGATTATAAGCACCGGAGCTAAGTAGAATGATAGGTGCAAAGGCCCAGGTGTCAGATTACTCAGAATTTGTGGAGGTTGATCCCACTGGAAGATATGGCAGGGTACTTGCAGAGATATCTTATTTCCCTTCTTGTTCCAAGTTTCTAAGTTGGCCTACCTTCACGGTCTTTTTATTTTCCTGTCTGCAGTACAATGAGATCCTTGGCAGGGGAGCTTCAAAGGCGGTGTATGATCCCATTCCCACTCTCAAAGGTTGCTCTGGTTTCCTCTTCTTGATGCATGGCTTTCTCATGTTGGATTGTTTGTTGCATGTCCTTGTGGGATATCTGATGGCAGGTACAGGGCTTTTGATGAGTATGAAGGGATTGAGGTGGCCTGGAACCAAGTGAAGCTGTATGACTTCCTCCAGAGCTCTGCGGACCTGGAGAGGCTCTATTGTGAGATCCACCTCCTCAAGACCCTCAAGCACAAGAACATCATGAAGTTCTACACCTCCTGGGTCGACACCTCCAAGAGGAACATCAATTTTGTCACCGAGATGTTCACCTCTGGCACTCTCAGGCAGTAAGTGCATGGATCCACCTCCCTAAAGATCTGGGTCAGTGTTTTATTCTTCAATTAATCCCTTCCCCATTTTTTTCCTTTTTCTTCTCTCTATTGGAATAGGTACAGGCAGAAGCATAGGAGGGTTAGCATCAGGGCGGTGAAGCATTGGTGCAGGCAGATCTTGAGGGGCCTCCTCTACCTCCACAGCCATGAACCCCCCATCATCCACAGGGACCTCAAGTGCGACAACATCTTCATCAATGGGAACCAAGGGGAGGTCAAGATCGGCGACCTCGGCCTCGCCGCCATCCTCCGGAAATCGCATGCCGTCCATTGCGTAGGTGCGCCCACCGTGGCCTATTTAATTTTATCATCATATGGTTTTCATGCTAGTCTATGGGGCTTGGCAATCTAGTCTCTTCTCTTCATTCCTTTGCAGTAATGAATTAGTCTCAAAGATACTGCCCACCCTCTATTTAGATTCAGATTTAGATTTAGCTGGTATCTCCATCCTCATCAGGCACACCGGAATTTATGGCCCCGGAGGTGTATGAGGAGGAATACAATGAATTGGTAGACATATACTCTTTTGGGATGTGCGTGTTGGAAATGGTCACCTTCGAGTACCCATACAGCGAATGCACGCATCCGGTGCAGATCTACAAGAAAGTTATCTCAGTAAGAGCCCATATCATATCATCGAATCATGATGGCTAATTATAGCATGCTACAATGTCCATGAGCGTGTCGTGACGATTAATTTGTCAATTTTTTTACGGTCTTGAATCCGGTAGGGGACCAAGCCTGAAGCTCTGTATCGAGTTAAGGATCCTGAGGTGAGGCAATTTGTCGAAAAATGCTTGGCCACGGCTTCCCGAAGGCTTCCTGCAAGAGAGCTTCTGAAGGACCCATTTCTCCAACTGGACGATCACGGTATGGTCCGTGGAGAAAGAGAATCGAGCGACATGGGCTGTATTGTGAGGCAACCTTCTCTCCATCTTCTTCCAAGTAGTCACGCCAATGGATTCTCCGACAGTTTCCGCCGAGAAACAGAAATAGAAAATGGATGGGACTGCCATGGAATGGACCTCTTCAATAGCCCCGAAGACGAACCAGTACTGGCTAATGTAGATATCACAATCAAGGGGAGGAGGACAGAAGATGGGGACATTTTTCTGAGGCTCAGGATCGCAGATGAAGATGGTATGAGAGAATTTAGATCCTATAAAGCTTTCCTCTTTTGATTGATTCATGACGAGCAAAGGAATCCATCACCTGTCGTCTTTTTTGCAGGCCGTGTGCGCAACATATACTTCCCTTTCGACATTGAAGCTGATACTGCATTGAGTGTCGCGACGGAGATGGTTGCAGAGTTAGATATAACTGATCATGAAGTAACTAGAATTGCAGAAACGATCGATGGAGAGGTTGCGGCGCTGGTGCCAGAATGGAAGCCAGGACCTGGAATTGAAGAAATGCCAGGAGTAGTTCCAGCTATAAGTTTCTGTCAGAACTATCCATCCAATGTCTCGTCATGCAGTTCACTTCCAGACTACCTTTCACTCGAAACTCCGGGCTGTGCTAGCGTGCAATCTATTCATTGTTCCGACCTTGAACGTGCTGCGATGCACGGCCGGTTCGAAGACGTAGCATACCAAATCGAGGGATCGGAGCATAATGTGACCGAGGGAGCACCGGTGCTGTCCACCAGCCAGTCAGATGGACTTGAGAGTTGCTCGCCAACATCCAGAGAGAATTTCTTGGATGACGAAGGTCGATTGGCCCAGGATGAGAGGGTTGCACGCATGAATGGTTCCATCCAACAGCATTGCCTGGAGGTACCGGAGCTAAGATTCGACTCTCCTCCACCAGATATATCCTATGATTACGAGAATGAGATCCATCAAGAATTGACATGGCTCAAGGCAAAGTACCAGACAGACAAGACTCGACGCTTGGGAGAATCAAGAAGGGCTTTGCATCCATCCCCAGACTTTGGCAACAGGGGAATGAGAGTGGAGGATGGTGCTGCAGGTTCCATAGTCCTCGAACATTCGCAAACTTCGGATCACAAGATGATAAAATCCTTTCATTTGGGAATGCATTTTTCGTTTCACGTCCCTCGTGGCGACGCAGAACCAATCACCGGAAAGAAGAGTTTTCTGGCCGATCGCAATGAAGGGTATTGCTGGAGTAGCCGCCCCGATTTGGCAGACCAAAGGGCCCGATATTGCGAGGCGAATGCTGAGAGCAGTCCTGATGAGATGTTCACAGCAAAGAATTTCTATGCAGGAGCTCCTCTGCCAAATTGTGTTTCCAGAACCAAGTCTCTTCCTGTTTGATGCAGTGGATGTTCCATATCTGCAAGGCACTCTTCCATGGTCACTGTATATTGTTTTTGGCCCACCATGTGCATCAGCCCTTCTGCCTCACCGTATATGGGTGATCGTGTCTGCATTCGCTCATGAGCACACCATGTAACGTTCTTTTGCTCGAAGAGATCGATTCAGGCGGACTTGGTGTGTGATGTACTTTATGCAGTGCAACTCGGTTAAGGTATACATGAGAAATGGGAGGCATTTCATTTCATCTACATTCTAAATATTTACACTCTCTTTTCCCTGGAGGAAGACCTCTATGTTTGCCCCTTTAATTCAGGCTCCGCAAAGAGCGTATCTAAAAGCAAAACGAGTATCATGAGTGGCCTAACATGTTGGTTCAATTCATGTAGCGCAAACTAAAGAAATCCTCCATCAAACTGACCGCAATTTAAATGCGCAAATGTATTGCAGTGCTCCTGTGTCCTAAAGTCTCGACGATTGAGGATGCCCAATGAAGCCATTCATGGCTTATTGGATGAAGATGCCAACCGTGTGTGGAACAATTCATCAACGCTTTGCAGGATGCGGATGCTGGTGCTGAATTCCATTAATTTAGAGCTATAAGTGGAGAAATTATTGGTTGGACCTGGTGCACCGTGAACCAGGGATAATTTATTAATTAGTTACAAGGCATTAAATAAATCGTCTTGTTGAAGAGAAAAAAATATTAAATATATGCTAGCGTGTTGTTAAGAAGGAAAAAGATATTAATTATCCCTGCTCCGCTGTAAACCAGGTCCAACCAATAATTTTTCCTGCAAGAGGTCCTCAGGCGGCGGCGGCCTCGTCCATTACGTCCACGCGCGGTGGGTTCCCTTCTCGTCTTAAAGAGATCGAAATGGTCCAGTTTATGGAAATTTCAGGCCTGCCAGCTCTTAAATTATGTCGACTGGAGACTTAGAAAAGGGTGAAGTCAGTCATGGATGATGCCATGCAGGCTTGAGATTGGGAAATGGATGGAAAGTGACGGTTAAAGCGTCCAATTTTGAATGAGACGGAGTTATCAGGAACCATTCCGATAAGAATCAGCTAAACTGGTGTGGGTGGTGGAAGTAGGCCTCCTCTTGAATGATTGGAGGCTGGGTCATGCCCACGATTTAAAAAAAAACACAAGGACGACAAAGAGCAGGCCTTCTTGCCCGATTCTGTGGGGACATGACATGATTTTTATTTGAGAGAGTGAAGGCATGACATTTGCTGGCTGTAGACTAATAAAAGCAAAGCCAACTTGCCGTTTGGTCGTAGGTCATAACATTTTCCAAGCATGGATTCTACCGTCCTTTTTTTCGTAAAGCATCCTCCATGGCTAAAGGCTACGTCTCACAATAGCGCACGCATCAGCCAAAGTAAAAGAGAGAGCTTTCAGAGGTATAAGAGACGTATCTATCTGCTTGGTATCAGAGATGTGCAAAAAAAAAAAAATCGGTCAAACCACAAAATCAATCCTAACCACTAATTTGGATTCAGTCAATTTGGATTGATTTTTTGAAATTTAATTTGATTTTAATTCAAATCAAATCGAATCGAATTTCAGTTTAAAATAATCCAATTTAAACCGAATTAAATCATGGATGCATGCACGGGCCATTAAACTCCACTTAGTCCATCTCATTCGTTGCCTATATGATTCACCCATAAGTTATCTATTTAGTCCATCCTAGCTATTTAATATAAACTCCATCACCCATGAATTGGACCGAACCATATTCAGTTGGAGCTAGTTTTTTTATATGACCGGTTAGATTTTGATTCTAAAAAACCGATTCAAATCAGTTCGATTTGAAATTAACTCCAAACGCACATGCTTATACTTACCACTAAATTAAGGTGAGAGGCCATTGAGATCTACAAAAATGGCAGGCTATGATCTTGATCATCTAAAAAGGATGTGAACCATCCAATCCATGGACCTTTGATTTCACGTCTTACTATGATAACACAAAACTGCTTATAATATGGAGAGTTAGAGGCTCGGAGCAGTGTCAACAGGTGACACAAAGCCTTGTCATAGCTACGACCAACAGACCTGCTTAGGCAAGGATTTGGTAGAACATGGTAACCACAAACCTCAATAGAGTTTTTTTTTTTTTCCTTGAATACTTTCTTTCGCTGGAAATAAGCATGCGGACAACTTGACATTGTGTGTGGGTAGAACTTTAGAGAGGAGAAACTTGATCCCAAGGTCCTGTGAATTAGAAAACGGATATCACATTCCCATGGGCCCATTCATCAAGTATTTATGTTGATGTACCACTATAATAATGATCGTGGCTGTGATTAGCTGCATGCATGGCTATATAGAGCATGTGGTACCATGTACGGTATAATTTCTTAGGGAGAAGGGCTAAAAAATGGGAGACATCTTTGGAACCTGGCCCATAGATAGACGAAGAAATTAAAAAGTTTAGAGGCAAAAGAGCTTAATTCTATACTGAAATGGAGACATCCTGCCCGAACCTTGTCTATAGTTTTATATAGGAACAAGGGTAAAAATGTTTGACATGTTTATTAGTAAAATATTCGTTAATGTTATCTCCCCGATCTGGTCTCTAGTTTATTGGATGCATAAGGGTGACAGTGTTTGACGTCTTCATAGACTCATGGTAAAATATGCTTTAGTGTAAAACTTACCTAGGTCCTATGTATACCTCGTCAAAGCGAGCGTGAACGTGGCCGTTCACCAGCCCATGTCATGATTCATGAATAAACTTTTACTCCCTTTGTTTTTGACCCAGCGTTACACTACAAGCCATAAATATCGAGCAGATTTCTAAACCTTGTGTCCGAGCCATATCCTTTCCTTGATCTTAATTGGGTTGTATCATTTCTCTGCATCCGGATCACAGTAGGATGAATTTAACAATCCCATTACTAGATGCATCTTTCACCCATGTCCCTAGTTTTATCAAATGTTTCAATTTACTTGGTTGTAATTGAGCCAAAGCTATGAAGCGGGGCTTGTCTCAATAGTCACGCACCTCTACTTAAGGTTCTTGGTTCAAGTTTTGGATAATATACCACAATATAATTGGATCCGGAATCATATTTTGGATGCATTTCCCTCTCTTTCCCTCAAATACACCTGAACCAAAGACCTCTTACAAGTAGTGGGAACCAACTAATTGGCTTATTGAGCTCCTTTGGTGGTTCCAAATGCTTGCTTTGCTAACAAAATATAATGTCGTCAAATGCCTACTTTGCTAACAAGATTTAAACGACATGTCAACGCTTTCATTAGTGATAAAATAATATTGTTCAAGAATTTCCTATATCAAATGGAATTGCAAAGACCCTTTTAGTGTGCATTTTGTTGCCTTAGCATCCCTTGAATTGCTGTTCAAGAAGAATATTTGAACTCTCTCCCTCTTTTTAGATCTTACCCCCAAAAAAAAATGCTCTTTTTTTTTTTCCTCTCCTTTTCTAATTCCAAGGAAGGTCAATTTTATTAAGATGGGAAACATATACAAATTTGGGTTGTATCTTTTGCATGAAAGAATGATTCTCCTTCTTTTGCAACATCAATGGTTGGATTGCATAACGGCTATTTTGAGATCCATGCAAGTCGAGGAAAAAAAGAGATTGACATGCTTTGAGTTGTGCAAGATGCGATCCAATTATTGGCATCATGAAATAAGATCAATCATATTTTTGTGCAAAAAATACAATCTGAACCCAATGTATACACGATATATGCACGTAAGTGGAAGCGGATTTGTTCCTACCTTTCGCGGGGTAGGTTGCCTTCCATATTGCAAGATAAAAACAACCATGGCAGGTCACTCATACCCACCACGACGGAAAAGAAAAGGAAAGACAAAAACTTTGAGCTTACCCCGGAGTAGTTCGCAAGAAGAATCCAAACTTTATAGCTAGACACAAAAATTGATGCATGGTTAGAGCTCTAATCAATAGTTTGAGCACTAAGTTAGCAAAGGCTAGAAGTCGTCCCAGAACCTGTAGACTGGTAAAACATATAACATCCCAAATAGGAGTAGAGCCAGCAGAAAAAGATGGTCAAAAATTAATGGTGTTCCTTTTTTTTGTCTGCTTGCCATTCAACACGCAACCCATAAAATCACTCGTTTGTATTCAGCTAAGTTTGGGTTTTGCTGCCGTTTTGAGTTTCCAATTAATGGGGACGGATAAGCTCAGAACGGAATGCTGCTGGCACCAATCTGAAGCCTGCCTGCCACACCAAAAATCCACAAGCAGTGGTACAGGCATCTCTCGAGCTATTCCACTCTTAAGCTATGATGCCTGGAGACTTGACCAACGGACCATCCTTCTCACTGAGCATAGCTACAAGGTTATAAATTTCTAATCAAACCCTGAGGATTAATCCACAGTTAGGAAAGCACTAAGGACCGCCCATCATGTACTACCAAACGAACCCACAGACAGCTCCCAGAATTTGGGCTACATGTGCCCAGTACCATGAACTGCTATTTTTGGATGCTAAAAGATTTTACCATCAGGACTTTTAACAGGTCAATTACATTTTCCAGCAGAAAGTTAGAGGTCCCTGTGGATATTTATATATAAACCACCTTTCAGCAGGATCATGCTATCCATTAAAATGGGGATTCCAAGCTTACATATATCTTTTGCAGGCTATCAAACAACCATCCAATCTCATCAGAATTCACTTCACACTACTATAAAAAGAGTCTACGATAGCGCATACTACGACAACGATTTTCGAAACTGCTGCAATAGAATCTACGACAGCAGTTTCAAAGAACTACTACTATAGATCCGACCTATGGCAGCGGTTACAAGAAACCGCTGCCATAGACCGACCTATGACAACGGTTCTTTGTAACTGCTGCCATAAGTCCGACCTATGGCAGTGGTTAGGAAAATCACTGCCATACGTCGGACCTATGAAAGTGGTTCCTTGTAACCGTTGCTATAAGTCGATCTATGACCATGGTTATTTGTAATCGCTGCCATATATTTTTTTCTTATTTATTCTCTAAATATTATATAATTTTAAAATTTAATGTCCATCTTCACCGTTCATTATCTAAATAATTATCATTAGAGTATCATCACAAAAGATCATCTCGATCCAATGGTCCTAGCTTCATCATCAGAAAAATTTGATTTTGACGACTACGAACGATGATGCGATGATCTAATAGATGAAAATCTCTGATGGATCCGAAAATATGCAACGATGATCTCGATTACGTTTGTAGTGTACTATCAAAATTTTACTTCAATCGGATATCGTTATCTTGGTCAATTTAATATAGGTTAATTTCGACCGTTAAATGATAAATGAGTGATCAAAGGAGCAGACGGTGTTCGATTATGAGATAATTTTTTTTATAAATGATCTTGACTAGTTTAATCATTTTTTATGGTGGTGATTATAAAATTCAACTCGTGAGATTAAGAACAATCTAAAACTATACATTGCCTGATAATCATTCTCAAATTTCTTTGATTGTTATGCCCGTGCTTTTACAATATTTGCTTAACGTGAATAGTTCATACAAAAATAATTTAAATTTTACTATCATCGTCGTATAAAATGATTAAAATTATAACAAAGATCATTTAACTAAAAAATTATCTCGTAATCGGACGACGTTTAGCCATTTGATCGCTTGTTTCTAATTTAACGATCGAAATCATTCTATATTAAATTGACCATGATAACGATATCTGATTGAGATAAAACTTTGATATTATGCTATAAATATCATCAAAATCATCATTGCAGATTTTTAGATTGATCGGAGGTCTTCATCTATCAGATCATTGCATCATCATTCGTGATCGTCGAAATCAAATTTTTTGATCGATGAAGCTAGGGCTATCGGATCGAGGTGATATTTTGCGATGATACTCTAATGATAATTATTGACGCAGAAACTTATCGTCGTCGGAGTTGAGGCCGAAGAGGCTGCCGTCGGAGACATGCAAAACAAAGTCTCGCTCGGAACCGATGGAGGGTGGCCCCGGCAAGACCCTCCGACACTCAAGTTAGTTCCTGTCAACAGGAATGGAGTGCTCGATAGAGTATAGAGGAGAAAAAAAGGGTTTTCAGAACCTGGCCTCAGTGTATTCGGAGGATCCTTTTATAGAGGGAGCTTGTTGTAACCGCCTTAGTTAATGGGCGTCGTAACTATCTTGATCAATGTTGGTCATTATTGCCGATCGTTATTGCGGATCGTTATTGCCGATAAATGCCGATTGTTATTGTTGTGTAATCGTAGCAAGATCGCCTGTAATAATCCATCATAAGGAGTTCGGCCATTGAGAAGCTCGTCCACTGAAGAAGTCTGTAGGGAGCCCGGCTTCCTTAGAAGCTCGGTCATTGGAGAAATTCGCGTGGAGTCCGACTTCCATATAAGCTCGATCGCTGGAGGATTTCGTAAAGAGTCCGGCTTCCTTAGAAGCTCGACCCGAGAGGAAGCTTTGGGAGAAGTTCGGCTTCTGCAGGCGTCTGGCTGTAACGACGTAGAGACAGTTCAGCTTTTGCAGGAGTCTGACCGAAGCTCGGCAATTGAGTAATCAGAAGTAGTTCGACAGCTAAGTAGTTCGACCCGCTGCCGACTGCTGAGGAGTTCGGGCGCTGGTTGTCCGAAGGAGCTCGTCCGACCGAAAGAATGGTCGCTTAAGGAGTTCGGCCGCTGGGAGTATGAAGCTCGGCCGCTTGAGAGTTCGGTCGGTCTGAAGGACTTCGGCTGAGGTCCGGCCGCTGAGAAGTTCGATCGGATGTAGGAGTTCGATCGAGGAGGCGATTGCTTGAGGCCCGATCGAGGGAGGGTTCGGTCCTGTCGCTGGGAGTTTGCGGAGCTCGATTGCTTGGCAGTTCGGCTGAAGCCCATCCGCGAAATCTCTTCTACGGCCACTAGTCGCATCAGGCTGAGCATCGAACTAGACTTTGGCAGGAGCAGGGTTTATCCCCAACACTAGCCCCCCCACTTTCGAGTTCGAAACTTGAAGGAAGGGAGTGTAATCAAGATGACTGCCAAAGTTTTCTTCTGGGCCTCGTATCGATCCATGTCGAAGTTCGACGGATATTTCATCTCTGGCTAAAGTTGATGCCGAAGTTGAGGCTTCTTTAGCCGAGGTTGATTCGGTCACTTAGAAAAAATCCTATCTCTCACCGAGGTCGAAGTCGGTGTTCTGACCTTATTTAACCGAAGTTGATAGGGTTGTTCGGAGGAGATCTTATCTTCTTTGGCCGAGGTTGATGAGGTCTTCCTCTTGTTCCTAATGGGTTGTGGGGGCACATGCGGACCGTCATCCGAGCTTCTCCCCCCATCTCATCTAAGGTGAGTGAGGCCTTCGACTTTGCTCGCGTTAGGACGAGGTCTTCCTCCTGTTCCTAACGGGCTGTGGGGGCACATGCGGACCGTCGTCCGAGCCTCTCCCCCATCTCGTCTAAGGTGAACGAGGCCTTCGACTTTGCTCGCGTTAGGACGAGGTCTTCCTCCTGTTCCTAATGGGCTGTGGGGGCACATCATGCGGACCGTCGTCCGAGCCTCTCCCCTCCATCTCGTCTAAGGTGAACGAGGCCTTCGACTTTGCTCACGTTAGGACGAGGTCTTCCTCCTGTTCCTAATGGCTGTGGGGGCACATGCGGACCATCGTCCGAGCTTCTCCCCCCATCTCGTCTAAGGTGAACGAGGTCTTCGACTTTGCTCGCGTTAGGATGAGGTCTTCCTCCTGTTCCTAACGGGCTATTTTTACTTATTTTTCTCTTGCCATCCCATAATCCTTCTGTCAAAAATAAAAAATGCAGAGCAAAAGAATTTTTGAAGAAAATTTATTGATGATACATCCTCAGATTTTCTGAATTCCATGGCCGGGGAAGCATTATCCCTCCGAGTTCCTTTAGGCGATAAGTTCCGAATCGGATAACTTCCGTCACCTCGTATGGACCTTCCCAATTTGGGGTGAGCTTCCCTTGACTCTGAGGCTGAGTGACAGCGGCTTGTCTGAGCACTAAGTCCCCCACTCTGAACGTCTTGCTTTTAACCCTGGAGTTGTAGTACCGAGCCACCTTCTGTTTATAAGCTGACATCCGGATGCGGGCTTCCTCCCTCCTTTCTTCCAGAAGATCGAGGTTGACTATGAGGTTTTGGGGGTTGTGCTGCTCATTGAAGCCCACGATTCGTGCAGAAGGGAGCTTAAGCTCGACTGGGATAACTGCCTCAGTACCGAAGGCCAAAGCGAAAGGTGTTTCTCCAGTTGGCACCCTCTGAGTAGTTCGGTATGCCCAGAGGACATGGTAGAGTTCGTCCACCCAGGCCCCTTTTGCCTTATCAAGTCTCGCTTTGATTTCTTGTAGCAAGGTCCGGTTGGTTATCTCAGCTTCCCCATTAGCCTGCGGATGAGCCACAGAGGTGAAGCGTTGGGAGATGTTTAATCCTTCACAGAACTCGGCGAACCTAGCCCCGGCGAACTGACGCCCGTTGTCGGTTATAAGGGTTTGGGGCAGGCCGAACCGGCAAACTAGTGACTTCCAAACAAAGTCCTGTACCTTGGCCTCGGTAATTTTAGCGAGTGGTTCAGCTTCGACCCACTTGGTGAAGTAGTCAATCGTGACCAAGAGGAACTTCCGCGCGATCAGGAGGAACTTCCACTGCCCAGACACCTGTTGGGAAAAGGGCCGAGTATATCCATTCCCCATTGCGCAAACGGCCAAGGTGAATTGAGCGGAGTGAGTTCGGATGCCGGCCGCCTCTGCACACTAGCATTTTTCTGACAGCGGTCGCACCTCTTTACGTATTCCACAGAATCGCGAAATAAGGTCGGCCAGTAATACCCTTGCCGAAGTAACTTTAGCGACAAAGACCTTGCTCCTAAGTGGCTTCCGCAAAGTCCTTCGTGCACATCCCATAGTGCAAGATTAGCCTTCTGAAGGTCGGAGACATCTCAACAATGGGAGGGAGTACGACCTTTATATATAGCTTGCCTTCGTATAAGACATAGCGTAGCTGGAGGCCTGATTCCTTGAGTTTCCGAGCTTCTTTTTGGTCGTGAGGAAAGAACCCCCTCTTTAAGGTACGCGACCAATGGATCGATCCAGCTGGGCTCGAATTCCATCTATAGGATGTCTTGAGGTTCTTCTGTGGTCGAGTACTTCATAATTTTCCAAGAAATACTTCTTTAGGCAGTTCGGCTGGAGCCGAAGTGGCCAGTTTGGAAAGAAAATCGGCTCTCGCATTTTCTGTCCTTGGGATATGCTGAATGACGAAACTACCGAAGGTCGGGATCAAACTCTTCACCTTCCCGAGGTATCTCACCATGCTCTCCTCCTCTTGCTTCGAAGTTGCCGCCAACTTGGCCGACACACCAGTTGGAAATCACTGTAGACTCGGAGCCGATCTACTTTTAGCTCTTTGCTATTTTTAATCCGACAATCAGTGCTTCATATTCGGCTTCATTGTTGGATAGCGGAAAACTCGAAGTGCAGCGCATACTCGGCGACAACTCCCTCGGGCTGACCAAGACCAACCCCGCACCACCAGCTCCAGTGGAGTTGGATGAACCATCCACGTGCAGAACCCAAAAACCTTCAGAGAGGTCGGCGCTTCTCTTCGGGGAAGTTCGGTTGTGATGGTTCGGCTTTTCGTCAAGGCTCGATCTTGCTTTTGTGTCTGTCTCGCTTGATTCAAGTTCGGCTTCGTCTGGAATGGTGCACTCTACTACAAAATCCGCCAGTATCTGGGCCTTGATCGATGGCCTGGGCTGGTAGTTGATGTCAAACTCCGTGAGCTCAATTGCCCATTTTGTGATTCTTCCGGAAGCATTTGCTCGGTGGAGAACTGCTTTTATTGGTTGATCCGTGAGGACCGTTATGGTGTGCTCCTGAAAAATAAGGTCGGAGCCTCCTGGCAGCAATTACGAGACAGTAAGCCACTTTTTCTATCCTTGAGTATCTGGTCTCCGCGTCCCTCAGGACTCGGCTCACGTAGTAGATCGGTCGTTGCGTCTTTGCTTCTTCCCTAACAAGGACTGCTGCCAAGGCCACCGAGGAAGCAGCTAGATACAAGAACAATTCTTCCCCATGCTTCGGTTTTGCCAGCAGCGGGGGCGTGCCGAGGTAGTTTTTGAGCTCCTCGAACGCTTGTTGACACTCCACCATCCAGTTGAAGTCTTTTGGTCGCCTGAGAACCTCGAAGAAGGGCATGCACATCGTTCAGCCGACCTTGAGACGAAATGATTTAGGGATGCCACCCTCCCGGCCAGGCGCTGAACTTCCTTGATCATCTTTGGAGTGCTCATTTCCCTAATAGCTCGAATTTTTTGGGGGTTTGCCTCAATTCCTCGCTTTGACACCATGAACCCAAGAAATTTTCTGGAGGTTACGCCAAAGGCGCATTTGGTTGGGTTCAGCTTCATCTTGTGCTTCCTAAGTGCACCGAAGGTCTCTTCAAGATCGGCCAGATGGTCTGTTGAAGTTCGGCTTTTGACAAGCATGTCATCTACGTACACCTCCATGTTGCGGCCGATCTGCTCCTTGAAAATTTTATTGACCAAATGCTGGTACGTTGCCCCCGCATTCTTGAGTCCAAAAGGCATGACTTTGTAGCAATAAAGACCTCGGTTAGTAATGAAGGCGGTCTTTTCTTCGTCTTCAGGCGCCATGCGTATCTGGTTGTAACCAGAAAAGGCGTCCATAAAGGTGAGGAGCTCATGACCCGAGGTTGCATCCACCAACTGATCGATCCTGGGCAGGGGATAACTATCCTTTGGACAGGCTTTGTTTCAGCTTTTTGAAGTCGACGCACATCCTCCACTTGTTGTTTGTCTTTTTGACAAGAACCACGTTCGAAACCCAGGTCGGGATAGTGAACTTCCCGGATTAGTCCGGCTTTAAGGAGTTTATCTACTTCTTCAGCGATCGCTTTCTGCCTCTCCGGGGCATGCTGGCGTAGCTTTTCTCTTATCGGTCGCCGTGTTTCGGGTCGATGGCCAGCCGATGTTCCATGACCTCGGCGTCGATTCCTGGCATATCCGCTGGGGTCCAAGCGAAGACGTCCGTGTTTCTTCTGAGGAAAGCGACGAGCTGCTCCCGAACCTCGGCCGCCAGGTTGGAACCGATCTGCACCATATGCTCCGAGCTTCCGTCATTCAAGGACACAGAGACGAGGTCCTCTGCCGGCTCAACCCGTTCTTCATTGAGGTCGTCGCGGACGTCCAGTCCGTCAACAAGATAGGGGTCGGGCCGATCTCCCTTATGCAAGGCGATCGAGTAACAATACCTTGCTAGAGCCTGGTCTCCTCTGACTTCTCCAACCCCATGGCTCGTAGGGAACTTCATCTTCAAGTAATAAGTCGATACCACCGCCCGGAGTGCATTTAAACCAGGTCGACCGAGGATCGCATTATAGGCGGACGGGATCTTTACAACTAGGAAGTCGACCCGAGCCTTGGCTTGCTTTGGGTGCTGCCCCGCTGCTATAATCAAAGTTATGATACCTTCGATTGGTACAGTGTCGCCAGCAAATCCGACTAGTGGAGAATTCATCGGCCCCAATCGATCGTCAGGTAGGGACATTTTTGAGAAGGCATCGTAAAACAACACATCAGCTGAGCTTCCATTATCTACGAGAATGCGGCGTACATCGTAATCAGCAATATTCAACGAAACTACAACCGCGTCGTTATGTGAAAATTGGATTCCCTGGCCGTCCTCCTCAGTGAAGGCTATAGGCTCCATAATCCTCCATTTCTTCATCGATCCTTCGAGCCTGCTGGCTTCCTTTTGCCGAGGTCCTCCTAAGATAGTGTTGATGACGCCAACGGGCGGCCGATCCTCTTGTTGGTTTTCTCCGCTTGGCGGTATCGTTCTCGACCGATCTTCCACCTCCTCAGGCCGTCTTCGAAGAAATCGGCTTAGTCTGCCTCGCCTGACGAGCTCTTCAATCTCGTCCTGGAGTTGAATGCACTCCTCAGTGTCATGATCGTGGTCGCGATGGTAAAGATAGAACTTATTGGGATTACGCTTGTAAGGATGGAAATGCATTCTCTCTGGTCTCGAAAGTCGTTCTCGGATCTCCATCAGAACTTGAGTCTTCAGGGTGTTAAGGAGGGTGTAGTTGTGGAATCATCGTCGTCGGGGAGAACTTCAGCGCTGAGGAGAATCTCGGCGCATCCTTCTGTCAGGGCTTCTCCGCTTCCGAGCTTGAGGAGGAGTCCGGACTTACTCGCGATCAGGGGGAGTCCGGGAGCGCGGCCGAGCTTTAGTCCGCTTTCTTTCTTCGATGGATCTATCTAGCCTGTCGATTAGCTGCTTGCCGCTGACTTCGCCGTCCTTAGCCTCGAAAGCCTCCTCTGCCCGGGCATAACTTTCGGCCTGAGCCAGCATGTCGGCAAAGTCCCTAGGAGGCTTCTTGTCCAGGGAGAACAATAGATTGTTCTTCTGAAGGCCGCTTTTGAGAGCGGCCATGGCGACCGACTGGTCCATGTCCCGGACCTCTAGCGCAGTAGTATTAAATCAGGAAATGAAAGCCCGGATGGATTCCCCCTCTTTCTGCCTGATAGCCATTAGGGAGTCCGAACTTCAGCGTGGACGCCGACTACTAATGAAGTGGGCCGTGAATTGTCGACTCATTTGGTCAAACGATAGGATGGTATTCGACTTGAGTGCCGAGTACCAGTTCCTGACGGCTCCTTTAAGAGTAGAGGGAAAAGCCCGGCACAGGATGGCGTCTGGCACGCCATGGAGCAGCATCGTCGTCTGAAAGGCTTTCAGGTGGTCGACCGGATCAGTGATCCCATCATAGCTCTCGAACTATGGGAGTTTGAAGTTCGGCGGGACTGGTTCTTGCATAATTTTCTGTGAGAATGGAGGGTCGATTCGGATCTCATTACCGTATGAGGAAGGAGCGTGGCGGAGTTCTTCGATTCGTCAGCTCATTTCTAAGAGCCTTTGATCCAGAAGATCTTCATGGCCTCTTATCTCCAAAGTCTTCTTACTAGACGGATAAAATGCTTCTCTCTGGGACGAGCTGTGGTTCGAACAAGGGCTCTCCTTTCGTTGCTTTCCTTTTTCGGGGATTGAAGGTCGAGTAGCCTATATCGATTGCCTTTGGATCGGACCACTCGGCTCTGAAGAATCTTGCACCGGTTGGTCTGGTACGGTGGCTGGCTGATGCATGGCCTGCACCGCCTGAACTGCCTCAGTAAGGCCACGGACCTGCTGGATGAGTAGGTTGAACCGTTCAGCATCTACTGCGGCTTGGACCACTGGGGCTGGAGCGGTAGTGGACGGACCCAGATGGGATCGGGCCGTGGAGGCCGTCGATCGTCGGGTTGCGGATGAGCCTGAGTCAGTGCGACCGGGAGCAGGAGGGCGGCGATCGAACGAGTCGGGCCCGAGGCCGTCGATCTCGAGTGGAGGTCTCCTGGGGGGCATCTTTTTCCTTTGAAGGGAATTTGACTTAAGAAGAAGGAGAATCTATCGAGGCACTCCTTTACAGAAACAAAGGAACACCGTACCTTCTTAAGAGAAGAATCTTTGCGCGGTATTGAGCCCTCACTTCTCAGTGCCAATTCTGTTGACCGTGCAGAAACTTTTTCATCGCCGAAGTTGAGGACGAAGAGTTGCTGCCGTCCGGGGAAACCCTGCAAAATAAGTCTGCGCTCGGACCTATGGGGGTTGGCTCCGGCAGACCCTCTGATGCTCAATTAGTTTCATGTCAACCTAGGAATGAGTTGCTCAGATAGAATATAGGAGAAGAAAAGATTTTAGACCTGGCCTCAGTGTATTCGGAGTCTTTTTATAGAGGAGCTTGTTGTAACCGCCTTTGGTTTGATTGGGCGTGCGTAACTGTCTTTGATCAATGCCGGTCTTATTGTCGATCGTTATTGCCGATAAATCACAATTGTTATTATCGTACTGTTAACCAAGTGAGATCGCCTGTAGTAAATCCATCATAGGAGTTTCGGGCCAATTGAGAAGGCTCGTCCACTGACAGAAGTCTGTAGAGGAGCTCGCTTCTTTAGAAAGCCGGGTCGTGGAAGAAATCCGTGTGGATGGTCCGACTTCCATATAAGCTCGATCGCTGGAGGTTCCGTTGAAAGACTCAGCTTCCTTAGAAGGCTCGGCCAAGAGGAAGCTTGGGGGGGAGTTGCTTCTGCAGGCCGCTGGCTGTACGACGTAGAGATCAGTTCAGCTTTTGCAAGGAGTCTGATCGAAGCTCGTATTGAGTAATAGAAGTCAGTTCGGCAGCTAAGTAGTTCGATCCGCTGCCGACTGCTAGGAGTTCAGCGCTGGTTGTCGAGGAGCTCGTTCCGGTCCTGAAAGAGAATGTCGCTTAAGAAGTTCCGACGTGGGAGTATTGAAGGCTCGAACCGTTGAGAGTTCCGGTCGGTTTGAAGGACTTTGGCTGAGGTTCCGACCGTTGAGGAAGTTCGACGTGATGTAGGAGTTTGGCTGATGGAGGCGACCGCTTGAGGCTCGACAGATGGGAGGGTTCGGTCCTGTCGGCTGGTGGTTATTGAGGAGCTCGGTCGCTTGGCAGTTCGGCTGAAGTCCGTCCGTTGGATCTCTTCTGCGACCAACTAGTCGCATCGGACTGAAGCATCGAAACTTAGACTTTGGCAGGACGGCGGGGGTTTATCCCCAACATAATTTAATTTAGATAATGAACGGTTGAAGATGGATATAATTTAAAATTACTATAAATTTTAAAAAAAGATAAAAAAAAAAATATTTTTTGCAATCTACGCACGGTTACTGAAAACCACTGCTATAGATACTTATAGGCAACGGTTAAAAAACTATTGCCATAGATCTATTACAGTGGATTTCATAAATGTGTCATAGATTTCTATCTAGACAGCGCGTTCGAAAATGCTACCGTAGGTTAGGTTAAAATTTTTTAATATTTTTTCTCTCGTATGCTCTCATCTCTCTTCTCCTCCTCTCCCATCGTCGTGAGACATCCAGTCAATCCTTCCCCCCAGCCGGCATCACTCCTCCCCCGGCCGACCCCACTCTCTCGGTTGCCCCCCTCCTCCCCTTCGCCCCCATCCCCGCAAGCCACTGTCCCCTGCCCAGTGCCATGCCACCCCCCTCCCTGTCCCCCCTACGCTGGCCCTCCCTGGTGGTCTTCGCCCACGCCCGCCCGTCCAACCCCCCGTTTATCCCACCCCTGGCTGTCGTTCCCATCTTTGGCCGCCGCCGCCCCATGCCCTCCCATCCCCGCACGCCAACTGCCTGCCCTCTCCATCCCTGGCTGCCCACCCCTTGCCCTCCTTGGCCGCCGCCCCTGTCCTCTCCATCCCCGACGTGGCTGCCCCTCCCCTACCCTCCCCATCCCCGACCGCCGCTGCCCCTTGCCCTCCCCATTCCTGACTGCCCCACCTTCCTCTACTCGACGCCGCCCTCCCTGCCCTCCCATCCCCGGCCACCGCTGCCCATCTCCTGCCTCCCCATCCCGATCGTCCGCCCCTGTCCTCCAATTTCGGTCGCCCGCCCCCTGTCCTTCCCATTCCTGCCGCCCCCCCCTGCCCTCCCATCCCCTAGCCTCCCCGTCAAGCACCCCTCTGAGCCTCTTTCCCTCTCTCTCTTTTTCTTTCCTCTTTCTCTTTCTCTCTCTTCTCTCTCTATCTCACTATCTTGCTCTTATTTTGCAGGTTACCTCTAGCACCATCATCTTCCTCTAGCACCATTGCCGACGACCCTCGGAGCTTTCGGTGCGACCCCCTCTCTGTAGCCATAGGTATAATTATTATTTTAATTTTATAGTATTATTTATTAATCACTGGACTAGACCTATCAACGGATTAGGTTTGGATTGAAATCTGGATATTCAGATCCTGACCTAATTTTAATTATTGATACCGGATCCGAATCTGAATATCTGATGGATTCGTACTTGAAGTACCAGATCCGGATCCTAATGGATCCCGGATATTCGGACCTGATTTTGGGATCCAAAACTAAGAAAGGGAGAGGGAGAGAGGGAGGGAGGGGTTCGGCCTCGCCGTCATCGCCGATGAGGGAGACCAAGAGAGAGAGAGGGAGGGAGGGGGTTTGGCCTCACCGCATCATTGCGGAGGGGGGTCCAG
This sequence comes from Cocos nucifera, assembly GCA_006176705.1. Taxonomy (NCBI): domain Eukaryota; kingdom Viridiplantae; phylum Streptophyta; class Magnoliopsida; order Arecales; family Arecaceae; genus Cocos; species Cocos nucifera. Next base: position 366,871 of record QRFJ01001231.1, on the reverse strand, counting down.
CCTCATCGACGAGGGAGATCGGAGAGTGAGAGAGGGAGGGAGGGGTTGGGCCACGCCGCCGTCATCGGTGAGGGAGATTGAGAGAGGGAGAGAGGGAGGGAGGGGGTCCGACGACTTGAGCCGGATGTCTCAGACACAGAGCTAGCTGTCTCAAGCATGGAGTCGGCTCGGCTTCTGAGCGAGCCGGTTTGATGGGTGCGAACATAATTTGATATGTTTTCCTAAGGTTCCTAATTTAAGCACTAAAGTGCCGCCATCATCTACTTCATTCTTCTTTCGGATTTTTGGATTAACACCCAGGTTTGCGCAAGAGATCGAATCTACGACTGTTGCTCATCCTTAATTATTTATGAATGTAATTCATGTTGTAAAATTTATTGGATAACATTTTTTAGATGTTTATATCTTGTTGCTTTTGTTTATTGCATTGCATAATGATAGACCCATCAATTGATTAGTGTACATAATTTTCGACATCCATACAATTATATGTAATTGTACGAATGAGAGAATTATATACAATGATCAATTGATTGTTCAATTTGGACAGTTTGAAAATTATAGATAATTCTATAGGTAGTTGCAATAATCAAACAGTATGTTAAGAATTCTGAATGAAATTTTGGACAGTATTTTTCTTTTATTCTTCCTACATGGGAGAATTAAGGAGAAATACTGCCAAAATTTCATTCGATCCCTGTTGCATTTATTGCATGTCGGTAGGCCATGCCTTAGGCCATATCGTGCTGTGCTGGCTGCTAAGAGAACCCCTGTCTTGTTGCTTTTGTTTATTGCATTGTATAGCGATAGACCCATCAATTGATTAGTATACATAATCTTTAGCATTCGTATATTTATATGTAATTGTATGGATGGTACCTAAGCATATCTTTGATTATTGTTCAACATGTTATATTGGTTAATATTCATTAACATTGCAGGTCATGATGGCACCAAAATACCATCTAGCTTTCACCCCCATCTCTCGACGGATTACGCGGAGTTCAACATCTGAGGAGCAGTTGGAGCATACTCCATCCACCTCCGCATCGACTGCTCAGGAACCTCCATGATCGGCATCTACTCCATCGATGGTATCTACTCCACCGACATCTGAGCCTCCACCATCATCCACATCTTCGACATATGCTACTCCACCGACATCTGAGTATATATTTTTATTATATTATGTTATTTATTTTTTATATAGTATTTGTATACTTATATATTTGCATAATGTATTTTCATTGCAGGTGTATCATCTAGTTGGACATTTCGCGGTCCTACACGTATGGCGCATATGTAGAACCACCAGCATCAGGTGATAATATAGTATGATGCGAAGGGAAGGCCAGTAGGGGAGACCGTATGGGAGATGCATTTTTTTTTGGAGTGCTTGTGAGGCGGTCAGACATTATTTTCATAGAGCCTAGAGACTGGCGATTGATGGACGATGCTATCAGGGATCGAGTGTGGAAGGAGATATGGGTAAGTTTATCTTAATTATATTTATGCATTTTATATGTTCACACTATGTTTGATTAGAATAATTTTATAACTGACTTTTGATAACTTTGTGAAGAGGAGGTACGACTTTTCTGATCATAAGAGGGCTTGAGATGCTCGACTGAAGAAGATCAAAAAGTTATACCGAGGCTACAAGATCAAGCTCTATAGAAGATGGCTCAAGCACCGACGAGACACTTCAAAGGGGCTTGTTCCTTGGATACAGGACCGTCCTTCGAGTTAGTAGGAGAGGATGGTTACATATTGGAGGAGCCAGAAGTTCGAGATAAAATTACTAACTTTTAAATTTTTTAATATGCTTAAAGTTATATTTAAATATTTTTTAAATATATATTATTTATTTGAATATTTGTTAGGCTACCTTCCATCAGAATCGGAAGAATCGGGTAGCTCAGAAGTATATGCACACTCTCGACCGTGAGTCTATGGCCAGTCATGTGCATAGAGAGATAATAAATTCTAAATCTAACTAGATAAATTAAATTGATATTATTTTTCATATTTTTGATAAACTGATCTATTGATATAGTTGATGAGAGATGGAGTGATGCCCAGCCGTAGTGAAATCTTTCGATCCAGCCGTATGGATAAGAAGGACAGACCGATGAATGCTACGATCGGAAAGATTTTTATAAGTATTAAATATATTAGTATATATGATTAGTATTATAATATTTCTTATAAAATTTTATTTGAATTTACAATTACAGGATCAGTTAGATGCTCTCGCGAGCGAGGGCCCGGATACCTCTGGCCCCTATAACCATCTATCTTAGGTCTTGAGGCCTGAGCATTCTTGAAGGATCTGATGCAAGCTCGGATATACGCTGACCAGCTATTGGTCTGAGACGAGCGTCTCTTCACAGACTTTCGGTGTCGTCAGTCGGGAGGAGCTTGAGGAAACGTTGGTACGGGTAGATCATGCTGCGATGCGGGCAGATCGAGCTGAGAAGCACGCATCTCATTTGGAGAACATCATGAGAGATATGGTGTTGACGCTCAGCACGCATTTTGGAGGTACCTTCATGGGTTTTGAGGATATGTTGGCCCGCATTCCAGCTCCGGCTTCAGCTCGTGCTCCATCTTTCGGTGACGACGATGATGTAGATTTAAGAGACTTTTGATGTATTTTTTAAAAATATATTATAATAAATTTTATTCGATAATAAAATTTTAGTATTTCAAAAATATTTTTATATTTATAATATTTTTTTGTATGCATTTGTCAGATAAAATATATAAAAAATTAAAAATTTTATATTTTTTTAATTATTCATAAGTTACGGTAGCGATTTTATAACTGCTATCATAGACATGCCAACCGCTGCCGTAGGCGATGTATCAACCGCTGCATTATAACTACTTTCATAGATAAATCTATGACAGCGGTTCTATAACCGCTGCTATAGACTAGTCTATGATAGCGATTACATAACCGTTGTCATAGATAAACCTATGACAGTGATTTAAAAACCACTGTAATAGGCATTCTATAGCAGTGATTTCCAAAACTGTTGTAAAAATCGCTGTCATAGATCTACGACGATGGCTGCATCGCTGCTATAGCTTATAGCAGCGATTTTTTGGGCTTAACCGCTGTCGTAGTTCTATTCTATAGTAGTATCATATCATATCTCTTCCATTGCGAACTCCTTGGCTTTCACAAAAAATGCAGCAGAGCCTCGAGGTATCCAACTGCCTGCATGAAGAAAAGCATTGAAGAAGGCAAATCTTTAAAAAAGGAGCCCCTCTCATAGTTTCTGATAATGCCAGGAATATTGCCTTTAATGTTTCTATAAATCCCCCTCATTTCATCAGACTCGGGATACTGCATCCAGTTTCTCCTCATCCTCTGTGGCCGTCCTTCCACCCTGGGATATTTAAGGAGTCATTATATATACGTCATGTTTGACTCTTGAGACTTCATCAGAGAGCACCTAATTCCAGAAAGATTAACTCAAATTAACTTAAAGCAATTTGCTTCAAGTAAGATTAGAAGGAATTTGGGGAGCTCCAACTATTTAAGGGAGAAAGAATCATCTTTAGTATGGCATGCATCTCTTTGCATGACGAGCTTTGTTGTCACAGTTGGTGGAGGATGTTTTACGGTTTTATTCTAGATTGTACCTACTGTAGCCTGCAGGGAAAATTTTTAAGAAACCTCATCACGTAAGCTGATGGATCATATATTTCTGGTTCCTAATGCATGCATACAAGCTACGTATGTGACGGCCGAGTCTACTTGACCGGCCCGAGATGGGCTTGGCCCAACTGCTGGCCCGCACGTGCTTCGCGCATGACCGGCAACAGAGGATAACTCCCTCCCTCTGAAGACTCCGACCGGGATCGGAGTCCAGGGGCCACCGGACTCTTGCGGAACCCTAGGGCTTCTCTTTAAGAAGACCTCTCATCCTTCCATGGCCCTTCACAGCCAAGAACAACCCTTCTTTCCCTCTCGTTTTTTCACTGGAGCTCGACGCTTCATGTCATTGTGCCTGCTAGAACTGCGGGATATGACTCTTGTCGGATCCAAGGATAGGTAAAGCCTGGCCTTATTCCTTGGACTTGAACCATGGTCGCCAGCCTTGATTTTGCCTGAAATCAAGTTCAAAATCACATCCCCTATTTTTTTTTTTTTGATCAATTCTCCCCTTTTTCCGGCCATCGCTGTGGGAGCCATGGACCCAGTTCCCCATGGGTCTCCTGATGACCATTCGGTGGACCGATAGCCGGTGGACGATCGACCAACGCTCAAAGCATAAACAATCCCCTGTTTTCGGTCATTTTCCTTTTTTTTTTTTGGTTGGCCGGTCACTGCCGCTTGCAGCTTTCCACTGCCTGCCACCGCCGCATGTCACCGGCAATCTAGTGTTGACCACCACAACCACAGCTGTGGTCCACCCTTCTTCTCCTATTTTGCCACAAGGTACACACCAAAAAAAAAAAAAAAGGTAAAAAGGGAAAAACAAAAAGATCCTAATAAGCCCAATGCCCATCTAACTGAATCTATCATCTTACGCGATTTGTTGCATAACATGTACCAAGAACATACCAAAGCTAATAGGTTATTTGAAATTATTGGCAAGTAGTGCTGGACTCAAATATATATGATTGTCTCCTTTGATTGTGTTGCTAAGAGAAAGCGATCTAAATTTTTATTATTTAAGGAAAATAATTAATGCACGATGATAGGATATGCCTAAAGAATTTATATCTTTTTAGCTAAATGGTAATACGAGGATACTTTTGATTGTATACGATATACTTCGACATATAAATAATCTATTAGCTGTAGAATCTTATTCTATAGCTAATTATAGATTATTTGAAATCATTGGCGGCAAAAATTTATATGATTATCTTTTCAATTTTCATTGTGTTGTAAAGGAAAAGATATATAAATTTTAATTATTTGGGGGAAGAAAAGGAAATAATTAATATAATATTAATTTGATGATTATATATACCTGAGAATTGATATTTTTTTTAATAAATAGTAACATATAAGATACTTTTGATTAATGTGAGAAATACGTTGACATATAAATGATAATGAGAGAGAAGAAATTTTGTTTTATATATTAGATGATATATTTGTTTTATTTTTAGTGAAAAAGGGTTGAAAGATAGGCACCATGAGGGTGTATGTCAGCATGGGTTATGGTTTGGTGGCTTTATTGCTCGTGCTGATCTCTTTATGGTGCACTGAGGCCAAGGCACAGGCCACGAAGCAGCAATTGGAGGTTCAACAACTCCTGAAGCGATTGAATAAACCTGCCGTCAAGAGCATAAAGGTTTGCCATTCAATAATTCTTTCATTTATTTTTTTTTTTGGATTTTTCTTGATATTTTGAGGTCAGTTTTTTTTTTTTTGGTTCATTTTGAGAGAACTTTCAATAAATTTTCTGAATTATTTTTAAATAGAAATCTATTCTATGAAGAATTTATTTTCTTATTTATTTTAAAAAGAACCTGAACTTGGTTTAGAATTTCTTAGATTATTCAATTTAACATTAATCTTTTGAAAGGAGTTTTTGTATATTGCTTGCTAAAACAAAAAATGGTAGCTGAGAAAAATCTGGGTCATTCTTATATACAAGAAATGGTAAAAAAAATACGTTATACATAATGTTTTTGGAAGCACGGTAGCAAGAAAACATTTTGTGCAATGCTTGCATAAAACAAGAAATTTTATGATGTTTCTTTGAAAAAAAAATTGTTATCTATTATCTATTTGCAGTATTGCCATCTAATTTATAGAGCTAAAATTATTCCTTTGTACTTATTTGGGCATAAAAAATTTCTTGAGCTATGCTCCTTTTCCAGTTTGTTAGCATTTTATTCTGGCACTTCTTAAATATAAAAATGTTACTCTTTTCGTTCATCCAGTACAATCATGTAATTTCTACAGTGTTCTTCCTCTTTTAATATCATACTTATTTTTGGCATTTTTCACTGTAATGCTTCTTAATTTGTGATTTCATTTGTTCTAATATTTGGTTTTCTTTTAAAAAGAGCCCGGATGGAGATATTATAGACTGTGTCCATATCTCTCATCAGCCAGCATTTGATCATCCTTCACTCAAAAACCACAACATCCAGGTGCGCTCTCTTTCCCGCTCACTTCCTCTACTTCTCGAATTCTTCCCCTACCTGGTGGTCACTTTATGTACTTTGTCTTCACTTTGCGGAAAGTCTTCAGATGAGGCCAAGTTTCCTCCCATCAGGCCTATACGATGAGAACGAGGAAAGTAGCTCCATACCTCAGCTTTGGCATCAAAATGGGAGGTGCCCCGAGGACACCATCCCTATTAGGAGGACAAAGAAAGAAGATGTGCTGAGAGCCAGCTCCGTCGAAACATATGGGAAGAAGAGCCCGGGGACAATCCCAAATGCCACTCCTCCGATATTGTTAACCAAAGGACGTGAGGTATATGGTTTGGAAAATATATGAAAAGGAGTAGCTTGGAAACAAAAGCATCTCATACTTTTCTCCTTTGCCTTTCTCATTTGCTTCTGTTGTTGGGTCTTCTGGAGTAGTTTGCTGGTGTTTTTGCAAACAGCGGTAAGTACTATGGAGCAACGGCAATCATAAATACGTGGAACCCGAGGGTGGAAGATCCATATGAGTTCAGTGCGAGTGAGATTTGGCTTATTGCGGGTCCTCCAGCACAACTCAATATGGTCCAAGTCGGCTGGCATGTATGCTTTTGTTTCAATTTCGAATAAATAGAAAGTAGTTTTAGTTATGTGAAATTCTGAAAGTCCTCTCTTCATGCATTAATTAACTACAGCTGGTTACTCTTTGGTGTGGAAAAAAAAAGTTCAGGTTTATCCAATTCTGTACGGAGATAATAGCACCAGACTATTTACTCTCTGGATGGTAAGTTAACATTTCTTCATTTTTCTCTTGTCCTCTATGTTAGTTTCTACCTTCCTCATGTTCTCCTACCCCTTGTCTTCAATGAGTTTTTTTTATAATAAATTTATCTCATCAAATATAAGTGAATTGGATTGTTCATTGTTTCGAGTTTTTTTTGGTTCTTTTCTGGTCAATCGTATGATAGACATGAGGTGCCGCATACATTCTTTATTCTGATAGATGGCTCAGGGCAAAGATTCAAAAAATTTGGGTGGCTTCTTATATTTTGCCCTGAAAATTTCAGAACGGTACCGATGCCCTATCAGCAGGCTGCTACAACCTAGGCTGCTCTGGGTTCATTCAAGTCAACAAGGACATAGCATTGGGTGTGGCCTTTAGTCCCGTTTCAAGCTATGGCGGACAACAATATGAAATCAGTTTATTAATCCGGAAGGTAAACACAAAAATTCAAGTAATTTTTACTTCTTGCCCCAACTCCTAAACTCTTGGTGTAGCAAAACTACAATAGTCATATTTAATTACTTTTTCACTTTTCATCTATAAATCACCGTAAATATTCATATGGTTTTTATTTTTCGAGCAGGATCCAAAATCTGGGAATTGGTGGCTGCAGTATGGGAATCTATCTCCATTGGGCTACTGGCCTTCTTCCTTGTTCCGCTATTTGTCAGATAGTGCCTCCTTGATACAATGGGGAGGGGAGGTTGAGAACCAAAAATTAAAGGGTGGTCAGCACACCACCACACAGATGGGCAGTGGCCATTTCTCAGGAGAAGGTTCTGGCAAAGCGAGCTACTTTAGAAACCTTCAAATAGTTGACCAGTCCAACGATCTTCAAACTCCCCAAGGAATTGGCGATTTCATCACAAAACCCACCTGCTATGATGTGCACCATGCTGACAAAGGCTACATCTACTATGGGGGTCCTGGTAGAAATCCCAATTGTCCATAAAATGTCTTTACTTTTTGGACCGTTGGGAAAAATTATAACCGTGAAAAAAATATTTGCAAAGAAATATCCGTGAACAATCAATGCATGATGAAAATAAATTATTTTTTTACGGGCTTTGTTTACTACAATATATTCGGTCTCAGCAGACGAAGCAATACATTTTTGTAATTTTTACCACCAAAGACCCATAACACTTCTCTCCCAGCAGAAGGGGTCAAGCATCTTGATGTGGACGTCTTAGAATCAATATAATTACCCATGCATGTCAGCATCCATTCGCCCATCTGACCTATGTTTATCATCATAAAAACAGAGGGACATAACCTAGAAGTGCTACCAAGATAAAACTGGCGTATGTTGTTTGCCAGGATTCAAGGGGAGCAGATGGACAACGGCAATTTCATGCAAACCATGATGAACATCAAACAATCAACTGTGGATTTATAAAGCACTTTCTTCATGGTATGCCAAAAAGAGGAGAAGTGAATGGTTAAAAACGCACTGCACATAAATCTAGGTGGAAGAGAAGATGTTTAGAGAGAGAAGCTCTGGGTTTCGAGAGAAGAACCCTATCTTCCCCACAGGCAACCATCTCCATCGTCACAGGACGACAAGATCCGCACATCAACTACTTCACAAACTACCTAGCTTGTCACGCTCCCCATCTTCCATTTCCTCCTCAACTTCTCATATCTCTCGCCCCCACTTTCTCATTCAAAATCCCTGGACGAGCCTGCAACCATACACAGAACCTAACGTCAACCGTTGGAAGCAAGTTCGTTCGCTTCTGAACCATACTACGAAGAAAGGTCAGCCACCTAAACGTTCACCAAGTTGAAGACGCCCGGTTGCAACGGGAGCAAACGCCGTCCCTCTGGGGAAGAAGCCACCGAGCATGCTGAAGCATCGCCTTTCAACATCAGCCAGACTGCTGGGCCCACCTCCCTTCCATAGTAAGCCTCTCCGACCAATCTATGGCTTACAACGAGAATCGCTCACACATGAATCATTCGTCCTCTCTTCCCGCTTTCTCGAGCTATGAGCCGCCGAAAGCGATGCCATTTGATCGGCGACCACACACCGTAAACACTACTGAAAGAAGTCATCGTCGGCGCCGACGACCGTCCCCTCAAGTGTGGCAAACCACTTCTACTCGTCACTAAGAAAGAAATGGCCCTACTCCTTTCATCGGGGACCATACAAATACCATACGCAACCAGGATATCTCATCCATATCAGGTAATCAAGGCAGAATCCCCAGCAAAATCCAGTACAGGTCTTTCGCCAAAGCTCTACATGTAGGAGTTAAGGTGACACGGGTCACCTCGCCGTCTACAACCATCAAACACAGCAGGTCGCCAATCAGTCTAAACCATTCTGGAAAAGGATTATGTTTTAGATGTGGTGATAGAGATTACACGAAGGAGTCCTGTCGAAATCCTATAAAATGCTTCATCTGTAGGCACTTCGAACACAAAGCTCGCACCTACAAATCCTCCCTTCAACCTTCTGTTAGGCAAAGAAAGAAGTCAAGAACGCTACCAAAAAATCCTCAGAGAGCCAAACCAACTACCATGTCAGAATCCGGTAAAGCTTTCATTACTGTTTCCACTGAAATAGAAGACACAGAGCTCTATCTACACCGAGCTACTTTTGTGGAGGCATCTGGATGCATAATCAAAAAAGATGATGTGCAGCATGCGCTCTCCCGTAAAGCAAATGTAGCTGGCATGCGGACAACACGGCGACTAACAGAATCAAATACATTCTTTGTTGCCTACCCTTTCAGAGAAATTGTCCACCAATTGATGGTCGGTGGTAGAATTCGAGGTGATGGATTCCAGCTTCGGGTAAGCCATTGGGATCCTTTCAAAGGTGGTATTCCTCATAAACTCAAACTTAAGGTTAGTGCTAGTCTGCTCGATCTCCCTCTGGTTTGCTGGAACTCTCGAGCAGTGGCAACGATCATTGCTGGCTTTGGGTTACCTCATAGAGCTAGCAAGAATTGTCTAAAATGGGAAGATCTCACTTCCTTCGATTTTGACTTCTTTTGCGAGGAAATTGAAGACATCCCCAACTCTGTTAACGTGACTATTGGTCCTATTACTTATAATGTTAATGTTAAAATTAACTTTGTTTTAGAACAAGTCCCTCTAGATTCCCCGTCTAATGATGATTTAGGTGGTGATGATGATGACTGGGAATACTGGTTTGGATCTGGCTCAAGAGGTGGATCCCCCCAACCAGAAAATAGAAGACGTCCAAGATCCGATACCGGCAGTCCAATGGAAAGTGAATCTGCTTTGAGACCTTAGATGGAAGGTAGCCATGAAGTCGGTTTGAAGACCTTTATGCATCCGCATTCCATTCTCACTGGAGGGTCCAATTCTAAAGATCTGATTTTAGAGAAAGCCTGCTGGTCTCAAAAGTTGCTCCAAAGTTTTCTTAATCAGCCCGTTACCTGGTTAACGCCTGCAGTCGACCTACTCATAGGTTTTCACACAAAAATGTCTATACAAATTTGAACATATCATTCATACATATCCTCCCAATGACTATATGCGTAACAACAGCCACAAAATCCGTTGTTTTTAATGGGCAGCCACTTGAATTTCAAAATGGCACTCCAAGTCAGTTTGACACATTAGCCAAGTTTCACGCTCTGATGCGACGATACCCTTGAACCAAGTTTTCTCCAGAATCCTTGGGGCTCTCAACCATCCGTCCCAACATAAGGAATTACCATATGGTGATGATCTACATCAATGCACTGCACCTGGCAGGCATGGTCAAAAGAAGGAGATCAGATGTTGAGACGCCACACCACAAACACAGTGCTCGATTGAGAACGAAGAAGATCAAATCGCTCGGATTAATTGAGGACTCACTCACTGTATTGGATATACTTTTCATAAACTCTCTCACAGCGGCGCAAATTACTGAAACGAAAAAATTATGTGGATTGTTATATAATGAGAATAGTCCACCGTTCCCAATAGAGAAACCGAAAAACTTAGAGATGCAGAGATGTGGTGAAATGATGGAGCATTTTACCGAGGGGGTCAAATGATAACAACTTCTTTAGAGACTTTTGTGAGGGTTCATGATAACCCCTTTTGGTCATGCTTTCAGCCTTTATTCAGTATTACCAACCATGGAGTTTGCCTGTACTTCATCCCATATAGTACTGGGATCCTTTTGTTGTTTCCTGCTTGGGTTGCAGGGGGATGGTCACGACCTGCTGCTATATTTTTGATAATCCTTTTAGCACTTGGCCTTATATTTTAGATTTCGTTATGTTCTTTTACTCATATTCAATGCTACTTAGCTAGAATATGAGAGGAACGGGCAGACCAAGAAAAAAACGGCTCATCCGAGGATCCATCAGTCGTTCAAAATGCACTAAGGTTTGCCTACAAGAAACCAAACAAAACCATATGAATCAACGACCGAAAAACCTCATCTGTGGCCAAAGATTCGAAGGATGGATCGGAACTCATTAGATGCTACAGGATCTGTGGGTGGCTTATTTACTTGCTGGATTTCCACTTCTTTTGATGGCTCTCTCATAAAAAGGGGCACTTATTCACTAACAATCAATCTTACGTGCCCATCTTCCAACTATTCCATGATGCTCACCAACGTCTACGGACCTCACACTTGGCAAGAACATCAGGCATTCTTTGAGGAGCTCAATGAGTTAATAGTGACCAATACATTACCCTGGCTCCTGATTGGAGATTTCAATGCAGTAAGATTTTCCTATGAGCACAAGGGATCGAGCAAGATACAGAGGACCTCTAAACTTTTCAACAAGTTTATTAGCTCTCATGCTTTAATAGAATTACAACTCTCAGATAGACTCTACACTTGGACAAACTTTAGGGAGGAACCCTCAATGGCAAAGCTAGACCGCTGTTTTGTCTCCACTGATTGGCTCAATAAATTTCCTCTAGCAACTCTCACCACTCTGGCTCGACATACATCTGATGACATTCCCCTCCTGCTTCAACCCTATGCCAACTCACAAGGTACGCATTCTCTAAACAAACCATTTAGATTTGAGAACTCTTGGATCACCATTGCAGGATTCGATGACTTGATACAATTCTGGTGGGAAATGAAAGGTAGATCTGATGACCCAACCACAACTCTCGTCAGGAAACTTCGATCAATGAGAGCTAAACTCCGGCTTTGGAATGGAACCAGAGTTGAAAATATTGTAATAAGGAAGGATCAAATATTGGAAAAGACTAAGAAGAAACCAGAAACTTACTGGAGCCCGAAATTATGGAGAGATATAACCTAAAATCGGAATTGGATTTGTTACTTAAGCAAGAAGATATATTATGGAAGCAATGTTCACATGTCCAATGGCTTGATAATGGAGATAGAAATACCAAGTTTTTCCACATGTCATCTTCTGAATAGCTTGAATTTTCTCTGAATTTGCTTCAATCTAATGTCTTGACACCATAAACCCCAGAAACTTTTCTGAGGTCACACCAAAGGCGCACTTGGTCGGGTTCAGCATCATTTCGTGCTTCCTAAGTATACTGAAGGTCTCTTCGAGATCGATGAGATAGTTTATAGATGTTCGGCTTTTGATGAGCATATCATCCACATACACCTTCATATTACGATCGATCTGCTCCTTGAAGATCTTATTGACCAGACACTGGTACGTTGTCCCTGTATTTTTGAGCTCAAAGGATATAACTCTGTAACAGTAAAGACCATAGTCAGTAATAAAAGCAGTTTTCTTCTCGTTCTCCGATGCCATCCGTATCTGATTATAGCCGAAGAAGGCATCCATGAAGGTGAGGAGCTCGTGGTCCGAGGTTGCATCTACTAGTTGATCAATCTTGGGTAGAGGATAGCTGTCTTTTGAGCAGGTCTTATTCAGCCTTTTGAAGTCTATACATATCCTTCACTTGTTGTTTGCCTTTTTGACGAGGATCATATTTGAGATCTAGATCGGATAGTTAACTTTTCGAATGAATTCAGCTTTGAGGAGCTTGCCTACTTCTTCTACGATTATTTTCTACCTTTTTGGGGAATGGTTGCGCATCTTCTCTTTTACTGATCGATACTTAGGGTCAACGACCAACCGATGTTCCATGGCCTCGACATCAATTCCTGGCATATCCACTGGAGTCCAAGCGAAGATGTCTGTATTCCTCTGTAAAAAGACGATGAGCTACTCTCAGACTTTATCTTCCAGATTGGAGCCAATTTATACCGTATGCTCCGTATTTCTATCATTCAAAGAAACGGTCACAAGATCTTCTATAGGCTTGCCCTGTTCTTCAGTAAGGTCATCATGGACATCTAGCCCATCAATGGGATAAGGATCGGGCTATTTTTCCTTTCATAGGATGATTGAGTAACAGTGCCTTGCCAGAGCTTGATCTTCCTGGACCTTTTCGATCCCGTGATTTATCGAAAACTTCATTTTCAAATAATAAGTTGATACCACTGTCTGAAGTGCATCCGGACCAGGTCGATCGAGAATAGCATTATAGGCAGATGGAGCCTTTACGACTAGCAAATTGATCTATGCGTTAGCCAGCTTCGGACGTTTCTTGTAGTCACAGCCAAAGTCATTATGCCCTCAACTGATACGGCATCGTCAGTGAAGCCTACCAATGGGAAGTTCATTGATCCCAAGTGGTTATTGAGTAAGAACATTTTTGAGAAAGCATCATAAAATAAAACATCAATCGAGCTTCCATTATCTACCAAAATGCAGCATACATCATAGTCGGTAATGTTTAAAAAAATTACAACCACGTCATTATATGGGAATTGAACTCCTTGAGCATCTACCTCAGTGAAGGTTATGGATTCTTCAGTCCTTCGTCTCTTCACCGATCCCTCAGATCCACTGGCCTCTTCTCGTCGAAGTCTCCTCGAGATAGTATTGATGATGCCGAGAGACAGCCGATCTTCTTATTGTTCCTTCTCCTTTAGTGGTTCAGGCTGCGGCAGTACCTTTGGCTGATCTTCCCATCCTTCAGACCGATGCTGTAGGAATCGATCGAGTTTGCCTCATCTGATGAATTTCTCGATCTCATCTTGGAGCTAAATACACTCCTCAATATCGTGACCGTGGTCACGATGATAAAGACAGAATTTACTAGGATTGCACTTATCGGGGTGAGTACGCATCATTTTTGATCGCGGTAGTTGCTTTATGATTTTCATCAGTACTTGAGTTTTTGGAGCATTGAGAGGGGCGTAGTTATGAAATCTTCGAAGGAAAGAACCCCACCGCATCCTTCTATCGGGGCTTCTCTATCTCTGAGCCTGGGGAGGAGTTCGGGCTTGCTTGCACTCAGAGGGAGTTCGAAAGCGTGGCTGAGCTTCACTCAACTTTTCTTTCTCAGCGGACTTGCCTGGCTCATCGATTCATCGCTCTCCAATGGCTTCATCATCCTTGGCCTTGAAGGCCTCTTCAGCTCGGGTATAACCTTTAACTCGAGCCAGCATATCAGCAAAATTCTTGGGGTATTTCTTTTTTAGAGAGAATAGTAAATCATTCTTCTGAAGGCCATATTTGAGTGCGACCATTGTAATAGATTGATCCAGATTCTGGACCTTCAATGCAGCAGCATTAAATCAGATAACATAGGTCCGGATAGATTCTTTCTTCTTCTGCCTGATATTCATTAGAAAATTCGAACCTCGATGCGGACATCGATTTCTGATGAAGTGAGCCATAAACTGATGGCTCATCTGATCAAAGAAGAAGATCGTACCTGATCTCAATATCGAGTACCAATTTTTTGCTGTCTCTTCAAGCTAGATGGAAAAGCTCGGTATAAGATGGCATTTGGTGTACCATAGAGCAGCATCATAGTCTGGAAGGCCTTCAGATGATTGATCGGATCAGAGGTTCCATCATAGCTTTCAAATTAGGAAAGCTTGAAGTTCGATCGAATGGACTCTTGCATAATTTAGAGAGAGAAAGGTGGATCGATGCAGACGTCATCATAGTGAGCTAGGGTGATGTGATGGAGTTTCTTAATCCCTCGATCTATCTTCCATAATTTTTGATCAAGGATGCCATCTCAATTGCAGAACTTGAAAATTTTTCGGCTGTAGATGGAGAATGTCTCTTTCGAAGAAGAATCATGATTCAAATGAGGATCCTCTACTCTCTATTTTCTCTTGCTAGGAGCAACGGATATACTAGCCCAAGTGCTCCTCCTTGGGGCCGGTTCCTGGCATTCCGATGGCAGATTTTCTAGTAGAACCGCCACCAAAGATTGCCGCATGGCCTGCACCATTTTAGTGAGTCACTAAACCTACTGCATCAGTAGATTAAACTGCTCTGGATCTACCTTAACCGTTGGTGGAGGTGAGGATTGAAGCACTGGCGATGGAGCAGGAATGGATGGATCTGGCTCAGATATGATGGTAGAAGTGGGAGATCTCCGGACAGTTGTCTTTCTTGGAGGCATTTCTTGAGATTGAGGAAGAGGATGGAGATGAACCTTGAAGGAGAATATTCACAAGATTGACTGAGCACTCCTTTAAGAACAAGAGTACCTCAGAAATAGAGAATCCTTCCTCTAGCACCAATTTTATTGATGTAGAATATGATTGACGTCGAATCGAGCTAAAGCTGAGGATGAAGAGGTCACCGTCGGTGACCTACAAAATAAAGTTTCATCTAGAATTGGTGGTGGTAGCTCTGGCAAGATCCTTTGATGATCAAGTCAACTCTTCTGACCAACAAAAATAGAGTGCTAAGAAAAGAGTTCGACAGAATTTTAAGAAGGAGAAGAGAGCTTAGAAAAAATATATATAGAGGATTTTTTTTATAGATGGAGCCTGTAGTAAATTGATAGTGACAACCATAGCCACCTAGTAGCGGGCCGTTCGAAGCCGCATGGGATCTATCATGGAGGAAGGTGCCGCCTGTAGCAGATTGATAGTGACAGCTATAGCCATCTGGTAGTGGACCACTTGGGGTTATGTGCAATCTATCATGGAGGAAGGCACCGTCTGTAGCATCGCTCGTAGTAGACTGATAATGACAGCCATAACTATCTAGTAATAGATCGTTTGGAGCCACATGGAGTTTGTTATAGAGAGAGGTGCCTGTTGTCGTGATGTGGCCGTTCGTTGAGATTTAATAGTTGAAGTTTGGAAGAAGCTGGCGTTGATTGATGAAGAATTTTGGCATATATCAATTCCAAAGAAGTTCGAACTCCGAAAGAAAATACGACTAGAGGAGATCATCCGAAAGAAATGCTAGCTGAAATCTGAAAGTAATCTACTAGAGAAATTCAATCAAAGGAGAAGTCCGAAAGGAGTTCGACTCTTGAAGAAATTCGACTGAAGAAGAAGTTCAAAAGAAGTTCGGCTCTGGAGGAATTGGATTGAAGGAGAAGTTCGAAAGGAGTTTGGCTCCTAGAGGAACTTGACTGAAGAAAAAGTTTGGAAGGAGTTTAGCCCCTGGAGGAACTTGACTGAAGGAGAAGTTCGAAAGAAGTTTGGCTCCTAGAGAAATTCGATTGAAAAAAAAATTCGGAAGGAGTTCAGCTCCTGGAGAAACTTGACTGAAGAAGAAGTTCGGAAGGAGTTCGGTTCCTAGAGAAATCCGACTGAAGGAGAAATTTGGAAGGAGTTTGGCTCTTGAAGGAATCAAACTGAAGAAGAAGTCCGAAAGAAGTTCGGCTTCTGGAGGAACTTGACTGAAGGAGAAGTCTGGAAGGAGTTTGGCTCCTGAAAGAATCCGACTGAAGAAAAAATTTGGAAGAAGTTCGGCTCCTAGAGGAACTTCGACGGAAGAAGAGGTTCGGAAGGAGTTCGACCACTGGAGAGGCCCGACTGATGAAGAAGGCCGGGAGGAGTTTGGCTAGGGTTCGGCCACTGGTGGAAGAATTTTTTATCGAAGCTCTTCCGTGATTATCGATTGTATTAGGCTAAGCATCAGACTGGACTTCGGCGGAAGCATGGTTTATCCCCAACAGGAACTATAGGTCCTGAATGTAAGTTGGGTTTGTCTTGAAAAGAAAAGATTGTTTCATAAAATTTAACATCACATGAAAGAAAAATGGTAGGTTTCAAGATCATAAACCTTGTAGCCTTTTTGACCAAAAGGATACCTTACAAAAATACACCAAGTAGCTCATAGTGCAAATTTATGATGATTATGGGTATGCTTATGTGCATAACAAAGACAATCAAAGATAGGTAATTGGTGATAGTCTTGTGGACATTTCAATAACAATTCATGAGATTTCTTCTTAGATAGGATAGATGAAGGGAGACAATTAATCATGCTATAGTGAAAATGCACTCACCCAATAAAGATAAAGGTAAATAAGCTTCAAAACATAAGGCATGAGCAACTTCAAGAAGGTGTTCATGTTTGTATTCAACTGCCCCATTTTGTTGGGGTGTGTTCATAGTTGTTAATTGATAAATTATATCATTTTCATGAAAATAAGCTTGCATGGATGTGAACTCCCAACCTTGATCAATTCTAATGATCCTAAAAGAATAGTTAAATTGAGTTTAAATCATAACATAAAATATCTTGATAATGATGGAAGCTTCGTATTTGTGTTTCATCAAATAAACCCAAGTATACCTAGAATAGTCATCTACAATAGTAAGAAAATAATATGCATCAGAATATTATAATGAATTAAAACAAAGCAATATTTACTACTCTTATTACTTAATGGAAATGGATTTTGAGTTTGTCGTGACAAATTACAAATATCACAATGAAAATTGCTACCAAAGGGATTTTTGGAAAGACTTCCAGAAAGGAAAGATAAATGAGCTGATGAAGGATGACCAAGCCGTAAATGCTACAACAAAGAAGAAAGGCAATATGCTACGATGATGCTCTTCTAGCTGGTGGTTGAACAAAGTGAGATATACCATCACACATCTCTCTTACCCTAATTAGCTTCTTTGAGGTAGGGTCCTAAATAACACAAAAGGTTGGAAAAAATAGAACAACATACTTCAAGGCATTGGTTACTTTGCTCACTGATAACAAGTTGAAGTGGAAATTTGGAATGCACAAAAAATCATATACAGGTATATCAGGTGATCAATGGACCTTGTCGGTATTAGAGATTGGGACATAAGTACTGTTGGGGATAAATCCCGCTCCTGCCGAAGCCCGGCCCGACGCTCAGCCCAATGTAACCAGTAGCCGCTGAAGAGCTTTAGCGCCAGGCGCCAGGCCGAGCCCCTACCACGGTCGAACTGCCTAGAGGCCGAACTCCCCTGCGCCAAGGTCCGGGCCGAACTGCCGCGCCAGGCCGAGCCCCTACCACGGCCGAACTGCCTAGAGGCCGAACTCCCCTGCGCCAAGGTCCGGGCCGAACTGCCTAGAGGCCGAACTCCCACCGCCAGCCGAACTTCCTGGCGGCCGAGCTCCTTGGACTCCAAGCGGCTGGACTTCTTCGGGAGACGGACTCCTCCCAGATGCCCGTTCGGCCATCCGAGCTCCTCCCGGGTTTTCCCTTCAGCCGAACTCTCCTACGAGCCCGAACTCCTTCGGGCCCCACGGCCGAACTCCTTCGGACCGACTTCAGGCGAGCCCAAGTGGCCGAACCCCTTCGGACCGACCCTAGGCGACCGAACTCCTCAGCGAGCCCTGGCCGAACCAACTAGCAACCGAAGTCCTTCAACTGGCCAGCCGAGCCTCTTCGGGCCTCTCAGCGGTCGAACTCCTCGGCAACCGTCCCGCGGCCGAACTCTACAGATGGCCGACCCTTCAGCCAGACGAACTCCCCCAGCTTCCCCCTCGGCCGAACTCTGTTACAAGTCCGAACTCCATTGGACGAACTGTCGCCTGCAGCAGCAGAGACCGGACGGACGCCTTCCTCTCCGTACCGGACTCCATGCGGCCCACGGCTCGCCGGTATGGCTCCCACGATCTACCGGACGACGCCTTCCTCTCCGTACCGGACTCCATGCGGCCCACGACTCGCCGGTATGGCTCCCACGATCTACCGGACGACGCCTTCCTCTCCGTACCAAACTCCATGCTGCCCGACGACTCTCTGCCAGACGGCACAGCCGTCACCATCAACTAAGCTCCGCTATAAAAGGACCCCTCCCGACATACTAAGGCTAAGCTCTCTGAACTCTCGACTCTCTAAGCTCTCCTCCACATCTCTAAGCTCCGGAACTCATTCCGAGCACTCCATTACTGTTGGCCGGAAACTAACTTGACCGTCGGAGGGTCCTGCCGGAGCCACCACCCCACCGGTTCCGGACGGGACTTCGTTTTGCAGGTCCCCGGCGGCGCCCAGCGGCCTCGATTGCGGCGACCTCCGGCGGCGACGGATTTCTGCACCAACAGATTGGCGCTAGAGGAAGGGCCTGAACCTTCGAGGTTCCCTTGTTCTTAAAGGAGTGCTCGGCGACGATTTCCTTCCCCTGCTCCGGATCTCTCTTCTCCCTCTTCAGTATTCCTTTTCTGGAAAGAAAAATGCCCCCCAGAAGAGCCTCGACCCGGAGGTCGGCAGCCTCCGCGGCCCGATCCCGTTCGGGTCCGTCCGCTCCCACTCCGGCCCCGGCGACACGGGCCCGCTCCGTACCCGCGGTGGATGCGGAGCGGTTCGACCTGCTTGCCCAGCAGGTCCGCGATCTTACGGAGGCGGTGCGGGCGGTGCAGGCCACGCATTCGCGAGGTCCGGCGCCCACTCGACCGGCGCGGGGTTCCCCGGAGCCCGGGAACCCAGTCCAGGAGCGACCGATGTGGGCTACCCGACCTCCGGCCCTCGGGAGAGAAGGGCAGCCGGCAAGGAGCCCCTGCTCGGACCGCGGCTCGACCCAGGGAGAGGCTTCACACCTATTCCGCGAGAAGACCTTGGGGATTAAGGATCGCGAAGACTTCCTGGATCAAAGGCTCTTGGAGATGGGACGACGCATAGAAGAACTTCGTCATACTCCTTCCTCCCGCGGTAACGATATTTGCACTGATCCTCCCTTCTCACAGAAAATTATGCAGGAACAGGTACCGCCGAACTTCAAGCTCCCGCATTTTGAAAGCTACGATGGGACCACCGACCCGGTCGACCATTTGGAGGCTTTCAGGACTACGATGTTGCTCCATGGCGCGCCTGATGCCATCTTGTGTCGGGCTTTCCCTTCTACCCTCAAAGGAGCGGCCAGGAATTGGTACTCGGCGCTTAAGCCGGGCACCATCCTGTCATTTGACCAAATGAGTCAACAATTCGCGGCCCACTTTGTCAGCAGCAAACGGCCGCGCAGAGGCTCGGATTCCTTGTTGGCCATCAGGCAAAAAGAGGGGGAGCCCATCCGGGCTTACGTCACCCGGTTCAACGCTGCCGCGCTGGAAGTCCGGAACCTGGACCAATCGGTTGCTATGGCCGCGCTCAAGGGCGGCCTTCAGAAGAACGACCTGTTGTTCTCCCTGGAAAAGAAATATCCCAGGGATTTCGCTGACATGCTAGCTCGGGCGGAAAGCTATGCCCGGGCAGAGGAGGCTTTTGAGGCCAAGGATAATGAAGCTCGCGACAAGCGACGAGTAGGCAGAGCGGGAAGGCCCGCCGAAGAAAGAAAGCGCACCGAAGCTTGGCCGCGCTCCCGAACTCCCGCCTGGTCGCGGGCGAGCCCGGACTCCACCTCAGGCTCGGGGGCGGGAAGCCACCGACGGAAGGGCACACCGAAGTCCCCCCCGACGCCGAAGTCCCCTCCGGCGCCGAAGTTCCCCCCGGCGCCGAGGTTCTCCCCCGCGACGAGGTTCATCTCCGCGCCAAGGTTCTCCCCTCCGGCGGCGTTTTCACAGCTACGCCCCCCTCAACGCCTCGAAGGCTCAAGTGCTGCTGGAGATCAAGGGAAGACTTCCGGAGCCGGAGAGAATGCGTTCCCATCCCAGAAAATGCAACCCCAACAAGTTCTGCCTTTACCACCGTGACCACGGTCACGATACCGAGGAGTGCATCCAGCTCCAGGATGAAATCGAGGAGCTGGTCCGGCGGGGCAGGCTTGGCCGATTCCTGCAAAGACAACCTAAAGAGCGGGAAGATCGGCCGAGAATGTTGCCGCCGGATGAGGGGAGGATCGGCAGGAGGATCGGCCGCCTCTCGGCGTCATTAACACCGTCTCGGGAGGACCGCAGCGGGGAAAGACCGACGAATCCGAGGGACCGGCGAAGAGGCAGAGGACCTCGGAGCCCGTGACCTTCACCGAGGCAGACGCCCAAGGGATCCGATTTCCACATAACGACGCGGTTGTAATCTCTTTAAACGTCGCTGATTATGATGTACGCCGCGTTTTGGTGGATAATGGAAGTTCGGCGGACATATTGTTTTATGATGCCTTCTTAAAAATGTCCCTACCTGACACCCGCTTAGGGCCTGTAAATTCCCCCCTGGTAGGATTTGCCGGACACGCCGTTCCGGTCGAAGGCATGGTGACTTTGGCGGTGACGGCGGGCCAATCCCCAAAATTGGCCAAGGCGCGGATCGACTTTCTGGTCGTGAAGACCCCGTCCGCCTATAATGCAATCCTTGGGCGACCCGGCCTAAACGCATTACGGGCGGTTGTGTCAACCTACTACTTAAAGATGAAATTCCCGACGAGCCACGGAGTCGGCGAGGTCAGAGGAGACCAGGCCCTGGCGAAGTACTGCTACTCAGTTGCCCTGCGCGGGGGAGACCGGCCCGACCCTTGCCTTGTTGATGGGCTGGACGTCCGCGACGACCTCACTGAAGAACGGGGCGAACCTGCGGAAGACCTCGTCCCTGTGTCCTTACACGACGGAGACCCGGGGCATGAGGTGCGGATCGGCTCCAACTTGGCGGCCGAGGTTAGGAGACAGCTCGTCGCTTTCCTCAGAAGGAATGCGGACGTCTTCGCCTGGGCCCCAGCGGATGTACCAGGGATCGACGCCGATGTTATAGAGCATCGGCTGGCCATCGACCCAAGGCACCGACCCATCAGAGAAAAGTTGCGCCACCAAGCCCCAGAGAGACAGAAGGCGGTAGCCGAAGAAGTGGATAAGCTCCTCGAAGGCCGGACTCATCCGGGAGGTCAACTATCCGACCTGGGTCTCGAACGTGGTCCTCGTCAAAAAAGCAAACAACAAATGGAGGATGTGCGTCGACTTCAAGAAGCTGAACAAAGCCTGCCCAAAGGACAGCTACCCCCTGCCGAGGATCGATCAGCTGGTGGACGCAACCTCGGGCCACGAGCTCCTCACTTTTATGGACGCATTTTCTGGTTACAACCAGATACGCATGGCGCCCGAAGATGAAGAAAAGACCACCTTTATTACTGACCGAGGTCTCTACTGTTACAGGGTCATGCCTTTCGGACTCAAGAATGCAGGGAGCCACCTACCAGCGCTTGGTCAATAAGGTCTTCAAGGGGCAGATCGGCCGCAACATGGAGGTGTACGTGGACGACATGCTAGTCAAAAGCCGAGCCTCGACGGACCACCTCGCCGACCTTGAAGAAACCTTCGGATGCGCTTAGGAGGCACAAGATGAAGTTGAACCCGACCAAATGCGCCTTCGGCGTGACCTCCGGAAAATTCCTAGGATTCATGGTGTCGAGACGCGGAATCGAGGCAAATCCCGAGAAAATCCGAGCCATCCAGGAGATGACTGCCCCGAAAACAATTAAGGAAGTTCAGCGCCTGGCTGGGAAGGTGGCGTCCCTGAACCGCTTTGTCTCGAGGTCGGCCGAGCGGTGCCTGCCTTTCTTCCAGGTCCTCAGGCGACCGAAAGATTTTTGCTGGACAGCGGAGTGCAAACAGGCATTCGAGGAGCTTAAAAACTACCTCGGCGCACCCCCACTGCTGGCAAAGCCCGAACCTGGAGAAGGGCTGCTCCTATACCTAGCTGTCTCTCCAATGGCCCTGGCGGCTGTCCTGGTCAGGGAAGATGCGAAGGCGCAACAACCAGTCTACTACGTGAGCCGAGCCTTGAGGGACGCGGAGACCAGGTACTCCAAGTTAGAAAAACTAATTTACTGTCTTCTGATCGCAGCCAGGAGGCTCCGACCTTACTTTCAGGAGCATACCATCACGGTCCTCACGGACCAACCAATAAGAGCCGTCCTCCACCGAGCAGACGCTTCAGGAAGAATCGCCAAATGGGCGATCGAGCTCACGGAGTTCGACATCAATTACCGGCCCAGGCCATCGATCAAGGCTCAGATACTGGCGGACTTCGTGCTGGAATGCACCGCACCAGTTGAAGCCGAGCTTGAATCAAGCGAGGCTATCATCGGAGGGAGACCAGGCCCCAACGAAGCCGAGCTGTGGCGGTCGAGCTTCCCTGAAGAAAGGGCCGACCTTCTTGAAGGCGCCTGGGTTCTGCATGTGGATGGCTCGTCCAACTCTAGCGGGGCCGGCGCAGGGCTGGTCCTGGTTAGCCCCGAGGGGATCGTCACCGAGTACGCATTGCGCTTCGAGTTTTCCCACAACCAACAATGGGGCCGAGTATGAAGCGCTGATAGCCGGGCTGCAGATAGCCAGGGAATTGAAGGTGGGTCGGCTTCAAGTCTATAGCGATTCCTCAGTTGGTGGTCGGTCAGGTCGGCGGCAGCTACGAGGCGCGGGAGGAAAGCATGGTGATGTACCTCGGGAAGGTGAAGAACTTAATACCAGCCTTCGACAGCTTCGACATTCGGCACATCCCAAGGACCGGGAATACAAGGGCCGACCTCCTCTCCAAGTTGGCCACCTCTGCCCCGGCCGAACTACCAAAAGAGGTGTTTCTGGAAACTCTGAAGTGCCCGACCACCGAGGAACCTCAGGCCGTCCTGCGGACGGACTTCGAGCCCAGCTGGATCGATCCGCTGATCGCCTACCTCGAAGAAGGGGTCCTCCCTCACGACCGGAGAGAAGCTCGGAAGCTCAGGAGTCAAGCCTCCCGCTACGTCTTGTACGAGGGCAGGTTATATAAAAGGTCGTACTCCCTCCCGTTGCTGAGGTGCCTCCGACCCTCTGAGGCCTGCATCGCGCTACAGGATGTCCACGAAGGACTCTGCGGAAGTCACGCGGGAGCCAGATCCCTATCGCAAAGACTACTTCGGCAAGGGTACTACTGGCCAACCCTACTTCGTGATTCCACGGAATACGTGAAGAGATGTGACCGCTGCCAGAAGAACGCCAGCGTGCAAAGGCAGCCGGCATCCGAACTCACTCCGCTCACTGCACCCTGGCCCTTCGCGCAGTGGGGGATGGACATCCTCGGCCCCTTTCCAACGGCGTCCGGGCAACGGAAGTTCCTCCTGGTCGTGATTGACTACTTTACCAAGTGGGTCGAGGCGGAACCACTAGCGAAGATCACCGAGGCCAAGGTGCAGGACTTCGTCTGAAAGACGCTGATCTGCCGGTTCGGCCTGCCCCGAGCCCTCATAACCGATAATGGGCGACAGTTCGCTGGAGCCCGGTTTGCCGAGTTCTGCGAAGGACTAAACGTCTCCCACCACTTCACGTCGGTGGCTCATCCGCAAGCCAATGGGGAAGCCGAAGTGACCAATCGGACCCTGCTGCAAGGCCTCAAAACGAGGCTCGACAGGGCAAAGGGGGCCTGGGCAGACGAACTCTACCACGTCCTCTGGGCATACCGAACAACGCAGAGGGTACCGACCGGCGAGATGCCCTTCGCCTTGGCCTTCGGCACCGAGGCAGTCATCCCGATCGAGCTCAAACTTCCATCTGCTCGAATCGTGGGCTTCAACGAGCAACTCAACCCCCAGGACCTCAGAGCCAACCTCGACCTTCTAGAAGAAAAGAGGGAAGCGGCCCGCATCCGGATGGCCACCTACCAACGGAAGGTGGCTCGGTATTATAATTCCAGAGTCAAAAACAAGGCATTCAGAGTTAGAGATTTGGTGCTCCGACGAGCAGCCGTCTCTCAGCCCCAGAGTCAAGGGAAGCTTGTCCCAAATTGGGAAGGTCCGTACGAAGTGGTAGAGGTCGTCCGACCTGGAACCTATCGCCTAAAGGAGCTCGGGAGACTAACGCTTCCCCGACCTTGGAACTCGGAAAAACCTGAGAATGTACCACCAATAGTTTCCCTCAATAAAACCTTGTTGCTCGACACTATCGTTTCAGGGTCGCTAAAAAAAAAAAAAAAGGAAGAGAAGAAGCGAGCGGAAATGTCCCGCTAGGAACGGGAGGAGAACCTCGTCCTAGCGTGAGCAAAGTCAAAGGCCCCGTTCGCAAAGGACGGGATGGGGGGAGAAGCGAGGACGACGGTCCTCATGTGCCCCCACAGCCGGCTAGGAACAGGAGGAGAACCTCGTCCTAGCACGAGCAAAGTCAAAGGCCCCGTTCACAAAGGACGGGATGGGGGGAGAAGCGAGGACGACGGTCCTCATGTGCCCCCACAGCCAGCTAGGAATAGGAGGAGAACCTCGTCCTAGCACGAGCAAAGTCAAAGGCCCCGTTCACAAAGGACGGGATGGGGGGAGAAGCGAGGACGACGGTCCTCATGTGCCCCCACAGCCGGCTAGGAACAGGAGGAGAACCTCGTCCTAGCACGAGCAAAGTCAAAGGCCCCGTTCACAAAGGACGGGATGGGGGGAGAAGCGAGGACGACGGTCCTCATGTGCCCCCACAGCCGGCTAGGAACAGGAGGAGAACCTCGTCCTAGCACGAGCAAAGTCGAAGGCCCCGTTCGCAAAGGACGGGATGGGGGGAGAAGCGAGGACGACGGTCCTCATGTGCCCCCACAGCCGGCTAGGAACAGGAGGAGAACCTCGTCCTAGCGTGAGCAAAGTCGAAGGCCCCGTCCACCAAGGACGGGATGGGGGGAGAGGCGAGGACGACAGTCCCCATGTGCCCCCACAGCCCGTTGGGAACAAGAGGAGAACCTCGTCCTGACGCGAGCGAGGTCCAAGGCCGAGCCCCAGAGTCTACGGCAAGCTTCACTGCAGAAGACGAGGTCTCCTTCAGACCTCAGCTTCAACTTCGGTATCAGCATCAGCGGGAGACGGGATCTCCCCCAAGCGATCATAACCTTGACTGCAAAAGAGGAGGTCTCCCCCGAATCGACTTCGGTTGATGAAGGCAATGTCAACTCCGACCCTGACCACGGGGGGCAACATTGACTCCGGCCTCAACGTCGGCTTCACCAATTTTGGCTGGAAACGAGTCCCACTTCAACTCCAAACATCGACTGGGGATGAGACCTCCCCCGAGCTTCAGCTGCAACAAATGCGGAGCCTGGAAGGAGACTTCGGCAGTCGCCTGTTTTGGTACTCCCTTCCTTCAATTTTTGAACTCGGGAGTGGGGGGGCTACTGTTGGGGATAAATCCCGCTCCTGCCGAAGCCCGGCCCGACGCTCAGCCCAATGTAACCAGTAGCCGCTGAAGAGCTTTAGCGCCAGGCGCCAGGCCGAGCCCCTACCACGGCCGAACTGCCTAGAGGCCGAACTCCCCTGCGCCAAGGTCCGGGCCGAACTGCCGCGCCAGGCCGAGCCCCTACCACGGTCGAACTGCCTAGAGGCCGAACTCCCCTGCGCCAAGGTCCGGGCCGAACTGCCTAGAGGCCGAACTCCCCTGCGCCAAGGACCGGGCCGAACTGCCTAGAGGTCGAACTCCCACCGCCAGCCGAACTTCCTGGCGGCCGAGCTCCTTGGACTCCAAGCGGCTGGACTTCTTCGGGAGACGGACTCCTCCCAGACGCCCGTTCGGCCATCCGAGCTCCTCCCGGGTTTTCCCTTCAGCCGAACTCTCCTACGAGCCCGAACTCCTTCGGGCCCCACGGCCGAACTCCTTCGGACCGACTTCAGGCGAGCCCAAGTGGCCGAACCCCTTCGGACCGACCCTAGGCGACCGAACTCCTCAGCAAGCCCTGGCCGAACCAACTAGCAACCTAAGTCCTTCAACTGGCCAGCCGAGCCTCTTCGGGCCTCTCGGCGGTCGAACTCCTCGGCAACCGTCCCGCGGCCGAACTCTACAGATGGCCGACCCTTCAGCCAGACGAACTCCCCCAGCTTCCCCCTCGGCCGAACTCTGTTACAAGTCCGAACTCCATTGGACGAACTGTCGCCTGCGGCAAGACCGGACGACGCCTTCCTCTCCGTACCGGACTCCGTGCGGCCCACGA
This sequence comes from Cocos nucifera, assembly GCA_006176705.1. Classification (NCBI taxonomy): domain Eukaryota; kingdom Viridiplantae; phylum Streptophyta; class Magnoliopsida; order Arecales; family Arecaceae; genus Cocos; species Cocos nucifera. Next base: position 339,930 of record QRFJ01001231.1, on the reverse strand, counting down.
CTCGCCGGTATGGCTCCCACGATCCACCGGACGACGCCTTCCTCTCCGTACCGGACTCCATGCGGCCCACGACCTCGCCGGTATGGCTCCCACGATCTACCGGACGATGCCTTCCTCTCCGTACCAAACTCCATGCTGCCCGACGACTCTCTGCCAGACGGCACAGCCGTCACCATCAACTAAGCTTCGCTATAAAAGGACCCCTCCCGACATACTAAGGCTAAGCTCTCTCTGAACTCTCGACTCTCTAAGCTCTCCTCCTCACCTCTAAGCTCCGGAACTCATTCCGAGCACTCCATTACTGTTGGCCGGAAACTAACTTGACCGTCGGAGGGTCCTGCCGGAGCCACCACCCCATCGGTTCCGGACGGGACTTCGTTTTGCAGGTCCCCGGCGGCACCCAGCGGCCTCGATTGCGGCGACCTCCGGCGGCGACGGATTTCTGCACCAACAAGTACCATTAGGTAGTTCAATAGGATTGGTGCTAAGGCATTCAATGACATTTGCCATATTGGAGGAATTGGGTGTCATATGGTCTGAAGTCTCACTCTATAAGCCAATCATCAGATTCAAGAAAAGTACAATTGCAATATCGCATACTAGCAAGATTAGCTTGAGGTGATTATTATTTGTCTTTGTTGAGAAGACTTATAAGTTATTTGTATTGGCTAGCAGTTAACCCTTGGAGAGGCTTTGACATCCTTATTAGCAATGCAAGGAATATTATTAGTGGCAGCAGTAGCATAAGAGTAAGACACTTAAATAGCAGGCCCATTTTCTTGATGCTTGCTGTTCTGCACAGCCTTATTTGAATTGCGGCCTTATGGTGTGCAATTTGAACGATAGCTAATAAGTTTGCAGCAAGTCTTTTTAGTATGATTGGACAATCCATAATAAGTGCAAGAAATCTTCTTTTTTTTCTTTGCTCATTTTTCTCACCATTGGATCGACCTTTCTTGGTAGTGAGTGCTGCAACTTCAATACAAGACATATTAAAAGAAGCCAATGCATATTGTATTTCATCTTGATAGACTAAGGAGTAGCTCTATTGATATTAGAAAAAGGATCCAGCGCTAATATTTGTGTGCGTATGGTGTCAAAATTATCATTCAAGCATATTAAAAATTGATGAACTCTCTCATGATCAATCATGGTGATTAGCTCCTCCATCGTAGGTTGGGATTGCTATGTAAGTTACAAGCTTGTCCCACTAATATTTAAGAGTGGTAAAGGATATCATGATAGATTGTTGTTTTTGTTTATGCAAGGCAATGTCACAAGGAAGTTGATATACCGGTGTCACATTTCCTTGAGGGAATTGTTCTTTAAAATCCTTCCATATTTCTTGGGTTGTGTCAACATACGCAACACTATTGTGGAGGTCTTTTGATAAAGAATTGAAAATCCATGAAACAACTATGCAATTACCTTTTGATAAGGATCCATCAACAAAGCAGTATTTATTTTTGGCCAGGAGGACATTTCTTATGGCTCTTTTTCTAAGTAGAATAGTTAGCACCATCAAGAAAATAAGATCCTAAGGCTACACCTGGATTATTAGATGGGTATGGATAGTATGGAGAAGAGGTAGAGATTTTATTGTTTGATATAAGTGAGGCCACATATGATATGCTAGAGAGAAAATATATTTTTGAAGATATGAAAAAGAAAGTATATGGAGAGATATGTAGACTTGGTAACCTCTATGCTCTGATATCATGAAGAAAAGATAGAGGTGAAAGTGAATCGGATAATATACATCCGAATATGTTTTCGTATTCAAATCTATCCGAATATTGATAAAAATTTATGTATCAGAATAATATTCATATCCGTATCTATATCCGTTTAAAAAAAATAGATAACTATTCAATTCATATCCGAATATTCGATTTCATTTGTAATATATTTAAGTTTTTATAGTAGTTATGAATTTTTAAGAAAAATAAATGAACATATTAATATGATATTAACTTGATTTATTATCCGTTTAATAATATTTTTGATTTTATAGTTATAAAATTTAATCATTTGACTTATATCTAAATTTATATTTACATTTTTGGTATTCGATTTGTATCGGTATCCATTTAAAACATATATAAATATAAACTTCTGTATCAAATCAATACCGTATTCGTATCTATATTCATTAAATAAAATATATATATATATATATATATATATATATATATATATATATATATATATATATATATATATATATATATATATATATATATATATATATATATATATATATATATATGATATGTTAGTATTCAATCTATTTTCAGTCCTAAGAAAAGATGATTATAATGCCCTAATTTTATTGAGAATAGCAATGATATATATATATATATATATTCAATATGCTTATATGATCAATTCAGTACATGCACAAATCTCATAAATCGATTTTTGATATTCTATCAAATCCTATAAATCTATCCATGACGAAGCTGCCCAACTAAATGTGGAAAGTGTGCTGGTAAATATGGGAAGTTAGAAGAATTTTTTAAGAATGTTATTAGATCCCGTAAATCAATTCATGATCGGGTTGCCCAAATTGACTAAGTAATTATGATAAGTATGCAAATAAATATGGAAGGTTTGAAGAATCTTTGAGATTCTATAAATGAGAAGTTTGAAGAATTTTTAAGATTCTACTGCCCAACTATAAATCCTTCTCATTTCAGGATCAGGATGTTGCATCTGGTTACTCCTCTTGGGCCTTCCTTCCACTTTGGGATATCGTGATATTGAGTTCTTGCAATTTTCTTGACGAAATTTGCGAAGATCCGACTATTTGAAAGAATCATCTTCAGTATGGCACGTGTCTCTTTGCATGGTGAGCTTTGCTGTTACAGTTGGTGGTGGATATCATACGCTCCAATTCTAAAGTACCGTAACTACTGTAGGAAAAAATTTTAAGAAACTTCATCGCGTAAGTTGATGGATCATATATTTCTCGTTCCTAATGCGTGCATAATGTTACGGGTTTGACGGCCCGGTCCACCAGACCGGCCGGACCTGAGCTTGTCCCAACCACTAGCCCGCGCGTGACCAGAAACGGAAAACTCTCTTGTTTCCCTCCGAAGACCCCGGCTAGGATCGGAGTCCTAGGCCCGCCGGACTCTTGCGGAACCATAGAGCTGGACTCCATTATAATAAGAAGACCTCCCCACCCCTCCATGAATCTCCACCGCCAAGAACAACCCTTCTTTCCCTCTCGTTTTCTCATTGGAGTTCGACGCCTCCCCGCCGGAAGTCCAGGATACCACGCTCTTGGGAGCCAAGGTAAAGCTTGCTTTTATTCTCATTAATTTGCTCTCCCTAGCCTTGAACCATTGTTTCGCCTTAATTTCGCTGGAATTAAAGTTTAAAGCCACCTCCCCTGTTTTCCCGATCACTTTTGCCCTTTTTCCGACGATCGCCGCAGCTGTTATTCTTTGTGGAGCCCTTGGCCGAGTTCCCCATGGTCACCTGATGACCAGAGAGTGGAGCGCTGGCCGCCGGCGGACGACCAACACTCAAAGCATAAAGAACCCCCGGTTTTCCTTTTCAGCACTTTTCATTTTTTTGCTGCCGGGTCGCCGACGGTGGGTGCTATCAGCCACTAAGCACCACCGCGTATCACCGACCCTCTGGCATTGTTAAACACGACCACAGCTGCGGTCCTACTTTCTTCCCCTGTTTTGCCAATGAAGAAAAAAAAACAAAAGGATCCTCCTTGGTCACATACTCATCTAACTGAATCTATCATCAGTTAAGCATGCAGACATAAATAACGAATTGCTGCGCAACATATGCCAAGAACATACCATAACTTATGGGTTATGTTGGACTAAACTTCATATATCGTCTCCTTTGATTTTGCTGCTAGGAGAATTCGTATATTTTAATTAATTGAGGGAATAAATGATGCATAATGATGCAGATATGCTCAAGAATCCATATCCTCTTGGACAAATTGTAACATAAGATGCACTTCATTAATGTAAGATATACTTTGGCAAGAAATTTTGATTTATATATTGGATGGTATATTTATTTTATTTTTTTTGAAAAAGGGTTAAAAGAAGGGGCCAATGAAGGCACATGTTAGCATGATCCATGGCTTACCGGTGCTATTGCTGGCGATGATCTTCTTATGGTGCACTGAGACCACGGTGCAGGCCACAACACAGGAATTAAAAGTGCGGCAGCTTCTAAAGCGATTGAATAAGCCCGCTGTCAAGAGCATCAAGGTCTGCTATTCTACTATTCTCTCATTTATTCTTTTCTTGATTTTTTTTGGCTTTCTGGGGTTAAAAAATATTTTTTGTTTGTTTTGAGAGGGTTTTCACTAGATTTTCTGAATTGTTTTTCAATAAAAATCAATTTTACAAAGCATTTATTTATTTAATGAAGAGAAGAAAGCCAAAGTAGTCAACATTCTATATTAGATGCAGATAGTTTATATACTTAAGTTTTATTCTTTTCGTTCATTCAGTGCGATCTAGACTGTGTGGTTATTTTTGGCATTTGTCACTCTAATGCTTCTTGGTTTGTTGTTTCATCTGTTCTGATTTTTTTTTTTTTTTTTTTTTTTTTAAAAAAAGAGCCCCGATGGGGATATCATAGACTGTGTCCATATCTATCATCAGCCAGCCTTTGATCATCCTTTACTCAAAAACCATACTGTCCAGGTGTGCTCTTTTTCTTCCTCACTTCCTCTTCTTTTCAAATTCTTCCTCTATCACTTGGTGGTTACACCTGGTGGTCTGTTTACTTGGTCTTCATTTTGTGCAAAATCTTCAGATGAGGCCAAGTATCCCCCCATCAGGCCTATATGATAAGAATGAGGTAGCATCCAAGATGGAAACAAGCTCCATACATCAGCTTTGGCGTCAAAATGGGAGGTGCCCCGAGAACACCATCCCTATTAAGAGGACCAAGAAAGAAGATGTGCTGAGAGCCAGCTCTGTCGAAAGATATGGGAAGAAGAGCCACAGGACCATCCCAAATCCCACTTCTTCATATTCTTCATATATGCAAGAGATTGTCAAAGGACATGAGGTATATACCTAGTTTTGAAACTATATGAAAACGAGTAGCTTTGGAACAAAGTATCTCTTGCCTTTCTCATTTGTGTTTGTTAATTGGTGCGTCTTCTTGAGTAGCATGCGCTTATTTACGTACAAGGAGGTTTCTACTATGGAACAAAGGCAACCGTCAATGTGTGGAACCCAAAAGTGGAACAAGATGAGTTCAGTGTGTCTCAGCTTTGGGTTATGGGTGGTCCTGATAAACTATTAGACTCCGTCGAAGTTGGCTGGCATGTATGTTATTGTTTCAATTTCAAATATATAGAAATAGTTTTAGTGACAGGAAATTCTGAAAGTCTTCTCTTCATGCGTTAATTAACTAACGCTTGTAATCTGGGGGAGGCTTTTGCTTCCTCCATTCCACTCAAAAAAATTAACTTCAGCGTGTAACTCTTTGGTGTGGAAATCAGGTTTATCCGAATGTGAATGGAGATAGCAACACAAGACTATTTACTTACTGGACTGTAAGTTAATATTCCTTTGTTTTTCACTTGTTCTCTCCGTTGTTTCTATTAAATTCTTCTTTCCTCGTGTTCTCCTACATTGTCTTCCATGAGTTTGTTTACATAGATTTGTCTTATCAAATAAAAGGGAACTAGATTGTTCATTATTTTGAGTTTTTCTGTTCTTTTATAGTCAATTATATGAAAAAGATGAGGTGCCACACATATTCTCCATTTCGATAGATGACACGGCAAAAATTATAAAAATTGGGTGCATGGGGTCTAATATTTGGCTATGAAAATTTCAGCAAGATGGGTATCAAGCAACAGGTTGCTACGACCTAAAATGCCCTGGTTTCGTTCAAGTCAGCAACGAGTTAGCGTTGGGTGCCGCCATCGGCCCCGTTTCTACCTACGATGGACCCCAATATGAAATCACTTTATACGTCTGGAAGGTAAAATAAAAAATTCATGTGATTTTTATTTCTGATTCTAACTCATAAGCTCTTGGTACTGTAGCAAAACTATAATAGTTTTATTTAATTACTCCATGTGGATCCTCTGCTATGCACTGCATGGTACGATGAATGGTGCATGACCATATGGTGCATAATAGAGGATTAAGGTTCTTAATTATTTTTTTGTTATGAAATATATGAATGAATGTTCATTGTATTCATCCTATTCAATGTACCTATTATGATATATTTATGCCATACATCCCTTCATCTCTCCATATATCCCTTCATCTTTCTATTCAAGAAGAATAAGTGCATCTATTCATCTCCCTAACTGTTCATCTGCATCTTTGTTCTCCTATAAATAGGAGAGTAGTTTTGGTTACTATAAGATGAAAAAAAATGAGTTGAAAATAAAATTATCTCTTCGATTCTTTTTGCTATTTATGCGGTCTTTCTTCTTAATTTCTTTCTGTTCTCTTTTACTTTTTTTTTTTTTTTTAATGATAATGGGAGGCACGGGCCATTCGGTAATTTATTTCAACGGGAGGGGTGGATTTTCAGTATCTTTTCTCATAAATTGCATGCAGGGCTTACGTTGCTCGTGCAACGTTTTCAAAAAGGTGCCTACTTTAAATACAGGTGTTGGCTTTGGTTTACCTCCTGTTTCTCTTCCGGTGGTTGTGTGAAAACGTATTTTGCTCCCTTTGGCTCGCACCCAAAGATCCTCGACCATTTGACGTGCCATATCTGTTGAGATTCCTATTTTAATCCTTCATATGAATTCTTCCATTGGCTGTCCCTGTTTTTCCGAGTTTATAGAATTCCAAGTTTCCATCTCAATGATGCAGAGGTTCAGCAGGTCTAGACTGAGCATTAGCTTCAAAAGGAAATCTAAGATCATTTCGTTCTTTCCATAGTTTCCAGCATACTGTAGATTACTTTTTCCTTTTTCATGCATAAATAATAATAAATATTCATATATATGGTTTCACTTTTGGAGCAGGATCCAAAAACGGGGAATTGGTGGTTACAGTATCAGAATCTATCTCCATTGGGCTACTGGCCTTCATCCTTATTCCCTTATTTGACAAATGGTAGCTCCATGGTAGAATGGGGAGGAGAGATTTTGAACTATAATACGAGTGGTGAGCACACCACCACAGAGATGGGCAGTGGCCATTTCCCAGAAGAAGGTTCTGGCAAAGCGAGCTTCTTCAAAAACATTCAAATAGTTGACCAGTCCAACAATCTTCAAGCTCCTCAAGGATTTGAGAGTTTCAATACAACCCCCACCTGCTATCATGTGCACTTTGCCGACGAAGGTTACTTCTACTACGGGGGTCCTGGTAGAAATCCCAATTGTCTATAAAATGTCTTAACTTGTACGTTGCCCCGTTGGGAAAAATAATAACCATAAAAAATTATTTGCAAAAATATAACCGTGAACAATCAATGCATTATGAAAATAAATTGTTTTCAGCTTTGTTCACTACAATATATTCGGTCTTAGTGGCAGAAGAAGCAACACGGTTTTGTAATTTTTACTACCATAGCACTTCTGCCCCAGCAAAAGGGGTAAGTATTCTGTTGTGGACGTTTTAGAATCAATATCATTAGTGTAAAAGAAATGCATGAGAGAGGAAGGAATAAGAGGAGAAACGGAAGTAGAAAAGATTTTTTCAATATGCTTCACTGTGATACATATATCCATGTATAGAGATGAAGAAGAGAAAATTAGGAAAAAAATTGGGAGATTATGGTATCAATCATGTGATCCTTTCAATCCCAAAAATATACCATAGTAATTATAAAATATTCTAGATAATATATATTTTTAATATTCTATATATTCCTAATATAGGCAATATACATTTCTAATATTTTATATATTCCTAGTAGTCTCTCTCAAGTTGGAGCATGGAGAGTTTGAATGCCCAACTTGCATAGAATCTCTTGAAAATGATCATAGCCGAGAGTTTTGATAAAGATATCTGCGAGCTGACAATATCTTGAAACATATTATATAGCAATGTCTTGAGATTGCAGTCGCTCTCTAACAAAATAACAATAAATTTTTATATGTTTGGTCTGCTCATGAAACACAAAATTTGCGCTGATTGTAAAGCCACTTGATTATCCCAATAAAGGAACATGGGACCATGATGTGAAACACTGAGGTCGAATAAGAGGGCTCGAAGCCATAATAATTCAATGATGATGTGCGCAATGAGATATTGTTATCTGCTTTTTGATGCGCCAAGAAATCGGAGCATCTCCCAAGAAAAAATAAAAATCTATAGTAGAATGCCTTGTCATAGGACATCCTGCTCAGTCTACGTCATAATAAGCATATAACTAAAAAGCATTGGTGCTTGAAAAACATATGCCTTGACCTGGAGATCCTTTCAAATACCGCAAAATGCGAAAGGCTACATTTAAGTATGGTTGCCGAGGAGATTATATAAACTATGTCGAGTATACAATATCAGACCTGATAATGATCAAATAAATGAGTCATCCCAGCAATCGATGATATAGATTTGGATCATTAAGTAGTCTCCCATTGTCTACTGTGAGCTTGAGTTATTACTGCATAAGAAATTTTGTGAAGAATGTCAACTATATATTTTCATTGGGATACAAATATGCCCAAAGGTGATCGAGCCACTTCTAACCCAAGAAAATATTTTAAGATGCCCAGATCCTTAATGTGGAACTTGTCTTGCAAAAATTATGTTAGTGCCCGACATTTTGAAGGATTATTTCCTATAATAATCACATCATCCATAAAAATAAGAATGACAATGAAAGAGTCCTCATCTTATTTGGTGAACAGAGAGTGATTGGCTTTCGATTGAGTACAGCCATATTGGAGCAAGGAGTGGGAGAATTTTTCGAACCACTATCTCGACACTTGCTTAAGCCCATAAAGAGACTTATGCAACTAACAAATACATGTATCACTTGATTTTAGAAATTCTGACAGAGGTATCATGTATACTTCTTCATGAAGATCGCTATGAAGAAAAGCATTGTTGACGTCCAACTTATGTAATTACCAATGTTTGGCAGAAGCAAGAGTTAAGAGACACTGTACTATAATCAATTTAGCTACCGGGGCAAAAGTCTTGGTGTACTCAAGGCCTTTTATTTGTGTATATTCCTTTGCCACTAACTGAGCCTTATATTGCTCGATAGAACCATCGGCTTTGTATTTAATTCTATATACCCAACTCAATCTAATGAATTTCTTCTTGAGTGGTAGATGCTCCAAGATCCAAGTATCACTTTGCTGGAGAGCAGTGAGCTCGGCCCCCATTGCTTCTCACCACTTAGGATCTTTTACAGCTTAAGAAAAGGTTTTAGGCTCTTTATGAGAGGTGATAGCTAAAAGAAAAGCTCGATGGAAAGTATTAAGCTTAGAATAAGTGAAGTAGCAAGAAATAGGATAAGACTTACCTGAGGTCACTGAATTGGAGGATGTGTCTGGGGGTCTCCCCACTCCTAGGGCATCGATGATATAGTCTTGTAATCAAATGGGTTGCTTTCTGTCCCTGATGGGCCATAAGTTAGGTCCAATGGTCTTAGAAGATGAAGCCTACTCAGGAGAGATAGTATTGATTGCATCAAGAGTCTGGTTCAGACTTGACATTTGCTTTGAATCAATGAAATTGGTTTGTATTTGATCTGAGTCATGAGAAAGAATAGGTTTTGAGATCCATCCTTGAGTATAGCCCAAATTAGGTACATGAGGTATATTGTTGGTTGCCAAAGGAAATTGCATATCATAGTCGGTCTAATTTGGTTGTGAGAAAGAAGGTATCACAGAAGATGAAGATAATGTCTAAGAATAAGGAAACATCTTCTCATGAAAGATAACATCATGTGAAGTAAATATTTTGTGAGTTTCTAGATTATAGACCTGATAGCAAATATCACAATTATTATTCATGGAATCAAAAAAAGTACTTGCAAGAAGAGACAAGTTTGAAATGCTTATAAGAGCAATATCCTAATCAAGCATGCTAGAGATTAACCAAAACATCGACTTTATTTGCCCATACAGGTTGTATTGTCAAGCCTTTGAAGTAGTAAAGACAATCCCGGAGTTCATCCAATCCAATCAGCTTCCTTATGGCAAGGTCCTGTAGAGCACAAAATATGAAAAAGAAGAGAACAACACAATTAAGGTCTCGAGCAAACTTGCTCACTGAAATAAGCTAGATTACATGTAAAATTAGGAGCATATAAAGTACAACATAAGATAATATCATTGATCAAGGTAATATCACAATATGAATGTACAGGCATATTGACTCTATTAGATAGAGTAACTGGAAGTGCATTGTCAAGGGGTTTAATATCATGAAGAAAGGACTTTCAAAAAGTTAAGTGTTCGGAAGCACCACTATCAAGGATTTAAGAATGATGACAAGAATCAAAAGAGGCCTTACCAATAAAATTTACGATACTTTGAATCTTGTTTAAGAAGAAAAATAAGTTGTTGATATTGTGTAAGAGAAAGATCCGGTATTGGGAAGATTCCGCTTGTAGTCGATAGTGTGGTAGTATTCATGACAACCCCGCTTTGGTGCTAACTACCGGTCCTGCTCCAATGCCTCTATCCTTAACTTGATCCTTGGATTGCCATCCAGGTGGGTATCCGATTAGATTGAAACATTTATCATGGGTATGTCATATCTTCTTATTGTGATCGCATCAAGAATATTTTTTGTTCTTCTTCTTAGAGTCAATCTCCTTATTTGCCCTTTTTGTCATGACCATAACAGTGACAGCAGTGGCTTTAGGTTAAGAAGTTCAAACTCTGGCAACTTTCTTCTACTTTTCACCTCGAATCAATAAAGCATATGCCTTATTAACTATCGATAATGGCTCCATGGACAGTAGCTGATCTTGCAACGTGTTGTAGGAGTCCTTGAGGCTGAAAAGAAACTGAAGTAGTATCTCTTCTTCTTTCTCAACTTGGATCTCTCTAGTGGCTCCATAGGAACAAGTTGGCACATTGGAATAAGCCACAAGTTTCTCCCATAAGCCTCGAAGGTGGGCATAATAAGTAGTAATTGTTATGTCATTGTCTTATCCGAGACTCCAGATTTGGATCTTTAACTCATGAATGCGAGAAGCATTGCCTTGAAGTATCTTTCCTCAAAATCGACCCAAATATCTTGAACACTTTTAAAAAAGAGATGCTGTCATAGATTTCTGGTGCAACAGAATTATAAATCTATGACATCACCATTGAATTACATGTAGTCCATAAAAAATGATCATACGATCCATCTACAGGTCATGTGAGTATCCCAACAACGAACCAATTTTTTGTTTAGCTCGAAGAGCAGTGATAATAGCCCTTCTCTACATTGGGTAGCTTGGTTCTTTGAGCAGAGATGTCATAAGGGCATTCCCTTCTCCAAAGGTAAGATGAAATAGGGAGATGCTGAGTCATGTGCAGCACTTAATTAAGGTCGATCATGAACCATCCACCATAGATTCGATTGTGGTGCTTTGATCAATTTGGTTGGACATGTTGATGAAGATGAGATGTAGCAACTATTTGCTTTTAGCTAAGTGCAAGAGGGAGCTTTAGCAATAACCTACCGTAAGTGCTAATCAAGGAAAAGTCTTGGATTGATGGCAACCCACTCTGATACCATGTAAAAGAAATGCATGAGAGAGGAAGAAATAACAAGAGAAATGCAAGGAAGCAAGTGGAAAAGATTTCTTCAATATATTTCACTATGATATATACATCTATATATAGAGATGGAAAAAAAATCAGGTAGAAAATTGGGAGATTATGGTATCAGTCATGCGATCCTCTCAATCCTAAAAATATACCATAGTAATTATTAGGGATAAACCCCTCTCCTACTGAAGTCCAGTTCGATGCTCAGTCTAATGCAACCGATAGCCATGGAAGAGCTTCAGCGAATGAGTTTTAGCTAAACTTCTTTAGTCTGTCGAACTTCTCAACAGTCGAGCTCCAGTCGGACTCTCACAAGAGCCAAACTCTCTCTGCGTTCCTCCAGCTAGATGTCTATGAGAGCCGAACTTCTTTCGAGCTTTTTTTTCGATTGAACTTCTTCCGAACTTCTCTCCCAATTAAATTTCTCCAGCAGATTGCTCCTGGATAATTCCACTAGACGTATCCCCTTTAGGATGCCAAACTCCTCTGAAATCGATATATGTCAAAGTCCACCAACCAATGCCTGCTTTCTCAAAGCTATGGCCATTAAATCATGACGAACGATCACCATCAGTCCACTGCAGACGACAGCGACCCACTATCAAACGGTGATGGCTATCACCATCAATCTATGGTAGGTGGCACTGCAGACGGTGCCTTCCTTCATGATTGACCCTATTAGACCTCGAGCGGTCCGCTATCAGGCAGCTGCAGCTGTCACCATCAACCCGCTACAAGCTCCACTTATAAAAAGGAATCCTCTAGATATGCTTACTCTAAGTTCTAAGCTCTAAGCTCTCTTCTCCTCCTTCAAACTCTGCCGAACTCATTCTAGAGCACTTCATTTTTGTTGGTCAGAAGAGCTAACTTGATCGTCGGAGGGTCTTACCGAAGCCACCCCCACCGACTTCAGATGAAACTTTATTTTATAGATCACCGACGATGACCTCATCCTCCTCCACTCTAGCTGGATCCGACAATAATTAGATTTTGCACCAATAGATTTGGCGCTAGAGGAAGGGCCATCTCTGTTCTTGAGGTATTCTTGAGGATCCTTTATTCTTAAAGGAGTGCTCAGTGATGATCTCTCTTCAGAGATCTCCCTTATTCTTCTCCAGAGTTCTTTTCTAAGAAAAAATATCTTCCAGAAGAGCTTCGATCCGATGATCGACGATCTTCATGGTCTGATTCCATCCAGATCCATCTGCTCCTACTTCAGTCTCGATAACTCATGTTCCATCTGTACCCATGGTAGATGTGGAGCAGTTCAACCTATTTGTCCAACAGATCCATGGCCTCATGAAGGTAATGCAGGCCATGCAGCAGCCCTCAACGGTGACTCCATCAGGACACCTATCATCGAAATGTCTGAAATCGACCTCAAGAAAGAGTATCTGGGCTAATGTACCCATTGCTTCTGAGAAGGAGAAATAGAGAGTCAAGGATCTATGTTTGAATCATGATTCTCCTCTGAAGGAGATCTTTCTCATTTGTAGCTCCTCCAAGATCTGCAACCAAGATGATGCCCTCGATCACAGACTATGGGAGATGGATCGACGGATTGAAGAGCTCAGCCACGTCACCCCAACTCATCATGCCGACGTTCGCACCGATCCTCCTTTCTCCCTCTAAATTATGCAAGAGTCTGTCCTGCCAAACTTTGAGCTCTCTCAATTTGAAAGTTACGATGAAACTTCTAATCCAGTTGATCATCTAGAGACCTTTCGAACCATATTGCTACTCTACAGTGCTTCAGATGTCATATTGTGCCGCCTTTCCATCTACCTTAAAGGAAGCAGTGAGAAACTGATACTCGACGTTGAAGTTGGGTATGATCTTCTCTTTTGATCAGATGAACCATCAGTTTGTGGCTCACTTCATCAGCAGCCGACGTCCGCATCGAGGTTCGGATTTTCTAATGAATGTCAAGCAGAAGCAGAAGAAATCCATCTGGACTTATGTCATTCGGTTTAACGCTGTAGCATTAAAGGTCTGGAACCTAGACCAATCGATCACCATGGCCGCTCTCAAGGATGGCCTTCAGAAGAATGACTTGCTGTTCTCTCTAGAGAAGAAGTATACCAGAAACTTCGTCGATCTACTGGCTCAGGCCAAAGGTTATGCCCGGGCTAAAGAGGCCTTCAGGGCCAAGGACGATGAAGAAAAGCTGAGTGAAGCTCGACCGTATTCTCGAACTTCTTCTGGATGTAGGCGAGCCCAAATTCCCCCTCGAGCCTAGGAGTGTGGAAGCTCCGATGGAAGGACGCGAAGAAGTCCTCCCCCTAGGAGCTAGAACCATCAATATGGAAGGAATGACAAGAAGATCGACCACCTCCCAGCGTTAAAGCCAAGAGAAACTTGCTCTGAATTCAGAAGGCCAACATAAGATAGAGGACTTACCACCCAACATAACTTGGAGGAACAACGCCCCCACGACCTTGAAGCATAGAAAATTCGGGGATGTGCTGCCAGTAACTTTCCTTTGATAAAATTCTTTCATTTTAGTAATATTATTTCTGGATGCAAAAACTATGTGATAATAGAAAAGAAGCAGTCAATAGTTGTCATGTTAGGAATAGAGAAGAACCTCATCCTAATATGAGTCAGTCAAAGTTCTTCAATCTTGACTATAGGAGATAAGATCTCTCTTGAGGGTTTAGGCCGATCTCGACTGCAGGAGATAAGATCTCCCCCGAGCACCCGGAACAATCTTGATCGTAGGAGATGAGATCTCTTCCGAGGATCCGGACCGATCTTGACTGTAGGAGATAAGATCTCCCCCGAGTATCCACATCAATCTCGATCGTAGGAGATAAGTTCTCCTTCGAGGGTCCGGACCGACCTCGACTGCAGGAGATAAGATCTCTCTCGAGTATCTACAATAACCTCGGCTGCAGGAGATAAGATCTCCCCCGAGGGTCTAGGCTAATCTTGACTGCAGGAGATAAGATCTCTTCCGAACAACTGGACCAACCTCGGCTACAGGAGATAAGATCTCTTTCGAGGTAATCTTGACTGCAGGAGATAAGATCTCCTTCGAGCATCCGTATCAACCTTGACCGTAGGAGATAAGATCTCCTCTGAGGCAACCTCAACTGTAGGAGATAAGATCTCCCCGAGGATCCAGGCCGACCTCGACTGTAGGAGATAAGATATTTTTCGAGCAACCGGGCCAACCTCGGCTGTAAGAGATAAGATCTCTTCTGAGGTAACCTCGACTGCAGGAGAAAGATCTCCCCTGAGCGACTGGGCCAACCTCGACTGTCGGAGATAAAATCTTCCCCGAGCGCCCGTATCAATCTCGACTATAGAAGATAAGATCTCTTCCCGAGCGATCAAGCCAACCTCAGCTGCAGGAGATAAGATCTCCTTCGAGCGTCTGCAACAACCTCGATCGTAGGAGATAAGATCTCCTCCGAGGGTCTGGGCCAACCTCGACTATAGGAGATAAGATCTTCTCTGAACATCCATATCAATCTCGACTGCAGGAGATAAGATCTCCTCCGAGCGACTAGACCAATCTCAGCTACAGGAGATAAGATCTCCTCCGAGCATCCATATCAACCTCGACTGTAGGAGATAAAATCTCTTCCGAGCGATCAGGCCAATCTCAACTGCAAGAGATAAGATCTCCTCCGAGCATCCGTAATAACCTCGACCGTAGGAGATAAGATCTTCCACGAGGGTCTGAGCCAACCTCGACTGTAGGAGATAAGATCTCTTTCCGAGCGTCTGTATCAACCTCGGCTGTAGGAGAAAGATCTTCCTCGAGCGATCGGACCAATCTCGGCTGTAGGAGATAAGATTTCTTTCGAGTGTCCGTATCAATCTCGATCGTAGGAGATAAGATTTCTTCCGAGGCAACCTCGAATGCAGGAGATAAGATCTCCCCCGAGCCAACCTCGACCGCAAGAGATAAGATCTCTCCCAAGGATTCGGACCGACCTCGGCTTGCAGGAGATAAGATCTCCCCAAGCGTCCGTAACAACCTCGATCGTAGGAGATAAAATCTTTTCCCGAGAATCTGGACCGACCTCAGTTATAGGAGATAAGATCTCTTCCAAGCGCCCGCAACAACCTCGACTGTAGGAGATAAGATCTTCCTCAAGGGTCTGGGCCGACCTCGACTGTAGAAGATAAAATTTCTTTCGAGCGTCCGTAGCAACCTCAGCTGCAAGAGATCAGATCTCCCTCGAGGTTCTGGGCCGACCACGACTGTAGAAGATAAGATCTCTCTCGAGGGTTTGGGCCGACCTCAGCTAGAGATAAGATCTCTCTCAAGCGACCGAGATCACCTCGATCAGAGATAAGATCTTTTTCGAGTGCCCGTGACAACCTTGGCTAGAGATAAGATCTCTTTCGAGCAATCGATACAATCTCGGCTAGAGATAAGATTTCTCTCGAAGTGCCCACAACAACCTCGGCTAGAGATAAGATTTCTTTCGAGCGATCGAGATAACCTCGGCCAGAGATAAGATCTCTTTCGAGCGCCCATGATAACCTCGGCTAGAGATAAGATCTCTTCCAAGCGATCGATACAACCTCAACTAGAGATAAGATCTCTTTCGAAGTGCTCGTGATAACCTCTGCTAGAGATAAGATCTCTTCCAAGCGATCAAAAAAATCTCGACTAGAGATAAGATCTCTCTCGAGCGACTGCATCAACCTCAGCCATAGATCAAATCTCTCCCGAGCGATTGAGTCAACCTCGATCAAAGACCAGATCTCTTCCGAGCGCCCATATGAACCTCGACTACAGGAGATAAGATCTTTTCCGAGCGTCCGTATCAATCTCAGTTAGAGATCAGATCTCTTTCAAGCGTCCATATTAATCTCAACTATAGAAGATAAGATCTCCCTCGAGTCAACCTTAGCTGCAAGAGATAGGATCTCCCCCGAGTCAGCCTCGACTGCTAGGAATAATATCGCCCCCGAGGTGCTCAACCTCCGACCTCAATCGCAGGAGACGAGGTCTACTTCAACCTCGACTGAAGATGAGATCTCCTTCGAGCTTCAACTTCAGCATCAACTTTGGTTGAAGATGAGATCTCTCCCGAGCTTCAACTCTAATCGGTATAGAGCCCATAAGAGGATTTCGGCAGTCGCCTTTTCTGCACTCCTTTCTTTTGAGTTTCAAACTTGAAAGTGCGGGAGGACTATTATTAGGAATAAACTCCTCTCCTACCGAAGTCCAGTTCGATGCTTAGCCTAATGCAATCGGTAGCCACGAAAGAGCTTCAATGGATGAGATTTAGTCGAACTTCTTCAGCCTGTCGAATTCCCCAGTGGTCGAGCTCCAGTCGAACTTCCACGAAAGCCAAACTCTCTCCATGCTCCTTCAGTCGAATGCCTACGAGAGTCAAACTCCTTCCGAGCTTTCTCTTCGATCAAACTTCTCTCGAACTTTTCTCCTAGTTAGATTCCTCCAGCGGATTGCTCTCAGATAATCCCACCAGACGTATCCCCTTCAGGAGTTTGAACTCCTTTAAAATCGATATATACCGAAGTCCACCAATCAACATCCATTTTTTCAGAGCTACGACCATTAAATCTCAACGAACGGTCGCCATCAATCCGCTGCATGTGATAGTGATCCGCTACCAGGCGACGATGGTTATCACCATCAATCTATGGCAGACGATGTTGTAGATGGTACCTTCCTCCATGACTGATTCCATCAGATCTCGAGCGGCCCACTATCAGACAGCTGCAGCTGTCACCATCAATCCGCTATAAGCTTCGCCTATAAAAAGGGATCCTCTAGATACGCTTACTCTAAGCTCTAAGCTCTAAGCTCTCTTCTCCTTCTCCAAACTCTACCGAACTC
The DNA here is from genome assembly GCA_006176705.1 of Cocos nucifera. Lineage (NCBI taxonomy): Eukaryota > Viridiplantae > Streptophyta > Magnoliopsida > Arecales > Arecaceae > Cocos > Cocos nucifera. Next base: position 322,402 of record QRFJ01001231.1, on the reverse strand, counting down.
ATTCGACAGCACTCCATTTCTATTGGCCAGAATAGCTGACTTGATCGTCGGAGGATCCTACTAAAGCCATCTCCATCGACTTCGGATGTGATTTTATTTTGCAGATCACCGACGGCGATCTCGTCCTCCTTCATTTCAGTTAGATCTGGGGACAATCAGATTCTGCACCAACAGTAATTATAAAATATTCTAGATAATATACATTCCTAATATTCTATATATTTTTAATATAACCAATATACATTCCAAATATTCTGTATATTCTTAATAATTAGCCATGTATGTCGGCATCCATTTATCCATCTGACTTGGGTTTATCATCATCAAAATAGAGGGACATAACATCGAAGTGCTACTGAGATAAAACTGGTGTATCTCTTCAGGGCTCTGCACCTTGTCTTCAGTCGAGGTTGAAGGTATGGTTGAAGTTTGGGAGAGATCTTATCTCCTATTGTTGTCGAGCACAATGGGACTATCTTCAGGGTGTTCATCCCACCTAAAATAATCGAAGCCTTCAACTTTACTTACGTTAGGATGAGGTTCTTCTCCTATTTCTAATGGATTATGGGAGCACATAAGGACCGTTGTTAGGACCTCTCCTTCCATCTTATTTAAAATGAATGAGGCCATCGACTTTGCTCATGTTAGGACGAGATTCTCCTCCTATTTCTAACGGACTATGGGGACACATAAGGGCCATTATCAGGGCCTTTCTCTCCATCTCGTCTAAATTGAACGAGGCCTTCGACTTTGCTCGCATTAGGATGAGGTTCTTTTTCTATTCCTAATGGACTATGGGGGCACATAAGGGTCATTGTCAGAGCCTCTCCCCCATCTCATCTAAAATGAATAAGGTCTTCGACTTTGCTCGCGTTAGGACAAGGTTCTCCTTCTATTTCTAACATGGTCGGAAGAGATCTTATCTCTAGCTGAGGTTGACTCGATCGCTTAGGAGAGATCTTATCTCTAGTCGAGATTGGCACGATCGCTCGAAAGAGATCTTATCTCTAGCCGAGGTTGACTCAATCGCTTGGAAGAGATCTTATCTTTAGTCGAGGTTGAAGCTCGGAAGAGATCTTATTTTCTGCAGTCGAGGTTAGCTCGATCGCTCGGAAGAGATTTTATCTCTAATCGAGGTTGAAGCTCGATCACTTGGGATATATCTTATCTCTGATCGAGGTTGGCTCGATCGCTCGGAAGAGATCTTATCTTTGATTGAGGTTGAAGCTCGAAGGAGATCTTATCTCTTATAGTCGGGATTGGCTCGATCGCTCGGGAGAGATCTTATCTTTGGTTAAGGTTGGCTCGGTCGCTCGGAAGAGATCTTATCTCTGATCGAGGTTGAAGCTCGATCGCTCGAAAGAGATCTTATCTCTAGTCGAGGTTGATTTCAAACACTCGAAAGAGATCTTATCTCTAGCTGAGGTTGACTCTGATACTCAGAAGAGATCCTATCTCTAACCAAGATTGGCACGATCGTTCGAAAGAGATCTTATCTCTAGCCGAGGTTGAAGCTCGGATACTCGAAAGAGATCCTATCTCTAACCGAAGTTGACTCGGACGCTTGAGAGAGATCCTATCTCTGGTCGAGATTGAAGAACTTCATCCTGCTCATATTAGGATAATGTTCTCCTTCTGTTCCTAACACGGTCACTATTGATTGCTTCTTCTCTATCATCACATAGCTTTTGTACCAAAAAATAATAATACAAAAAGGAAAAATTTTATTGAATTGAAGAAAAATTACTGGCAGTACATTTCTAAATTCTTTGCATTTTAGGATCGTAGGAGCATTGTTCCTTCGAGTTTCTTCAGACGATAAGATTTGGGCCAGACGATCTTCTCTATTTTATGTTGGCCTTCTTAATTTTGAGTAAACTTCTATTGGCTTTGAGATTGAGAGATGATGGCTCGTCGAGGTACGAGCCCCCTAGAGGTAACGTTGATGACACTGAAAGGCGGCCGACCTCCATGTTGTTTCTGGCTATGGCAACGCCCTTGGTCGATCTTCTTCTGCTTTAAACTGACGTCGGAGGAATTGACCTAGCCGATCCTTTCTGATAAGCTCCTCAATTTTATCTTAGAACTGAATACATTCCTCAGTATCATGACCATGGTCACGATGGTAGAGACAGGAGTTGCTTCGATTGCACTTATTCGAGGGAGACCATAATTTCTCTGATCTTGGTAGCTGACTCTTGATTTTCATTAGAACTTGAGTTCGAGGAGCGTTAAGGGGGACGTAGTTGTAAAACCTTCCGAAAGGAGGATTTCTTCATGCTCTTCTTTCGAAACTTCCTTGATGATGAGCTTGAGGAGTTCGAACTCGCTTGCGTCCGGGGTAAGTCCATGAGCGAGGCCGAACTTCACTCGACCCTCCATCGGTAGGTCTATTATACTCATCCGCCCGTCGCTCTCCTAAGGCTTCTTCATCTTTTAACTTAAAGGCTTCTTCCATACGGATATATCTCTCAGTCCGAGCCAGCAGTTTGGCAAAGTTCTTGGGATACTTTTTCTTCAGAAAAAATAGCAAATCGTTCTTCTGAAGATCATCCTTGAGCGTGGCTATTGCAACAGACTGATCTAGATCCCAGACCTCTAATGCCGCAGTGTTAAATCGGATGATATAAGCCCGGATGGATTCTTCCTTCTTCTGCTTGATATTCATCAGAGAATCCAAACCTCGGTGCGGACATCAACTGCTGATGAAGTAAGCCACGAATTGATGGTTCATCTGATCAAAAGAGAAGATTGTACCTGACTTCAATATCGAGTATCAATTTTTTACTATTTTCTTTAAGGTAGATGAAAAAGCTCAACATAAGATGGCGTCTGGTGCGCCATGAAGCAGCATCATGGTTCGAAAGGCCTTCAGATGATCAATCAGTTCAGAGGTTCCATCGTAGCTTTCAAGTTGAGGGAGCTTGAAGTTCGATGGAATGGGCTCTTGCATAATTTAGGAAGAGAAAGAAGGATTGGTGCGGACGTCGTCATAGTGAGATGGGGCGACGTGGTCGAGCTCTTCAATCCACCGATCCAACTTCCATAGTTTGTGATTGAGGATGTCATCTTGATCGTAGAGTTTGGAGAGCTTTCGACTATAGATGGAAAAGATCTCCTCCAGAGGAGAACTATGATCTGAACTTGAATCCTCTACTCTCTATTTTTTCTTCCTAATGGCGACGGACATGCTAGCCCAAATACTCTTTCTTGGGATTGATTCTCGATAATCTGATGGTGGGTTTCTTGATGGAGTCACCATCAAAGATTGCCGCATGGTCTGTACCATCTCGATGAGGACCTAAATCTGCTACATCAATAGGTTAAACTGCTCTGGATCTACTATGGCTGCAGGTGGAGCTTGAGTTATCGGAGCTAGAGCAGGAACTGATGTATCTGGATGGAATCTGGCTGTAGAGACTGTTGATCATCGGATCGAAGCTTTTTTGGGAGGCATTTATTTCTGAGAAGAACTCTAGATCACTGCTGAGTACTCCTTTAAGATCAAGAAAATCTAAAAAATAGAGGATCCTTCCTCTAGCGTCAATTCTGTTGGTGCAAAATTTGATTGATGTCGGATCGAGTTGGAGTCGAGAAAGATGAGGTCACCGTCGGTGACCTACAAAATAAAGTCTCATCTAGAGTCGGTGGTGGTGGTGCTCTAGTAGGACCCTCCGACGATCAAGTTAGTTCTTCTAGCCAACAGAAATGGAAGAAGTTTGGTAGAGTTTCGAAAAGAAGAAGAAAGTCTTGAGAAAATGTATTTAGGGTCCCTTCTTATAGACGGAGCCTGTTGTAACTACCTTGATTAATGACTGTTATAACCATCCTAATAAATGTCGATCATGATTATCTTCATAAATGACAATCATAATTATCGTGATAATTATAATCATTCAGTGGTGGGATCGTCTGTAGGAATCCGTCTGAAGGAACAGTCTGAAAGAAGTTTGGCGCATATACGAATCCAACAACTAGAAAAGTTCGGAAGGAGTTCAACTTTCATAGAAGTCCGACTACTAAAGGAGTTCGGCTTTCATAAAAGCTTGATTGCTGGAGGAGTCCAGCTGGGGCTCGTCCATTGAGAAGTCTGGTTGGGGCTTGATTGTTGAATGAAGGATGGGTAGAAGCTCGGTTACTGAGAAGTTCGTTCGGATTTGGCCACTGAAAAGTTCGGCTGAGTTTGGCCGTTGGGTAGTTCGGCTAGATTTGGCCACTGGGTAGTTCGACCACTGAATAAATCCAGCTACTAGGGAGAGAATTTTTTATTGAAGCTCTTCCATGATTACCAGAGGCAGTACACTAAGCTTCAGACTGAACTTTGACGGAAGTGGAATTTATCCCCAACATACTCTATTGCAACTTTTGTACTTGATTAATCATCAATTATATTGACAATTAGATCCATCTATGATTCACAATTATAGATCAACTATCTGATCGGACAAAGACCTCTTTTATGTATGACTCCATAGGTCAATTCTGTTTGATAGTTGGATACATTATGATCTCCATCAACAATATCATTGAAGCATCTTTTAATGGACTGAAACCTTTTTAATTTAACCAATTGAGATTTATTATTATCAAATTAAATCTCATTGATCCCACAATCCATCAGTGATATCTAGTAGTCTGTAGTGGCAACTTAGCAGAACCAAAAATAAACCTCTTACCGTATAGTTTAGTTTTTTTATTATGAGTTTTGTTAGGATGCAAGTCAAGGATAATCGTTAGATCTGTTCATCTATCATATATCAGATTCAATCGATTTGAGTCCGTGTGAAATCTTATAAAATTTTTTTTCCATCATTCATCTATCATGGCTATGAATTTTAGGACTCAGTCTCATGAACTGCATAGAACTTCTTCCTATCTACCAAGATCGATAAATTTTATTTTGGTGCGCATCCTATTTCTATAATGGATCTACTGTAGCTAACATACATCGCAAGATACCGAATGTCTAGGTATCCGAGTGATAGTATAGTCAAACTATAGCAATCCCAATTATGAACAGTCGAGGCACTGTAGGTCAAAGAACTATTTATACAACTACAACATTGAGTAAGTCATTGACGAGTGGATAGCTATCCACATGACTTTTTATATTAATCATGTTTAGTACTCTTGATCTTGATCAAGCACCTGTACTCTTGCTCCAGCATTTCTATACTGTAGACTCGAGATTCGTCTATACTCAAAGAGAAGTGATCCATACACTGATCTATCTAGATCAGCCACCATCCTCGTATGATTCAACGATCGGGAGCATTTAGGAATTGATCCCAAATGACTTATGTCTCAAATTCTGAACTCTTGAGAATACGTATCATTATCAGATCAACTCCTTGGATGATTTATGGATATAATTTTAAATACACATAACACCAAAAATTTTTATTAATTTTAAAAATTTTAATTACAAAATTTATGCCTCTAGAAGTATACATCTGTCAATCAATTTAGCTTTTAGGGCATACATCTAACACACTCTGAACCCCTTCTTTCAATTTAATTTGCTTTTGTATGTTCTGACGTGACAGAAAGATCTTGTTTGAATAGGTTTAATACTCATCTAAATATATCAATCATCTTACGATAAAGTTAAGCATGCATATTGTTCTTGACATAAAGAATGAATTGCTGCATAACATATGCCAAGAACACACAATAGATGCTAGGTTATTTGAAATCATTAGCAAATAGTGTTGGACAAAAATTCATATCATTATCTCTTAGATTTTGATTGTGTTGTTAAGGGAAAGACATCTAAACTTTAATTGTTTGGGGGAAGAAAAGGAAATAATTAATGTAACATTAATTTGATGCTTGGATATGCTTTCTTTTCCAATAATTGGTAACATATAAGATACTTTTGATTAATGTAAGATATACTTTGACATATAAATGGCAATGAGAGAGAAAAAAGTTTTGTTTTATATATTGGATAACATATTTGTTTTATTTTTATTAAAAAAGGGTTGAAAGAAGGTTATGTTAGCATGAGCTATGGTTTGGTGGTCTTATTGCTCATGATGATCCCCTTATGGTGCACTGAGGCCATGGTGGAGCCCACGACACAGCAATTGGAGGTTCAACAGCTCCTCAAGCGATTGAATAAGCCTAGCATCAAGAGCATAAAGGTTTGCCATCCAATGATTCTTTCATTTATTCTTTTTTGGATTTTTCTTGATTTATTAGGGTCCATAAAATTTTTTTGTTCATCTCCAGAGAGTTTTTAATAAATTTTTGAATTATTTTTTAAAAAAATCTATTTTATAAAGCACTTTACTTTTTTATTTATTTAAAAAAGAATCTTAATTTGGTTTAAAATTTCTTAAATTATTTAATTTAATATTAATCTTTGAAAATGATTTTTTGTACAATGCTTGCACAAAATAAGAAGTGGTAGCTGAGAAAAATCTGGGTCTGCAAGAAATGGTTTAAAAAAAAAAGAAGGAATTTTGTGGTGTTTCTTTAAAAAAAAATTGTTATTTCTTTAAGAAGTTTTGTTATCTATTATTTACTCGTAGTATTGCCATCTAATTTATAGAGTTAAAATTATTTTTTTGTACTTATTTGGGCATTAAAAATTCTTAAGCTATGCTCTTTTTCCAATTTGTTAGCATTTTATTCTGGCACATTTTAAAAATAAAAATGTTACGCTTTTCATTTATCCAGTACAATCATGTAGTTTCTACAGTATTCTATCTCTTTTAATATTGTACTTATTGTTGGCATTTTTCACCGTAATGCTTCTTAATTTGTGATTTCACTTGTTCCGATATTTGTTTTTCTTTTAGAAAGAGCCCGGACGGAGATATCATAGACTGTGTCCGTATCTCTCATCAGCTAGCCTTTGATCATCCCTCACTCAAAAGCCACACCATCCAGGTGTGCTCTCTTTCCTGCTCACTTCGTCTTCTTCTCGAATTCTTCCCCTGTCGCTTAATGTTTACAGCTGGAGGTCTCTTTATGCATATACTTTGTCTTCACTTTGCGTAAAATCTTCAGATGAGGCCAAGTTTCTACCCATCAGGCCTATACGATGAGAACGGGGTGGCATCAAAGATGGAAAGTAGCCTCATACCTCAGCTTTGGCATCAAAATGGGAGGTGCCCCGAGGACACCATCCCTATTAGGAGGACCAAGAAAGATGATGTACTGAGAGCCAGCTCTGTCGAGAGATATGGGAAGAAGAGCCCGGGGACAATCCCAAATCCTACTCCATATTCGCAAGCGTTTCTCGAAGGACATGAGGTATATATATAGTTTTGAAAATATATGAAAAGGAGCAGCTTTGAAACAGAGCATCTCTTACTTTTCTCCTTCGCCTTTCTCATTTGTGTTTGTTGGTGGGTCTTCGTATGTAGTATGCGGTTGTTTATGTAAGCGGAGGTTTCTACCATGGAGCAAAGGCAACCATGAATGTGTGGAACCCGAAACTGGAATCGCCAGATGAGTTCAGTCTGTCTCAGCTTTGGATTAGTGGAGGACCGGATCAACTTCTAGATGCAGTCGAAGCTGGCTGGCATTTATCCCCAACAGTTTCTATTTCGAATAAATAGGAAGTAGTTTTAATTTCACAAAATTCTGAAAGTCCTCTCCTCATGCATTAACCAACTTGTGCTGTTTACTCTTTGTTGTGGAAAAAAAATCAGGTTAATCCATATCTGCATGGAGATAATAAAACAAGACTATTTATTTACTGGACTGTAACTTAATATTGCCCCATTTTTCTCTTGTCCTCCGTGTGTTGTTTCTATTAGCTTCTCCTACCTTGTCTTCCATGAGTTTTTTTAAATACATCCATCTTATCGAATAAAAGGGATCGCTTGGATTGTTCATTATCTTGAGTTTTTCTGTTCTTTTCTAGTCAATTATATGAAAGAGATGTGGTGGAACAGACATTCTTCATTTAGATAGACGACGTACATGGCAAAAATTATAAGAAATATTGGGTGGCTCGTAATATTTTGCTATGAAAATTTCAGCACAATCAACAGGCGGCTACAACCTAAAATGCTCTGGGTTCATTCAAGTCAACAAGGAGATAGCATTGGGTGCCGCCATCGACCCCATTTCTAGCTATGGTGGAAGCCAATATGAAATCACTTTATTTGTCTGGAAGGTAAAATATAAAATTCCTGTGATTTTTGTTTCTCGTCCTAACTCGTAAACTCTCGGTGTAGCAAAACTACCATAGTCATATTTAATTAGTTTCTTTTTTTTTTTTTTTTTTTTGGAATAGGATCCAAAAGACAGGGAATTGGTGGTTTCAATATGAGAATCTTTCTCCATTGGGATACTGGCCTTCATCCTTATTTGACATACGGTGGCTCCCAAGTACAATGGGGAGGGGAGATCGTGAACATTAAGTCAAATGGTCAGCACACCTCCACAGAGATGGGCAGTGGCCATTTCCCAAGAGAAGGTTTTGGCAAGACGATCTACTTCAAGAACATTCAAGTAGTTGATAACTCCGACAATCTTCAAGCTCCTCAAGGGATTGCCACTTACCATTACGAGACCCAACTGCTATAATCTGCATAATTACAGCAATGGTTTCTTCTACTACGGGGGTCCTGGTAGAAATCCCAATTGTCTGTAGAAAACCTTAACTTTTTGGCTCGTTGAGAAAAAAACAACCGTGAAAAATATTTGAGAAAAAAATAATTGTGAACAATAAATGCACGATGAAAATAAATAGTTTTTCTTTTTCTATATAATCAAGTAAAACTGCGAAATCACCGAGCATGCGGTAACAGTCAAGCCACACAATGGATGATCAATAAGAAAGGAAATTTTGTAGTCCACAGGTAAAAGAGATGCAAAGAATTTTAAGATCTAGTAGCAACTTCCAATGCCTTCTGCCATATGGGAGATCATCATATAAAGAATTAATATTTGCTGGTCCCAAGTTCTCCATTGGAAGGACCTGCTGTAACTATGAAGTGTACTGATTTAATTTGGACATAGAACAGCCAAAGGAATCTCAAATTTATTAATATTTTTTGTTATGCTGAAATATAAAGGCAAATTTTCTTTCCCCATAATTTCTTGCAACTGAACAATGTTTCTTTGTGCTCACAAGAAAATCATGACAAAAACCAACAAGCCTTATCCTTCTACCTACTATGACCTTCGTCAATCCTCTTCTACATCCTTTGCTATCAAGTGCCACGTACATAATTGTTGGAACATGGCTTAAAATTTTAGATATGATTTAAAATAAACTAATAAAAATTTTTATTATAAAAAAATATAAATAATTTATAAAATATTAAGACATAATATTGATTAAACTCGGAAGCATGTTGGACACTGTCCTAATAGTATATATTCCTGTTCCTTATGTAGAAAAATTTGAAAAAACTATTCTAAGATATGATCGGGATTCTTCGCCTACGAGCATGATCATGAAGAATATTAATGAAGACTCTTTTAGCACCTAAAAAAAGAAGAAAAAATATTATAGTAGAAAAAAAGAAGTATTGGAAAAGCTTAGGAAGAAGAGGCTTAGAAGGCTCTTGGATGGTCCTAAGAAGGCCTTTTTATAGCCAATAAATATAATCATTTATAATAGTACATATCCGTTTGGGCTTTTAATGATCCATTAAGGTCTTTAAGGAGTCCAATGGTCAGAACCTTTAATAAGAAGTCCAATAGTTAAAAATTAAATATAAGATTAAATATACATGACCATTATAATTAAGAGCCCAATAGTCAGAAATTAACATCATGATAATAAAGATGTTGAGAAAAATGCTTCAAATTCGACCCTCAATCAGTCCATAGTGAAGTCTATAGAAAGGAGAAGCCTAGGAAGGAAGCCCATGTGAAGAATGGCTTGAGGAGGGGCTGGCCTAGTAGTTTGGCATGGCTTAGCCAGGTGTGCGGCCTAGATGAGCGCACGGCCTAGCAGACCTGCATGGCCTAGCATGAGTGCATGCCGGATAGTGTGCGAGAGGCCAAATGGACATGGTCGGACCTTACGGTCTATCACGGTCCACCACCATGTGGCATCTCCATGCAGTCCACGACATTTGCAAGGACTCTTAAGGGTTTACGACTGAAAAATGTGGCTCACAGTTTGGCCAGCAACATGCTGTGCAGGGATTCAATTGGGATCACTATAAGTGCAATCTATGCTGGTGCACGGGCATAGTAATAGCGGATTTGCATGATCTAACAGTTTAGGGTGCTTCAGGCTTTGATCAAATGAGGCAGAGGGTTATTTAGAGTTGCAATCGGAGTCTTGTCTCCATTTTGGACTCAAATTGGACTCAATTTGAGACCTTTAAAAGACCCGGTAGGTAGACAGAGGTTGTGGTGTGGTCGATAGAGAATCCAGAGTGGTAGCAGTAGTCTTAACTCATCAATAGGTAGCAGACCATAGAAGGCGCTGATAGAGAGCAAAAGTAGAGGCTTTAGATAGACTATCAGGCAGCGGTCAATGCTGAAGGAGTCACCTATAGAGAGAAAGTTTTATGAGGGAGTGCTTCTTATTGGAAGAGAAGGATTAGTGTATAAGAGTTAAGGGTGTAATCTCCTCTTGTAAATTTTTTTTCTCATAATGAAACTTACATCCCCGTGGAGATAAGCCTTAGCTTAATCTAAGTATTTGATTATCCTTTTATTTATCTTCTCTTTCTTTCTATTGTGGTATCGATATCATCACCGGCATATCGATCCTGAACTTAGGGGATCCATTTCTGCACGAAAAATCTTTTCAAGAGGTGGTATCATCAGAGTAAGTGGTATCAAGATAATTGGTATCATAGCAGCTTTGGGCACAATATTTGGTATCAAAGCCAGATCATAAGAGAGCACTAGATTGCTACAATATTGATCCAGATTATGGAAGATGGAGAAGACATGCTCAATCAAGATAGAGATCAACTGATATAATGAAAAGAGTAATTTCTTTTTATGGCAAGCGAGGATGAAAGATGTGCTCATTCAATAAGGATTGATCGATGCTCACTTGTGCAAAAAAATATTGAGTGCCATAAAGGTAAAGGATCGAGGTGGCTCCAGATGCAGATGGTGAGCATGATACACATATACTTGGTGGATGATGTGGTGATCCATGTGCTTGGTGAGACTTCTTCGATGGTGATGTGGTCGAAGCTCGAGGAGATGTATATGACGAAGTCACTCACCAATCTCTTCCTCTAAAAGCAGTTCTATTAGCTATGGAAGAGCAAAGGGCAGAGCATGCAGAAGCATCTCAGCAACTTCTAGAACATTCTCACCAATCTTCTCAATGCTGGTATAGAAGTTGAGGAGAAGATAAGAGTATTGATCTTGCTTTTATCGCTTTTCTCCTTTTTTGAGTTTTTGGTGACTAATCTTTTTATGAAAAATAGCACCATCGAGATGGAAGATATTACTTCTATACTTCTTCAGAATGAGATTCTCAGATGAAAGAATCGATCCCTGAGTTCAGATGGCAATTCGGCTATGACGATGACTGAAGGTAGTGGTGGCAGAAAGCGAAGTGGCAGAGCATCGTAAGATGAATGGTCCAAGTCTAAGATAAGGAACTAAAGCAAGATTAAGTGCTATTGGTGTGACGAGTTACGACATCGAATCAAAAATTATCTACAATTTTAAGATTGGATGAAGACTACTATGGCGGCAGTCCAAAGCAACGATAGTGATGAGATCAATGATTGTGTGCTTATGATCTCAGAGGAGGTATCACTACAAGAAAACAAAGATTTTGCGATCGATTTTGTGACTAAATTTTTTGGTTAAAATTTACGATTGATTTTGCAATCGATTTTGTGATCAAAATTTTTCACGATCAATTTTATGATCAATTATTAAAAAAAATTAATATAGAGATAAAAACATATCAGTTACAAAATTGATCATAAAATTCTAATTTTATGATTGATTTTACAACCAAAAATTTGAATATAAAAATAAATTTATAAAATATTAATTTTATAAAATTTTATAATCAATTTTATAACTAAGTTTTCCATCATAAAATTTACGATCAAAATATCAATCAAAAAATATCATAATTAATTTTTAAAATTTAATATAATTTAAAAAATTTAGCAATTGATTTTTTGATCATAAAATTAATTTTTTGGTCATAAATTTTATGGTCAAAAAATTAGTCAAAAATACCATAATAAATTTTTTAATTTAAAATAATTTAAAATTTTAGGAACCAATTTTTTGGTTGAAAAATTAATTTTTTTATTAATTTTTTGGTCATAAAATTTATGACCAAAAAATTAATTAAAAAATACCATAATTTTTTAAAAAAATTTTAAAAATATAGCGATTAATTTTTTGGATGCAAAATTAATTTTTTTGATTAATTTTTTGGTCACAAAATTTATGATCAAAAAATCTATCAAAAAATGCCATAATTAATTTATTTAATTTAAAATAATTTAAAAAATTTAGGGACCAATTTTTGGATTATAAAATTAATTTTTTTGATAAATTTTTTAGTCATAAAATTTATGACCAAAAAATAGTCAAAAATACCATAATTAATTTTTAAAATTTAAAATAATATAAAAAATTAGAAATCAATTTTTTGATCATAAAATTAATTTTTTCTAATCCATTTTTTGGTCATAAATTTTGCAACAAAAAAATTGATCAAAAAATGCCATAATTAATTTTTTAAAATTTAAAGTGATTTAAAAATTTGGCAATCAATTTTTTGGTCTTAAAATTAATTTTTTTTTGATCAATTTTTTAGTCATAAATTTTGTGATCAAAAAATTAATCAAAATATGCCATCATTAATTTTTTTAATTTAAAATAATTTAAAAAATTTAGCCATAAATTTTTTGATCATAAAATTAATTTTTTTGATCAATTTTTTGATCATAAAATTCATGACTAAAAAGTCATTTAGAAAATACCATAATTAATTATTTTAATTTAAAATAATATAAAAATTTAGTGATTGATTTTTTATCATAAAACTAAATTTTTTATCAATTTTTTGGTCATAAATTTTGCAACCAAAAAATCAATTAAAAAATATCATAATTATTTTTTTATTTGAAATAATTTAAAATATTTAGCGATTGATTTTTTGATCATAAATTTTGTGATCAAAAAATCAATCAAAATATGCCATAATTAATTTTTTTAATTTAAAATATTTTAGAAAATTTAGCAATCAATTTTTCAATCATAAAAATAATTTTTTTGATTGATTTTTTGATCTCAAATATATTTTGCAATAAATATAATTTTTTTCTATTTTTTCTTAATATGGTATAATTTTAGAATATAAAGTCCATCTTTACCATTCATTATCTAATTAATTATCGTTATAGTATCGTCAAAAAAGATTGGCTCGATTTGGTAGCCCTAGCTATGTCGATCAATAAAATTTGATTTTGACAATCACGAATGATCACATGATGATCTAGTCTATAGAGATCACTAATGGATTTGAAAACTTGTAACAATGATCTTGATGATATTTATAGTATACTATCAAAATTTTACTTCAATCGGACATCATTATCATGGTTAATGTAGCACGAGATGATTTAGACCGTTAAATAAAAAATGAGTAATCAAAATATCAAACGGTATGCGATTGTAAGATAATTTTTTAGATAAATGATATTTATTACTATTTTAATTATTTGTATGGTGATGATCGTAAAATCTAAATCACGTGTATATGAACTATCGATGTTAAGCAGATCCTACAAAAGCAATGTATAATTATCAAAGGACTTTAAGAATAAGTATCAAAAAATATATAGTTTTAGATCGTTTATATGAATTTTATAATCACCACCATATAAATGATCAAAATAGTTGCAAAGATCATTTATCTAAAAATTTATCTTATAATCGAACGTCGTTTGATCTTTTGATCACTCAGTTTTTATTTAACAATCTAAATCATTCCGTGCTAAATTAATCAACATAATGATGTCCGATTGAAGTAAAATTTTGATAGTATGCTATAAATATCACTGATATTATTGTTATAAGTTTTTAAATCCAACGGTAGTCTTTATCTATCAGATCATTATACGATCGTTCGTGGCCATCAAAATCAAATTTTATTGATTTAGAAAGCTAGGGCTATCGGATCGAGACAGTCTTTTATGACAATACTCTAATGATAATTATTTAGATAATGAATAGTAAAGATGGAATTTAGATTCTAAAATTATACCATATTCAAAAAAAAATAGAAAAAAATATATTTGGTTGCAAAATATATTTACGATCAATTTTTTGATTGCAAAATTTTGTGACTGAAAAATCAATTACAAAATTTTATTTTAAGATCAAAAAATTGATCATAAAATTTTTAAATTATTTTAAATTAAAAAATAATTAAGATATTTTGCAACCAAAAAATCAATCATAAAAATTTTAAATTATTTTAAGTTTTAAAAAATAATTAAAATATTTTATGATCAATTTTTTTGGTTTCAAAATTTTTTTAATTTTTTACAACCAAAAAATCAATCATAAATTTAAAGTTTAAAAAATTTTAGTTGGCGCCTTTTTTTTGGTGATCAATTTACCTGGTTGTTTTTTAAAATAAAGAAAAGAAAAAATAATTATAAGCCCGCCCCACCCCCATCTTTCCCTACCCAGCCTGCCCTCCTCTCCCCGACGATCGCCCGCTTGGTCTCCCCTTGTAGCTAGCCCATCGCAACAGGCCCCCCTCCCTTGCTCGATGACTGCTCGCGACGGCCTCCCCCTCCCCTCTCCGGCCCATCGCGACAGCCCCCCTCCTCTCTTTGATTACTGCCCGTGATGGCCTCCCCTCATTGGCCTACCGTGATAGCCCACCTTCCCCTACATGTGACTGCCCGCAATGGCCTCCCCTTGCCGACCTACCACGACGGCCCCCCTCCCCTCCCCGACCAGCGATGCCACCCCTCCCCTTCGGCCTCCCCTTCACTAGCCCACCCATGACGACCCCCATTCCCCTTCTCCTTGCCGCCACCTACCACCGATCTCCATTGTCAGGGGAACGAGGGCAACGTGGGCAATCAGGGGACTGGGGTGCAATGCCGGAGGTGCGGAACTACGGTCGAGGGGGTGGTGCGGGTGGCCAGGGGGTGGTGCGACTGGACAGGGGGCAGCACAGGCTGTGCAGGTGGCTTAGGGGTAGGGTCGATAGTCGGGGGTGGTCCGGGTGGCCCAAAGGCAGTGCGGGTGATGCGAATGGCTAAGGGGCAGGCGGGGCGGTCGGGGGGTGATGTGGGTGGCCAAGGGGCAGTGTAGGCGGCCGACGGCCTCCGGACAGTGAGGGTGGCCAGGGGGCAGCAAGGGGGGTGGGGTGTAGGGAACTGGAGGGTGGCGGCACAAGTAGATGGGGGTGGCGATGGAGGCGACCGCTGAAGGTGCATGAGAGGAGGACGGGAAAAAATAAATAAAATATTTAAAAAAATATTAAAAATTATTTAAAATAATAAAAAAATTATTATTTTATAAAAATAAAATATATAAAAAAATAAAAATATTATAAAAAATATAAAATAAAAATAAGAGATTGATTTTTAGATAAATTATTAATTAACAAAATATTTTTTAAAAAATTTATGATCCAAGTTCCAATCGATTATTATTTAAATTTTTAGTTTAATATTCTTTAAATTAATTAAGTGATCAATTTTGTGATCGATTATTTTTTTTAAAAAAATTTAAAAAATTTATGATCAAAATTTTGATTGATTATTATTTAAATTTTTAGTTTGAAATTTTTTAATTAATTTAGCAATCAATTTTATGATCAATTATTATTTAAAAAATTCATGTCCAAATTTTTGACCAATTATTATTTAAAGTTTTAGTTTAATATTTTTTAAATTAATTTAGCAATCAATTTTATGATCAATTTTTTTAAAAAATATTTTTTAAAAAAATTATGATCAAATTTTAGATCAATTTTATTTAAATTTTTAGTTTAATATTTTTTTATTAATTTAGTGATCGATTTTATGATCAATTATTTTTTAAAAAAATATTTTTCAAAAGATTTGCAATGAAATTTTTGATCAATTTTTATTTAAAATTTTAATATAATGTTTTTTTAATTAATTTAGTGATTGATTTTGTGATCAATTTTTTTAAAAAATATTTTTTTAAAAAAATTATGACCAAATTTTTTATTGATTTAAAAATTAAAAAAAAATATATTTTTAAAATTTTTCTTTTTAGAAATTAGAAACTAATTTTTTATGAATTTTTATTTTTTTAAATTATATTATTTATTTTTTTATAATTTTTTAGATGTTATAAATCAATTTTTTGGTTGGAAAATCGATCGTAAGTTTTTAATTTTTTTAAATTTTTTAATAATTTTAGTAATTTTTATTTTTGGTCTGTAAATTGATCGTTAGATTTTACGATCCAAAAAATTGATCAAAAAATATTTTCAATCAGTCTTTTTATGAGAAAAAATTTTTGGTCATAAAATCGATCGCTAAATTATTAGTGATAGATTTTTGATTTTTAGCGATCGATTTTTTGATTGCTAAAATTTTATTTTCTTGTACTGTATCTACTTCTTTCCATTAGTGGATATTAGATTCTATATGTTCGCATCATATTTATTGCACAGCGGAGCTATTTAACTTCCTAAAGAGGAATAAGGATACTGTTCGTTTGCCAGATGGATCAAGCTATGAGATCAAGGGCATTAGAATTGTCGGTATGAAAATAGATGATGAAACGGTAAGAAAATTGGATAAGGTCTAATATATATCTAATTTTAGAAAAAAATCTTATTTCATTGAGTAGACTGGACTCAAGCAGCTATAGATGGAGAGCTAATGATAGAATCCTGAAGGTCATGCATGGTAGTAAGATTATTTTAGAAAAAAGTATGGAGGATACTATATCTTGGCAAGAAGTTCAGTACGAGAAGCTATAAAAGTCAATCGGAGCTGAGAGCAAGTTGGAGCTCTAGATCACTATAAGAAAAATAAATATTAGCAATTGTATTAGCGATGATAAAAAATTTTGTCGCTAAAAATGATCTTTTCCAACCAAAATATTGACTAAAAAATTTACGATCGATAATAGTATTAGCAACGATAATATTAATATTAGCAATGACGAATGCCATCTCTAAAAGTCTAAAATTTTATTTAAAATATCTAAAAATAATAAAAATATTAGTGATGGTATATTTTAATTATTAGCGATAAAAAACTGGCCATCACTAATAACTTGCTATTAGCAATGGTTACGTTAACTATTGGCAACAGCAAAAACCACCGCTAAAATTATTTAAAATTTTTAAATAATTTTATAATATTTAAATATAAAATATTTATTAGCAATTATGATTTTGAATATTAGCGACTAAGAAATTGCCATCGCTAATAATATTTTTTTAAAAAATAGCTTAGGGAGTGTTGGCTATAAACCCCGCTCCTACCGAAGTTCAGTTCGATGCTCAGCTTAATGCAACTAGTAGCCATGGAAGAGCTTCAGCAGTCGGGTCTTAGCCAAACTCCCTCCAAGCTTCTTCTTCGACCAGACTTCTTCAGAAGCCGAACTCTTTCAGCCCACCGAGCTTTTCAGTGGTCGAGCCCCAGTCGAACTCCCACAGGAGCCGAACTCCTTCCGAGCTCTCCCTTCGGCCAAACTCCTCAGCGGTTGCACCTCGATCGAGCTCCTCAGCAGTCGAGCTCCAGTCAGACTCCTCCCAGACATCCCCTCGATCGGACTCCTCCCAGACACCTCCTTCGATCGGATTCTCGGATCCCTTATTCAGACGAACGCCTATGGAAGCCTAACTCCTTTCTGGCTCCTTCAGTTATTGTTCCTCCCGGGCGACCCTCTCCAGCCATATTCCCTTCGGAAGTTCGAACTCCTCCAAAATGGGTACACGTCAAAGCTTTTCAATCCTTCATTCGGCTCTGAGTGGCTCAGTATCAAGATGACTGCAGCCATCACCATCAGTCCACTGTAGGCGGCAACGATCCGCTACCAGACGGCGATGGCTGTCACCATCAATCCATTATAGACGATGCTGCAGACGGCGCCTTCCCCCAGGACTGACCCCACCGAACCTCGAGCGGCCCGCCATCATGCGGCTACAACTGTCACCATCAAGCTCCGCCTATAAAAAGGACCCTCCAAATACAGTAACTCGAAGCTCTAAGCTCTCCTCTCCTTCTCTAAGCTCTCCTCTCCTTCTCTAAGTTCTACGGAACTCATTCCTGAGCACTCCATTCCTATTGGCCAGAGCTGACTTGATCGTCGGAGGGTCCTGCCGGAGCCACCCCCCACCGACTCCGGATGGGACTTTATTTTGCAGGTCCCTGACGGCAACCTTGTCCACTTTCGCTCCAGCTGGATCTAACGATGACCAGTTCCTGCACCAACAGATTGACGCTAGGAGGGCCCGAACCTCCAAGGTTTTCTTATTCTTAAAGGAGTGCTCGGTGATGATTTCTTTCTTTCCTTTTTGGAGACCTCTCTTCTTCCTCTCTAGAGTTTTTTTTCGAAGAGAAAATGCCTCCTAGGAGAGCTTCGACTCATCGATCAGCGGCCTCCGCGCTAGGTCCATCTACTCCTATTTCAGCCCCGGCGGCCCAGGTTCCATCCGAAGCCATCGTAGATGTGAAGCTGTTCAACCTACTGGTCTAGCGGATTTGTGGCTCCGTCGAGATGATGCAGGCCGTGCGACAACCTCCAATGGAGACTTTGCCAGCAAACCCGCCATGAGGATGCCAAGAATTGGCCTTAAGGAAGAGCATTTGGCCTAGCATGTCAATCGCCCTTAGGGAGGAGAAATGGAGCAGAAGTTATTTCCTAGAAGGCTTCATAGGAAGAGAAATGAAGTTCGACCGCATTCGCGACCTCCATAGCGCAAGCCGTCGAACTCCCCCTCGAGCTCGTCATCAAGGTAGCCCCGACAAAGGGGCATGAAGTTCTTCGACAGGTTTCATAAGAAGATGGAATGAAGTTCGGCCACGCTTACGACCTTCCCAGCATAGGCAAGGCCCGAACTCTTCGAGCTCGCCACTAAGGAAGCCCCGATAGAAGGGTGCGAAGAAGTCCTTCTTTTGAAAGATTCTGCAATTACGCCCCCTGCAACACTCCTCAAACTCAAATTCTCATGAAAGTTAAAAACCAGCTGTCAAGACCAAAAGAATTACGATCTCCCCCAAACAAGCACGATCGAAGCAAGTACTGCCTCTACCATCGTGATCACGGCTACGACACTGAGGAATGCATTCAGCTCCTAGATAAAATTGAGGAGCTCATCAAAAAGGGGTGGCTGGATAAATTTTTTGGACGTCGGCCCGAAGTAGGAGAAGATCGGCTAAGGGCGCTGTCGTAATAAAAAATGACAAGAAGGTCGGCCGCCTCACGGTGTCATCAACGTTACCCATTGGAGGAGCTTGGTACATCGGCAATTTGTCATCTCCTAGCATCAAAGCCAAAAGAAGCATGCTCCAAATTGAGGAGGCCAGCATGAGACAGAGAAGGTCGTTCGGACAGGACTTACTACCCGAGGGAACTCAGAGGAACAACGCCCCCATGACCCTGAAATGGGGATGTGCTGTCCATAACTTTTCTTCGATAAAATTTTTTCCTTTCAATAATATTATTTTTGGATGTAAAAACTATATGATGATGGAAAAGAAGCAGTCAATAGTTGCCATGTTAGGAACAGGAGGAGAACCTCATCCTAACACGAGCAAGTCAAAGCCCGTCAACCTTGGCTAGAGATAAGATCTCTCCCGAGCGACCGAGTCAACCTCTGCTAAAGATAAGATCTCTTCCAAGTGACCGTGACAACCTCGGCTAGAGATAAGATCTCTCCCGAGCGACCGTGACAATCTCGATCAAAGATAAGATCTCTCTCGAGCGACCGAGTCAACTTTGGCTAGAGATAAGATCTCTTCCGAGCGACTGAGTCAACCTTGGCTAGAGATAAGATCTCTTCGAGTGACCGTGACAAACTCGACTAGAGATGAAATTTCTTCCGAGCTTTAAAGAACCTCGTCCACAGCTAGTTAGGAATGGGAGGAGAACCTCGTCCTAACACAAGCAAAGTCGAAGGCCTCGTTCACCATAGATGAGATGGGGGGAGAGGCCCTGACAATGGCCCTTATATACCCCCACAGTCCGTTAGGAATAGGAGAGAATCTCGTCCTAATGCAAGCAAAGTCGAAGGCCTCGTTCACCATAGACGAGATGGGGGGAGAGGTCCAGACAACGGCCCTTATGTGCCCCCATAGCCCATTAGGAATAGGAGGAGAATCTCATTCTAATGCGAGCAAAGTTGAAGGCCTCGTTCACCATAGACGAGATGGAGGGGAGGCCCTGACAATGGCCCTTATGTGCCCCCATAGTTCATTAGGAACAGGAGGAGAACCTCATCCTAACGCGAGCAAAGTCAAAAGGCCTCATTCACCATAGACGAGATGGGAGGAGAGGCCCAGACAACAGCCCTTATATGCCCCCACATTCCATTAGGAACAGGAGGAAAACCTCATCCTAACGCGAGCAAAGTCGAAGGCCTCGTTCACCTTAGACAAGATGGGAGGAGAGGCTCAGACAACGGCCCTTATGTGCCCCCATAGTCCGTTAGAAATAGGAGGAGAACCTCATCCTAACGCGAGCAAAGTCGAAAGTCTCGTTCACCTTAGATGAGATGGGAGGAGAGGCCCTAACAATGGCCCTTATGTGCCCCCACAGCCCGTTAGGACCAGGAGGAGAACCTCGTCCTAACGCGAGCAAAGTCTAAATCCAAGCTCCAAAGTCTACAGAAGACAGGATCTTCATCAATCTCAGCTGGAGATAAGATCTTCCTTGAGCGTCCGCATCAACCTCGGCCGTAGGAGATAAGATCTCCCCCGAGGGTCTGCAGCAATCTCGACCAGAGATGAGATCTCTCCCAAGCCCTCGAGCCAACCTCGACCAGAGATAAGATCGAAGACAACCTCGTCCTAACGCGAGCAAAGTCGAAGTCCGAGCTTCGAATTCTATAGGAGATAAGATCTCTTTCGAGCGATCGAGTCAACCTCGATCAGAGATAAAATCAAGAGACAACCTCGGCCAGGGCGCCCGAGCCAATCTCGACTAGAGATAAAATTAAGAGACAACCTCGATCAGAGCGTCCGAGCCAACCTCGATTAGAGATAAGATCAGAGACAATCTCAGTCAGGGCACCCAAGCCAACCTTGGTCAGAGATAAGATTGGAGACAACCTCGCCTGAGATCAGATCTCCCCTGAGGCAACCTCGGCTACTGGGGACAATATCGCCCCCGAGGAGCTCAACCTCCGACCTCGACTGCAGGAGACGAGATCTACTTTAACCTTTGCTGGAGATGAGATCTCCCCCGGACTTCAATTTCAATTTTGGTCGGAGATGAGATCCCCCCCCGAGCTTCAACCTGAATCAGCACAGAGCCCAAAAGAGGACTTCGACAGTCGTCTTTTCTGCACTCCCTTCTTTCGAGTTTCGAACTCGAGAGTAGGGGGACTATTGTTTGGTATAAACCCCGCTTCTATCAAAGTCCAGTTCGATGCTCAGCTTAACGCAACTGGTAGCCATGGAAGAGCTTCAGCGATCGGGTCTTAGCCGAACTTCCTCCAAGCTTTCCTTTCGATCGAAATTCTTTAGAAGCCAAACTCTTTCAGCCCACCGAACTTCTCAGCGGTCGAGCTCCAGTTGGACTCCCATAGGAGCCGAACTCCTTCCGAGCTCCTCCTTCGATCGAATTCCTCAGCAGTTGCACCTCGATCGAGCTCCTCAGCAGTCGAGCTCCAGTCGAACTCCTCCCAGACATCCCCTTAGTTGGACTCCTCCCAGACACCTCCTTCAGTCGAATTTCTGGATCCCTCATTCAGACGAACGCCTATGGAAGCCGAACTCCTTTCTGGCTCCTTTAGCTATTGTTCCTCTCGGACGATCCTCTTCAGCCATATTTTCTTTGGAAGTCCGAACTCCTCCAAAATGGGTACACGTCAAAGCTTTTCAACCCTTCATTCGACCCTGAGTGGCTCACTATCAAGATGATTGCAGCCATCATCATCAGTCCGCTGTAGGCGACAGCGACCCACTACCAGGCGACGGTGGCTGTCACCGTCAATCCATTGCAGGTGGTATTGCAGACGGTGCCTTCCCCTAGGACTAACCCCATCGAACCTCGAGCGGCCCGCTACCACGTAGCTACAGCTGTCACCATCAAACTCCGCCTATAAAACAGACCCTCTAAATACGCTAACTCGAAGCTCTAAGCTCTTCTCTCATTCTCTAAGCTCTCCTCTCCTTCTCTAAGCTCTGCGGAACTCATTTCCGAGCACTCCATTCCTGTTGACCAGAGCTGACTTGATCGTCAGAGGGTCCTGTCGGAGCCACCCCCCACTGACTCTGGATGAAACATTATTTTGCAGATCTTCGATGGCAACCTCATCCACCTCCGCTCCAACTGGATCCGACGACGACCAGTTCCTACATCAACAGGGAGAAAAGATTATTTTAAAATTTTATTGACAACAAAATTAGCGACGGACAGTTAGCTATCGCTAAAAAAATTAGAATTAGCAATGGAATTAGCAACGAAATGTTTACCGTCGCTAATAATCCAGACCATGGTTCAATCCAATTCGAACCCAATTTGAATCCGATTCAAATCTAATTCAAAATTCTGCCAAACCTAATTAAATTAGACTTTGAACCCAAATCCTGGTTAGATTATAACATTCAATTAACTTTAAATTAAGTCAAGATTAATTAAATTAAATTTGATTTAAATCAATTAGAAGAAATTAATTTTTAATTTAGGTTCAATTCGAATCTAATTCAAAATTCTGTCAATCCTAATTCAATTAGATTTTTAGTTCAAGTCCTACTTAGATAGTAAAATCTAATTACCTTAAAATTAAGTCAAGTTTAATTAAATTAAATTTGATTTAAATTAATTAGAAGAAAATGGTTTTCAATTTGGGTTTGATTCGAATCGAATTCGAACTAAATTCGAATCTAATTCGAAATCCTATCAAACTTAATTCAATTAGGCTTCGAATTCAAATCCTACATAGATTATGAAGTCCAATTGATCTTAAATTAAGTCAAAATTAATTGAATTAAAATTAATTTAAATCTATTAGGAGAAAATTTTTTTTTAACTTAGGTTCAATTCAAATTCAATTCGAACCTGATTCGAATCCAATTAAAAAACCTGTCAATCCTAATTCAATTAGACTTTAAAATCTAAGCCTAACATGGATAGTAAAACTCAATTATCTTCATATTAAGTTAAGTCTAATTAAATTTAATCTGATTATAATCAATTAGGAGAAAATAATTTTCAATGTAGGCTCGATCCAAATATAATTGGAACTCGATTTGAATCCAATTCGAAATATCCTGTCTAACCTAATTCAATTAGACTTTGAATCCAAGTCCTAATTAGATTGTAAAATCGAATTACATTCAAATTAAGTCAAGTCTAATTAAATTTAATATAATTTAAATTAATTATAAAAAAATAATTTTTAATTTAAATTTGATTTAAATTTAATTCTAATCCGATTCAAATATAATTCAAAATCATGTCAAATCTAATTCAATTAGACTTTGAATCCAAGTTTTACTTGAAATATTAAAATTCAATTAGCATCGAATTAAGTCAAGCCTAACTAAATTAAATCTAATTTAAATCAATTAGGACTTGATTCATAAATTAATTAAGTCCAAAAATTTAATAAAATCAAATATATATTGATTTTTAACCATCCAAAAAATAATTTAGGAGGACAAAAAAATTAATGAAAAAAAATTTATTAGCGATGGCTTTAGCGACGGCATGAGTACCATCACTAATAATATAAAAATATTATTTTTACTATATAATTATTAGCAATAAAAAGACTATTACCGATGAAATTGACCATCGCTAATAATTTTTTATATATTAGCAACGGTAAATGATTATTGGCGATGAAATTTATCATCGCTAATAATTTTTTTGCCTCATTTTCGCCCACCTCACTGTACATCCTCATTTTCCCCCACGTTGCCTCCCACCGACCCTCATTTTCTTCCTTCCCACCGCCCACCACATTCTCGTTTTCCTACCAACCCCTCATCCTCCTCCATTTTTATCCCCCACCGCCACCGTCCTCTCCCCCATCCTTCGATCCCCTCACCACCTCCTCTCTCTCTTGGCCAGCGGCCTACACCCGGCTCCCTTTCCAAGCCTTCGATCGCCTCCACCTCCTCGAGCCCCCGGCCATCTCGATCCCCCCAACCGTCTTCTACCTCCTTCCCAGAACCTCCAGCCACCTCTACCTCCTCGAACCCCTGGCCACCTTCCTCGAACCCCTGGCCACCTCCTGCCTCCTTGAATCTTTAGTCATTTGGTTCCCCACCATCCTCCTCTTCTTCCACCGTTCGGTTCCTCTGCCACCCCCTCTCTCTTCCCGACCACCTCCCCAATCGTCTCCCACCTCCTTCTTTAAACCCCCGACTGCCTTCTGCCTCTCCGAACATTTGATTCTCCCGCCACCCTCTTCTCCCCACCATTCTGTTCCTCGCCCACCCCCTTTTCCCCTCGGCTACCTCTTCGAATCCTCAGTCGCCTCCCGCTTTCTCGAACCTCCCTCTATTCGGTTCCCCTGCCACCCTCCTCCACTATCGTTTGGTTCTCCCCGCACCCCCTCTCTCCTCGGCCGTCTTCCATCGACTGCCTCCTATGTCCTTCTAAACCTTGGTCGCCTCCTGCCTCCCGAACCCCAGCCGTCAGTTCACACCGTCACCCCCTCTCTTTCCACCACCTTCTTCCTTCTTCTCCAAACCCCCGGCCCTTCGGTTCACCCGCCACCTCTCCTCTCCCCCGGCCATATCCCCATGACTGCAGGCACTTGGCTCACCTCCCCGAACCCTCGACCGTCTTTTCGAGCCTTCGGACGCAAGCTTCCGATCTCTCCAAGCTTTCATTCATGGCCGCATCTCTGAGCCTTAGTCCTTGCTCGCCTGTGCCTCCTTGCACCTCAATTCCTGCATGCCAGCTCGTGCCTTAGTTTTGTTCGGTGCCTTCTTCTATTGTGAATATTAGCAATGGTATTAGCGATAGCTAATACTATCAATAAAAATTATTTTTTTACTTAAATTATATTAATTAAATATAATTAGATATTAAAAATTATTTTAAATATGTATTAATTTTTATATATTATTTTAAATTATATTAGTAAACAACCACTTGTAGCCACCTCATGGTTAAAGGTATAGAGGAAAGCGTAATGCCTTATTTTTTAATGGCAGATCTGAGCCTTCTTCATATTTTCATGTATTGAGATTATCATGTACTACTAGATGAGAATTAGATAATGCTTAGATCAGGGAATCAGCAGACTAACACATTATCATATATTATTGGATGAGAAAATTGGATTGCTGATACATTGCATATGCTTACTAATAATCTTTATTACACGTGAGTTAAATTTTTATTATCTTATTATGTTTTGATAGATATATTTTTTATTTAAATCAATTTTAGGTCATCTATTTGTTTTGATTTTTATTTTTATTTTTAGATATTATACATCATGTCTTCTAGAGGTCGGGGCCATTCCAGTCAAAGATAGAGCTCTCGAGGAGAGAGCGATCATACGGCTAGCTCGTATGGTTCTGCACATCTCATACCGGATGATAGGGGGTCTCCAGTAATCCTACAGTTATATGCAGTAGCGATCGACTCACAGACACAGAATCGTGGTCAATGATCCATTCGGCTCACAGCACCTCCAACTCGGCTAGAGGATAGATAGCTCATCCATGTTCAAAGCCGCTCGTAAGTACTACAAGTTCAATTAATATGTTTCTAATTTAGCAATTCTAGAGTTAATATTTATTATTCAAAATTAATTTTGCAGCATGTTTAGGGAGTCCGGATTATCTCGTATGATTACTGGCATCATCCAATATGATGTTGGGGCCGATGAATGAGTTTTTCAACTAGTCGTCTAGAGCACATGATGCAGCCTGGAGGATATTTTTGGTAAGTTAAAACTAGTTTAATTTATAAATTTTTGATACATTAGTATTTTAATTACATATAAATACATGCTTGCTTCTATCTTGCAGAACTACTACCGATTCGAGACTCCCTAGGATGAGGAGGCTAGCCATTAGATCTTCGAGGAGGTGGCCATACGGAGGCTTTGAGATGGTCTTTATAATCTCAGGCAGTCTGCCATCTAGCACTCCAGTTTCTAGTCACCATTGGACTGGAGATCCTCCATAGATCACTGGATGCAAGTGGACATATGGCAGGCCCTTTATGATCAGTGGAGAAATGAAGAGTACTCCGATAGGCGATAGAGGGTCCGACAGAATTGGGTCACCTAATAGGATCCCATCAGATATACGTGCGGCTCGGTTGGTACACATGTTGTGGCCAACAGATTGATAAGAAATCAATATCAAAGCTCTTCACTAGAGTTATAAAAAATTTTATATACATATTTTTATTAATTAATTTAATTTTATTATTTACTTATTATAAGCATGGTAGCTGGGTCATCCACCAGACTAGCTGCAATTGTGGCTGGCTATACACTAGTCTAGGAGGATTGGTGACTACTTAGATTCTACGTCATAATGGATCACGATGAGAACTTCAAACTTTATTTACTAATTAAGTTATTATAGAATCTATTTTTTATGTTGCAACTAATATATTTTTTAACTGTGTAGATGTGTTATGCGACGTACAGTACTGAGAGGTACGATGATGACCTATCTTCTCAGCCCCTCTTGACCTTGAGGGATGGCTCAACAACATCAGGGGGTGAGGAGGAGCCGGGTCATAGGATTCGACCATAACTTCAACCCTCTACCATCTCAATATCCTTCGACATCCTCATAGGCCTCAATGTTTCAGACCTGGAGTGATGCGTATGTGGAGGAGGTCGTACGAGGCTTTTAAGCCAGCGACCTCAGAGCCTCTTGGATACCATCCGCGACATGATCGTAGAACTTCTCAAGGACCCATAGCTACATGACCAGCTGGACTCGTTATTTTAGCCATCACATTAGATAATTATATTATTAAATTATTTTAATTATTTTAAATTTTAATTTTTAGAAGCTTCGTATATTTAGGTTTAAGTCTGAAAAGATGATCTAGGGGCTAAAAATTCAATCTAACAATTCAATCGATGGACCAGAGGTGTCTATAGCTTCGTATCATCGAGTGAAATATGTAGAAATAATCTATTCGAGAATCAAAAGAGTGAATCAAAAGATACACCTCTGTATCGTAAGATATACTTTCATATCAAAACTTACTAATAATATTTTATTTTTTTCATTATAGGATGCTAGGACATCCGGCTCTCATCCACCAGCTGCTAGAGAGGAGTAGGGGGAGGAGGAGGTAGGCAATGATGAGGATCGAACTTGATTTTTTTTTTTGATGTATTATATTTTTTGATACTAATTATAAAAATTATAATTTATATTTTTAAAAAAATATAATTAATTTTTTATTTTTGATTATTAGATTATTTTTAAATTTTAATTATAATAGGTATTATAAAATTAAGATAGACTTTAAAAATTATTATTATTATTTTAAAAAATAAATAAACTATTAGCGACAGTATTAGAGATGGAATCTATCGTCTTTAATAACTATTAGCGATGAATTTAGAGATGAAGACCCCATCGCAATAATTCTTCAAATATTTTTTTATTTAATTTTAAAATATAAAAATTTAGCAACCACATTAGCAATGATATTTTTGATCGCTAATAATTATTAGAGATGGCATTAGCCATGATTTTGCCATCGCTAATATTTTTTAAGAAAAATAATTTAAGCATTAAAAATTATTAGAGATGAAATTTTTTCATCATAAAATCCATCGCTAATAAGTGTATTAGTGATGACAAAATTTACCATTGCTAATAATAGCAGTTTGCAACAAGAATTTTTTAGATTAGATTTTACGACGATATTAGTGATGACAACATTATTAGCAATGGCAGACGGACTATTAGCGACGTCGTTTAAACGTCGCTAATAGTTAGAATTCTTGTAGTGCATGCAGGTCGGTCAGACATGAGATCGAAGACTTGGAAGGATGATAGGCGATATCGTAGGATAAAGTTTCTATTACTATAGGAGGCTATCTCGAGTAGATCTTAGGTTAGGTAGAACATAACATAGTGGGATCAAGTAGCCTGCCTCGACTCTCATGTTTGTCTATCCATGATTGATAGGTATTTGTCTCAGAGCATAGAGGTGAGATCTATGAGATCATTCAGAAAGCTCTCAAGTTTAGGTGGTAGCCGAATATCGAGTTGAGATGGAAATTGTTGAAAAAAATATCTCAAATTCGATCCATATATAGTGAGCTCATAGCAAAGTCTACAGCAAGGAAAAGCTCGGAAAGAAAGTCGATGCAAAGAACGACCCGAGGAGGGGCTAGTCTAACAACACACGGCCCAGACGAGTGCATGGCCTAGCAGACTCATGCGGCCCAGCACGAGCGTGCATCGGACAATGTGTGCAGATGGCCCATAGTGCGTGAGAGGCCCAGGCGGATGTGGCCAGACCGCACGGTCTACTGTGGTCCATCGCCACATGGCATCTCCATGCAGTCCATGGCACTTGCATGGACCCTTAAGGGTTTACGGCTGAAAAATGTGGCTCATAGCTTGGCAGGCAACATGGCACATGGGGATTCGACCGGGATTACTGTAGGCATGGTCTAAGGGCAGCACATGAGCATAATAACAGTGGATTTGCATGATCCAATGGTTCAGGGTGCTTTAGGCTTTGATTAAATGGGCAGAGGGTTATTTAGAGTTGCAATCAGAGTCTTGTCTCCATTTTGGACTCAAATTGGACTAAATTTGAGGCCTTTAAAAGGTGCTGTGGGTAGACTGAGGCTGTGGTGTGGTCAATAGAGAACCCAGAGTGGTAGTGGCGGTCTTAGCTTGGCAACAGGCAGCAGACCATAGAGGGCGTCGATAGAGAGCAAAAGCAGGGACTTTGGATAGACAATCAGGTAGCAGTTAGTGCTAAAGTGGTCACCTAGAGAGAGTTTTGTGATGAAGTACTTTTTATTGGAAGAAAGAGATTGGTGTATGAGAGTTGAAGGTGTAATCTCTTTTTATAAATTTTCTCTTTTCTCATAGTGAAGCTTGCATGTTCTGTGGAGGTAAGCCTTGATTTAATCCACGTATTTAATTATGTCCTTTTATTTATTTTTTCTTCTTTCCATTGTGGTATCAACATCGTCACCGACATATCGATTATTGGACTTGGAGGATCTGTATTCTGCATGAGTGATCTTTTCAAGGAGTAGTACTAAAGCAATGATATCACGATAGTTGGTATCGAAGCAACTCTGGGCACAACAAAAGAGATTAAAATATTTAAATAATAAAATTTAAAAAATAAGATTAAAATGTTTAGAAAAGAATTTAGAAAAATTTTAAGTTTTTTTTTTTTGGATTCTCTCCAGCACTACAAGAAAAAAAGACTATTAGCAATAATTAATTGCCATCGCTAATAGCACATTAGCCGTCGCTAAGACTATCAGCGATGGAAGGCCATCACTAAAAACTCGTCAGAAATAACTTCGTCACTGATTACCGTTATTCACAATGGCAATGCCATCATCGCTAATATATAATAGTAATTAGCGACAGTATTAGCGATAAAATATAATTGTTAATAATTTTTATTTTTTATATTGAAGAATTAAAAAACTATTAGCGACGGTATTTATCATCACTAATGCCATCGTTAATAATATTTATTTTTTTTAAAAAAAAATTATAATTAAATATTTTGAGTAATAATCGAAGGACTTGTATATCAAATAATTCTTTATAAATATTTCTTGTTTTCAAAATGCAGGTTCACAAGATTGTTGATCTCTCAGCATACCCTGACAGGGATGCAGTGTGGCATTTGGAAGTCATGGAGGCTTATAAATTGTTCTATGTAACCTTCAGTGGAATGACATTTGCGGTTTCTGCTCTCTACATCCTGCTGGGACAATGTACCTTTCAACTGCTTATTATCTTTAAGAATTCATCTTATATCCATCTTGAATGATGCCTCAGAGAGTTACGTAACAATCCAAATTTCCGGACCTGGCAGTATATACTCGACATGTGACTAGCTAATATTTGCTTTGTTTAGGCTGTCTTTTAAAAGGACTTTCCAAGAGACAAATAGAACTTTTTAATTTTAAGGCAATTGCTACAGTAATTGGTGAAGGACCGAACAATAAATGAACTTTCTAACTATGAATCATCTGGACCCGATTCCTCTAAGTCAACAATCCTGCAAGCCCATAACCTGCGACACAATGCATCACCATCGAGGCTGGGCTAATACATGCATGCGTATGAATACTTGCAACCTTAAAGTCCAAATACGGGTAGAAATCCCCTGTGGCACATAGCTACATTTCGAGCCAACCATTTGTAGATACTGTTCAAAACTTCAAGAGATCATTATACGGACCTCTTGAATTATTGGTGATCAAATAAAATAAGTTAAGCTCGGAGGATATTATTTATTCCATACCAAAGTCATTGCTCCTTGCACTAGCTCCAGGCACTCCCCACCCTCCCCCCATCCACATCCGCTCTCTGTCTGTTGTTTGATCTTGTTTTTAGGGATCCGTGTTTCGAGTGGCAGGAACCAGCTGAATGCTAAGTGCATTGTGTAGTTCACCATGAAGTTACACAAGTATGCTTCTTTTTTTTTTTTTTAATAGAGAACAGACTGAATCATTAAGACAAGGCTTCTTTGAAGAGCTAATCTCCATTAGAAACAAATGGACAGGGCCATGGATAATAGTAGGAGATTTCAATGTAGTTAGATCCCAGTCAGAGAGAAGAGGAGCATCCAAAAAGGAAAAGTCATCAGAAACGTTTAATAACTTCATCAACAATCTCCAGCTCTTTGAGGTGAACCTCAACCATGTTCAGTACACTTGGTCAAACCATCAAGAAAATCTTATCCTTGCGAAACTGGATAGGCGCCTAGTTTCCATGGAATGGATATCAAAGTTCCCCCTTAATGCTCTACATCCACTTGCCAAAACAACCTCAGATCACTAGCCCCTCCTGTTGGAATATTCTGGAAAACAAGCTGGAGGGAAAATATTTAGATTTGAAAATTTTTGGCTCACCATACCAGGGTTTGATGAGTTGGTTAAATTATGGTGGCAATCTGCTCCAAGTTCAGAAGATGCAGAAAGTAATATCATTCAAAAACTTAGATACATGAGATCAAAACTAAAAGAATGGAATAGAGTACATAACGGCCATATAGTACGTAAGAAACAGAGGATAAAAGAAAGGTTGATATGGTTAGATACACCAGAAGAGACCAGAAGTTTATCACAGGAGGAACATAAAGAGAGATTGCATTTGAAAGAATAGAAAAATATTATCCTCAGATAGGAAAAAATCTTGTGGAAGCAAAGACCAAGAGTACAATGGCTGAAGTATGGAGACAAAAATACGAAATTCTTTCATATGATGGCAAGCACAAGGGAGAGCAGAAATAAAATATTCCAAGTTGAAGATGAGGGAAAAACAGTGGAAGATCCAAAACAGATTACGGAAGTATTCTCTCGTTATTTCAAAAAGATGTTAGGATCAGAGCAATGCTTTGATGTACAAGTTGAATGAAAAGTATCTTTCCTGATGAACGGATAGATCTGAAGGAGTTGGACAAACCCTTTTCAGAAGATGAAATTAGAGAAGCTATTTTTGATATCCCAAAGGATAAGGCCCCCGGACATGAGGGTTTCACGTTCACATTTTACCAGCACTTTTGGGCAGTGATAAAGGAAGATGTATGCAAACTATTTCACTCCATTCACTCCAAGAACACTGACATAGGAAGATTAAATTACTTGTATATCACCCTTATACCAAAACGTCGAGGCAGCTTGGGGGTGAAGGATTATAGACCCATTGGGATTGTCAAAATTTTCACAAAGACACTGGCAAATAGGCTGCTGAAATATATAAACTCTTTGATCTCAGAATCACAATTCACATTCATCCGAGGGCGTCAAATTGCAGATTGTTACTCTACAGCCATGGAGATTATTTCACACTATTCAAAGAGTAAGCAAAAAGGTATTTTGCTAAAGTTGGATTTCAAGAAAGCATATGATAAAATAAATTGGAACTTTCTTTTTTGAGTTGATGAAGGCAAGAGGCTTTGGGGAAGGGTGGTGCAATTGGGTTAAAGATTTACTATGCTCCAGCAAGTTAGCACCTGTTGTCAATGGGAAGCCATCAAATTGGATTCTTGCCAAGCAGGGACTCAAATAAGGTGATCCCTTATCACCACTTTTGTTTATATTAGTCACGCATACTCTTGATAGAATACTCAAAGTAGCTGCAAAACATGAACTCATTGAAGGAATTGGGGCTAAAGAAACAACGGGTAACACCTACTGCCTTCAATATGTTGATGATACACTACTTTTGAGCAATGCCAATAAGCTACAAATATCAAGACTCAAGTTTATATTCTACTCCAAACTGCTCATGGGATTAAAGATCAACTTTGACAAGAGTAATCTATTTGGGATCGGCATTACAGAATCCTCTGGCAAGAATTTTGCTAAGCAAATAGGATGTGCTTTCCCTAAGCTTCCCATAAAATACTTGGGCTTCCCACTACACACTTCAAATCTTCGGTCAGCTGATTGGTCCTTCATATTAGAAAAAATAGAGTACAAATTATCAACATGGAAGGAAAAAATGCTTTCAATGGGGGGTCGTGTAACTTTGATCAATGCCTGTCTAAGCTCCATTCCCGCTTACTGGATGTCCTCACTTCTCATACCACAGAAAATCATCAACAAGATTGACAAAATATGCAGACAATTCCTATGGCGAGGTAACAAGAAGGGTACAAGAGGTGTTAACTTGGTAAACTGAAACCAGGTGTGCCGTCCAAAAAAAATTAGGCGACTTGAGAATTATTAACCTCAAAATATTCAATCAATGCCTCCTACTAAAGTGGTGGTGAAAAGTTGCTAAGGAACCAACAAATAATTGGAGCTTTCTGATAAGAAGATTACATTATCAAGATAAGGCACCATGGACGACTAATTAGTGTAAGGAAGCAAGGTTTGCTTCAGTAGTTTGGAAAAGTGTTTTGAAGGTGATACATCCTTTTAGACACGACATGAAGTTTCAATGTAGAAATGGCAAGGATGTGTCATTCTAGCATGATCATTGGATTGGTGATAAACCACTTCGTGATGAGTTACCAGGCTTGTATCTCCTCACCTCTTACCCAGAAATTACAGTAGCTCAAGCAATAACAACTATAGAGATGATAAATCTATTCAGAGTGATCTTAGGTACAGTGGGGGAAAGAGAACTCAATTTATTGGAATTGAAATTAAGAAATATATCCCTCAGTAGGGAGATGGATTTAGTATTCTGAAAGTGGGGAAGTGGTAAAACCTTTTCAACAAAAGATTGCTACTTTTTCCTAAGCCATGGGGGTAAAATAATAGAATTTTCAAATTTTTGAGGACTTTCGGTATCGGAAAAAGCTAAGATTTTCAATTGGTTACTACTTAAAAATAAAATCTTGACGGCAGACAACTTGAGGCGAAGGGATCTGAGTGCACCTTTTCAATGCCCATTATGCATTGAGGAGGAAGAAACAGTTAAATTCCTATTCCTTGAGTGTAAGTACACTGGAGAGATTTGGCAACATGTAACAGCTAAAACAAAAATATCCACCACACCAAAATCAATGGATGAGCTATGGAATCGGTGGAGAAATTAGACTCCTATACACATCTCAAAAGTATCTTGGGATTGCTTAGTAATTGCTATCTGCTGGACTACATGGAAATAAAGAAATGGGAGGATATTTCATTTTGAGGCCTACTCTGCATATAAAACTCTTCACAAAGCTGCAACTCTCTTCAAGAAGTGGGCATCCATTCACAAGGAGAAATGGGAAGCAGAAATTAAAGCATTAGGAAGGATGCTAATGTAGAGGGATGAGACTAGAGTGTTTAACCATGGTGATGAGAAAACAAGGGCAAGGGAGGAGTGTCAGTAGACTTTCCTTCCACATTTTTCATGTTTTGGTTTATGTTGGGTGAGAGAGTCTGGGGGAAACATTACTATTTTGAGGTCTCGTCATCAACTCCCTAGCTCCGGGAGAAATGGGTATTCTACTCATTTAATCATAGGAGTTAATTTGCAATGATAAATCTCTTGTAAATATCTTTTAGCAATAAACAAAGGTGGGAAGCCTGCCTCCTCTTTCATCAAAAAAAAAGACTGAATCATTTCATGGGTCTTATCAACCCTATCCTCTTGCCTTTTGCTGGAATATTTGGGATGAACCTGAAGTCATTACCTTGAGGAGCATGTGGTAGAGTTCTGATTTTCTTCCCTTCTTTCTGTTTCAATTTTTCGATATCTTTGATAACTTTATAACTGTTTCTCTATTGAAAATTGCTAACAGATAGGTTGTGGGGTACGAGTAATTACGATATCCAAACTGATGGCATTGAGTGCAATGCCTCCCACTTTCTCCTCTGGACTAGCTGTGTCACTTACGTGCAACCACAAAATATGCGCAACTTCTACAAGGAAAAGCACATGGAAGATCAACGTGTTGGCCTACAAGCTTTTCAGATATGATAATTACTGTGCCATAGAATGTTTATGTTGAGGTGCAAGCTTTTCATAATGACTTAAGAGCAGCTTTTTGAATTTACCACCACAATCTCAATAGATGGTAGGAAAAAAAGACCATAACACAACTAGCAAAACCTTTTCCCAATACATATATCCATATCGACACTTCTTACAACCCATACAAATCAACTCCATTTAGAATCAACCACAACCACCCTCCAATGAATGGCTGGAGAGTTGTTCTTTTCTTTCTTATCTTATTTTTTTTATTTGTATCCCCTTTTTTTTATTTGTTTTTTCTTTTTCTTTTTGATGTGTCTGCACATACAAGTGCAAGAGGCAAAGTTATAAGAGGATTTTAAGCAAATTTACAAAAAAAAAAAGAAGGGTTCCCCTCAAATACTCCAATGAAGCTTAGAAAATAGTAAGAGATATCAGCTCTATTTTTTAAGTGAAATAGAAAATAATCCATATATTATATAATAAGATCGAAAGTAGTAGGATAAACATATCAATGACCCTGCCATGCCTAAGTATAATTTGAAAATAATAGACCATTAAGGAAACACCAAATCTTAAACAAAAGTAACTGCAATTATAAAGAATCCTCCATCCAAACTTGGCAGCATAAAATGATCTCTACTCTCCTAAGAAGAAGGTAACTCCCATTCAAGCCACAGCAAGCATGTCCTTGAGCCATGCATCTAGGGGCTTCCCAGATGAGTAAACAAATAGTGCACAAATCATGTATAAATTTTAGCAAAAGCTATGTCTAGTTTATGATTAAAACTTTCCCATCGGGAAGGAAATACTATACAGGCTTTTGCTATGGGCAAAATTTATGTCTCATGGGAAGGAAATGAATTGATACTAATCATATATCACACTATATCATCCATAAATATGAGGGGAAGCATTGAGACCAAACACTAAAGGTATATTACTCTAGGAACTTTATAGTATTTTATTTAGGGGGATGAACAAAAATTAAGATGCTGCTTGTGAGGGAGTGAACGAAAACCAATGATGCATTGCACTATATTATGCATTGAATTGAGGCAAAGAAATAAATTTAACCATATCTAGCATAAGATATCAAAAGTCTCTATGGCATCTAGACTATAAAGATTCATAAATTTAGAGATACAAAATAGTCATGTAAGGTTGAGTGAGGGCAAGCTAGATATGATTCATTTTATGTAACCGCTCAGATTTGTAGGTCAAATGCTATTTAATTGGTAGCACATATGCATCACATTTGACAGTCATTGAATATGAGCATCAGGATCAATACATAGTGTTTGGTTTACATAAATACACCTTCCAAACTATGAATTACAATTATTAAATAGGGTAGATACTTTAAAAATATTTTAAAACCTATTATTTATCATTTGCTCTAATGAAGTTAAGAGGATTTGTATCTCTAGGGATCCAGTGGATGGGGCTTGGGGAGGCAGCTGGGGGATCGGAGCTTAGGGAAAGATGGGGAAAGAGAGGGACCGAAGGTGACAAGAGGGGGCTAGCAGGAGGCTTAAGGAGGTGGCTGGGGGGAGACAAGCTGGGGGCTCAGGAAGGTAGTCGGGGCTTAGAAAGGTGGTCGAGGGACTCGAGATCTAGTGAATGGGGACTTAAGGAGGCGGTCGGGGGCTCGGAGAAGCGAGATCCGACGGTTGGAGGCTCGGGAAGGCAGCCAGTGGCTTGAGGCAACGGGATCCAGCGGCGAGAGAAAGAGGGGGACTAGAGGTAGGGTAAAAAGGAGGACAGCAACAGAATAAGAGAAAAGTTAGGAGGGTGGGGGGAGTACAAGGGTTAGTATTAGCAACGGCAAAATACCATCGCTAATAATCCTACAACCAAATTAAAAAAAAATTTTTGTATTAGCAATGCAAATAGTCATCACTAAAATCCAAAAATTTTGTTATTAATATTTTTTTTTACGACGGCATAAATATTGATCGCCATTGGCCATCGATAAAAGTTGTTATTAGCAATGGCAAAATTACCATCGCTACTAGTCGTCGCTAATACTCGTTTTTCTTGTAGTGCTATAATCCCCCATAAAACTCAAAATTAAAAAAGAAAAAATATAAATTTTGAGTGCTTATACCATGCAATGGGTAAGGTGACTTAATCTTACTTAGTGTGAATAGTTTCTATCTGAAGAAAATGAAGTGAAGAAGGTCTTAAACTATATTTTTTTGATCCAAACTTCAACTACTACACACATATATAGTATGAAATTCTTCATCGTAAGTTAGTGCTTTAGTGGTCCTGCACATGTACCTTGATTTTTTATGATAGTTACTGGAGATAGCCCAAATCTCACATTTGCAGCCATGTATGGATACTTTCATATAGGTAAGCCCCTCCAGGGATGTATGTAGTATTACATCTCAAGAAATATCTCTCGGATTTCATTCAAAAATAAACTCTTCCTAACTACTACGTAGAAATACTAATCACTATAAGGATAGGATGGAGTCTATAACTTTTATATTAGATAAATCACATGCAGTCCCTGACCAACAAATTAGCTTATTGTTACCATATTGAACCTCCTTCAAGAAATCTCCTACCATAGAGATTGGGTTTCCATTATTAAAAGATCCATTATAGATAAAGTCTCATCCCTTTCGATGATTCTAGAATCTTAGTCCTATTTAAGCCTTTAGTAAGGCAGTCTGATAGAAGGGCCTTCTTCCAATAAGCTTTGAGTAACTTAAAATCATGGCATTGACTATATCTTATAGCTATTCAGCCATATCAATGAAAATTTACCTAGAAGAATTACTTAAAAAATTAAGCATGAATTTCAAAATATGAACTATGTAACTACTTAGGGCAGTAAATCATCAAACAAAGCATAAAATAAATACATCATGCATGTTGTATTTTTCTCTTTTAATCCAAATTGTATTAAGTATTTCTACTTAATTGTAAAAGTGCATATAAAAAACAAATGAAAATAATTTAATGTCAAATGGATCTATAGATAAAATTTTAATGAGTTTATGCTAGTACGATAGTATTGTTATAATAGCAAATGTAACACTAAAAATGAGGCTGCCATTAGCAAAATAGTCTAGCAGCTTCACGTAACAACATTAATGAGATAGTGATAATTATTAGATATGATAGTGCAATGAACATGCATATGATATTTCTTGCATAAAAGTATTGCCATTTAATACTATCCTAGTAAAAAAATGTGAGTGTTAATATTAGCCTCCATTTTTATTTTAATGATTGAAAGTGAAGTGAGGAGATCACATTAAATTATGGAAATCCAAAGTTACACCAACCATGGATGCATGCATCATATGAATAAATATACAAAAGCTGCTAGGAAAGATTAGGCATACATTAGCCTCTGCTACTGGATTGACAATCCCATTCACTGAAAATGCACTACGAAGAAGAACAATTTGCCTTATATTTTTAGGAAATGCAGGATCTGTTGAAAAAATGAATGACGAATAGAGTCCAACGAGCCCAAGAACACCCTAATTGGAGACCAAATGGCAAAGATATGTGTGAAGGAGTGTTGGAGGGATCGCTAGAGTGGGGCCCATGGCGAGTAGGTGACTAGGCCCAACACAAGCTGGCCGCATGGGTGTGCGAGCATGGCCTTGTGCGGCCCAATGCATGGGCATGTGGGTGCGGCCCATTGCGGGCGCGTCGGTGCGGCCCAGCGCGGGCATGCGGGTGCGACCCAGCACGGCCCAGTGCAGGCCTTACCACGCGCAGCATGTGCGTTGGTGCAGCTCGGGCCCAAGCGGCCTTGCGATGATGCGCGGACATGTATTTTTCATGGGGTTCAGGGGTTTTTGCATCTTAATAGAAATAGAATTCTGAGCATAGCTCTGATTGAGGCCTTTAAAAGGCCTGGCAGATCGAGAGCTAAGAGTGTAGCTTGACAGTGGCTTAAAGAGATTTTGAAATATGATAGAGAGTAGAGAGAGGATGCCAGTGGATAGTAGGAGCAGGAACTTCGGGCAGATAGCTAGGTAGCGGATAGTGATCATTTTAGGAGGTCTCCAAGAGAGAGTTTGGTAAGGATAAATTCTTGAAGAGAGGATTGTATACATGACTTGAGAGTGAGTAATCTTCTATTGTATCTCTTTTTTTCATAGTGAAGTTTTGTATGCTCTATGGAGGCAAGCCTTTGAGCTGATCCATGTACTTGGTTGTATTCTTATTTTGTTTTCTTCTTTCTTCTTGTCGTAATATTTTGGTATTAGATCCTTAAAAAGTGATATCAGAGTAGCTGATATCCCAATAGGATCAAGTTGAATGGCTAAGGTAACATTTGCAAATGGGCAAGTGCAACCATAGTAACTTTTCTAGGATAAAGATTTGCCTGTTCAACTAGAAAAGCGGTAGTAGATTGATCAATGGGCTTCCCTTTAGGTGGAGGAAAGTTCAGGTTTCCACATCTGATGCACAGGCTTAATGGACCTTATCACAAAAAAATTGTGATATGGTGAAGCAAAACCATGTGATGGGAAGAAACTTCCTAGTGGATGTGATGCACCTTATGTACAAGATACCAAGTAGCATAATTACCAACATCAACCTGCTAGTGTAAGAAAATAGGGATACACTTCAATTTATTAAGAAACTAAATTTTATTTTACCTTAAAAACTAGCTAGAACAAATTTAGAATTTCATATATCTTAACATTGATCACCTAGCAAGTTTCATGTTCACATGATGATTCTTTAAAACTACAAACAAGTATATGTGGAGTATCACGCCCCAAATTTGGGATATAATACGACCATGCTATAGAGAGGTACTGTACTCGATAACACGAAGCCAATCAATACTGTACTCAATAACACAAAGTCAATCAATCATAATTAGTTAAATTTTATTATAATTAAAATATAAATAAAGATTTAATTTTATTATTTTTTAAATAATCAAAATAAAATTAGTTCAGAGCATCTAAATCTAAAATTGAATACCAAATCCATGTCTCAAAATCATAAATAAACAAGTTCTAAGTTCAGTTACAAAAATTCCAAGCCTGCTATCTAGATTCCCAAGCCTGGATTCTTCGTCAGTCATGATTTTATTCCTCTGTAAAAGAAAAAAAAATAAAAATGTATAAGCTACACTAGCTCAGTAAGTAAAATCTATGCTTCCTTACCAGATCAGACATAAGTTTTTTCATAATAATGCAATATTTAAAAAATAATAGATATTACAAAATAAAGCATTTCATAGAACATAATATAAAATAGGTCAAACATTAATCATGCATGCATAGATCATAAAATTTTATAAATATGATTCATAAATTATTCTTGATCATATTCATATCATATTTTAAAATATTGCTCACAGATATTCGTGCTATAGTCATTTTATACTCGTGACAGGGTCAGTGTTCTTAATCAATAAATTCTTATTTCGTATGCCAACTTTAAACCTGCTGGTAGGATCTGTGATCTTATGGATACTAGCTTCGGATGTTGATCTTCCCATAGAAATTCATTCATAGCTATCTGAGAGCTTTTAAAATTTTTATATCTTTTCTTAAAATATACATATACATAGATGGAAAAATATTAAAATTCATACTTCATAAAACATGTCATTTTCATAAAATATACTCATAAAATCAATGATTATAATAAAACATGCTTTTTTATATCTTATATGTTGATTCCTATTTTATGAAAAATATGATTTCATGAATAATAATTTATTTGCATAAAAAATATGATAATTTAAAAATGAATAAGGAGCATGAGATCCACTTATCTCGATCATCCTAAATCTTCAGGCTTCTTTGAAAGAATCAGATAATCTTATTTTAAATATTAACTCATAATTATTTTTTATTCATCAAATTTAATAAAATTAAATAATAATAAAAGAGGCAATTGATTGGATGATCAATCTGATAGACCATTCGGGCATCAAATCAATTCAAGATAATCTTGTCGGAGTCAATATGGATCCATAAAAAAAGAAGGTATGACTTGATACCAAAGTTTCTAAAGAAAAAGTAGAGAGAAGAGTGAAAGTAGAGAAAGAAAGTGAAGAGAATCTCTGTATTTGTTAAAAGATACAACCATGATTAGAATCATCAAGGACATGCCAGGATCACTTAATATGGGTTAACTGCGATCGGATATTATGAATTTATGACAAAGATTGGACTGAGATTCGACCAATTGCTTGCATTTTAAAGCAGCTTCCAATCATCTTGATTTTATCTTAGGTTCATTATGGGGTCCATGGTGCAATATTAGAGAAAGAGTAAAGCCCTAGAGAGAGAAGGAGAGAGAAAATTTTTTTTCTCTCTCTTTTCTTTTCTTTTTCTTTCTTTCTTTTCTTCTTTTCTCTCTTGGCAGGGGAGGGAGGGGCTGGTGGCTCGCACTCCAGCTAGGGGTCAGAAGATCGACGGCGGCGGCAATAGTCGATAGTGGACGACGGTGATGGAGAAAGGGATGGTCGGCGACATGATCGGCTAGCGAGAAATCAAGAAAAAGGAGAAAATAGAGGATTCTTTTGTGCTATTTTCTGGCCAAACCAGGGGCTGACGATGGTACCTAAAGCGTGGAGAAGATAGGAAAGAGAGAGAGAAAGAAGGATCGGGGTCTTACCAAAGCTCTGGTGGCATCGTTAGCTTCGATTTTCGATGAGCATAAGCAAGGGCGGCTGCAGCTTCAAGCGGGAGAAAAAAAGAGGAAGAAGAGGGGAGGAGGTCCGGCTTGTGGTTTTGGGAGAGAAAGGGATTCATGCCTTTAAATAGGGTGGAGGGGAGGCTGAATCCTCCCTGGATTTGACTTCTCCTTCAGAGGTTTCACGAGAAGAAGACTTCCCATGGGAGTTTTCTCTATTAAGTTTTTCTTTTTCAGGTTATTACATGGAGCAGCAAATTAGAAAGATCTAACAATTCATAATTTAGGATTGCAACTAGTCCTGAGCTCCGATTAATTTGGACTATAAAAGTGAATACGTTACGGTAGGAAATCTACTGTAGAAAATAATGAAACAAATGCTGAGTATAACATAAACATAGAGTAAATTAGAGGTATAAACACCAATTATTCATTTCTATCCAAAGATCCCTAATAAAAATTTCCAAGCAATGAATACCTAGCATCCTATTATCTTTTTAATTACAATCTGGGGTTTACACCTTAGATTGTTGGCTTAAAATTTTAGATTATGATTTAAGAAAGCTAATAAAAAATTTTGATTGTAAAAAATTATAAATAACTTATAAAATATCAAGATATAAAATTGATCAAATCTAGAAGCATGTTAGACAAGGTGTGTTCCCGTCTCTCATGTAGAAAAATTTGGGAAAATCATCCAAAATATGACTGGGATCCTCCACTTAGGAGCATGATTGTGGAGGTTGATGAAAACTCTTTTAGCATCCAAAAAAAGAAGAAATATTATAGTACAAAAGAGAAGTATTGGAAAAGCTTATGAAGAAAAGGCTTAGAAGGCTCTTGGATGACTTGATTAGGTTCCAAGAAAGTCTTTTTATAGCCAACAAATATGACTGATCGTTTGGGCTTTTAATAATCCATTAAGATGTTTACGAAGTCCAACGGTTAGAACCTTTAATAAGAAGACTAACTATTAAAAAAATAAAATAAGATTAAATACACATGATCATTGGTAATTAGGAGTCCAACAATCAAAAATTAACAATATGATAATAAAAAGATTAAAATATTTAAATGATAAAATTAGATAAACAAGATTAAAATGCTTGGAGGAGAATTTAGAAAAATTTTAATTTTTTTTTTTAGATTCTCTCCTACAATAATCACCGCCATCACAAGCATTCTGGAATCTTTTCTCAATACCTTCATTCTGGTTTCTCCTCCTTTCTTACCATTCCCACAAATCTGAGCTGCATACAAAATGTGGGCTATATCAAATGGGTCATGGCCTAGCCGTACATAGCATTCAACCCTAACACCCATCCTTAGCAACCTACCATAGTGGACAATGTTAACCACGTCCATCACCACTCGGCCCCTCTCCCCAGCACACACCCCACCACCAAAAAAACAAAAAAAAAGATCAGCACATGGTTACAAGCAATAAGGTCTCATTCAGCTTATTCTTGGACGCACAAGCTCCATTCCATACCAACTCAGGGCTGATAACGTATGCACCAGCTTTTGGGAAGAGCCCAGCATTCCAATTCCATAGGGTGCGCTTGATTAATCATTAAAAAAATATTTTTTTATTTTTTATTTTTTTTTAAAAAATTAAAAAATAATATTTAATAATATTATAAAAAAATAAAAAATTAAAATAATTAAAATAATTATTTTATATGTAAAGCAAAAATTTTTTACTTTTCATGTTTTTTACTTTATAGCAACGTAGTTATCAAACATATTTTTTACTTTTTTATTTTTATTCAATAATAAAAATTAAAAAATAAAATAAAAAATAAAAAATAAAAAATAAAAAATAAAAAATATAATCAAATGCAACCATAGGGGACACATGAGATGCACTTTGAACCTCTTCTTTCAATTTAGTTTGCTTTTGATGGTTCGGACATGACAAAAAGATCCTATTTGAACACATTTAATACTCTTCTAAATGAATTTATCATTTTATGGTCAAGTTAAGCATGTATGTTGTTGTTGACATAAAAAATGAATTGCTGCATATATAACATACGTCAGAAATATTCTCTCAAAAAAAAAAATGTATATATATAGAGATAGATTGGACTCCGATCGATCGGAGCCTAGTCTATATCCGATCGAATCCTTGATCGTTGAATGAGCATGCAACTTCGAATCGCACCTAAAAAGTCATGTCGGCTGAAAAAAAAAAAGCATGCAATTGTGCATGCCTAAAAAAAAATAAAAAAAAAAACTAAGATGTTTTTTTCATGCTTGTAGACACCTACAGATGCCCTATAGGCACCTATAGGCAGGTTTTCTTTTCAACCCTTAGGTGCCTGTAGACATCTATAGGTTTCTTTCCTACGCTTAGGCTACAGTTTTTTTCAGCCCTCAGGCGCCTACAAAGTTTTTTTTTTTTTTTTTTTTTTCAAAACTTAGGCACCTGTAGGCATCTTGAAAAAATTTTTTTAAGTGGCCTATTTTAGTCTGAAGGTACTTTCAGGATTGAAAAATTTGAAAAAAAAAAAGACCTTTAGTACCTGAAAAAAATATCACCTTTATTTTTTTCAGGTGCATGCACGTGCCTATTTTTTTCAGTCCTCAAGGCATACCTTTTCAGATGCTATTTTCGAAGATGTGCACTAATCGATCGGTTGGGGTCCAATCGAATATGAATTGAGATCCGATCGAGCGGAGCCCAGTCTATCTTATATATATATATATGCGAAGAACACATCATAGATGGAAGATAAAGATAGTGTAGGACTAAAATTGATGTGATTGTCTCTCTTCAATTTTGATTGTGTTGCTAAGGGAAAGAGATCTAAACTTTAATTATCTGGGGGAAGAAAAGGAAAATAATTGATGCACA
The DNA here is from genome assembly GCA_006176705.1 of Cocos nucifera. Lineage (NCBI taxonomy): Eukaryota > Viridiplantae > Streptophyta > Magnoliopsida > Arecales > Arecaceae > Cocos > Cocos nucifera. The sequence continues at coordinate 278,215 of QRFJ01001231.1, read as the reverse complement.
ATGTATTGTTTTTTGGTTAAATGGAACCATACAAGATACTCTTCATTAATATAAAATAAACTTTGACATATAAATCACAATAAGAGAGAAGAAATTTTGTTTATATATTGGATGTAGATTTGTTTTTTTCACTGAAAAGGGGTTGAAAGGAGGCCATGATGGTGCATGTTAGCACGAAGTGTGGCTTGGCAATGCTATTGCTGGCGATGATCTTCATATGGTGCACTGAGGCGACAGCGCAGACCATGACACAGCAATTAGAGGTACAGCAGCTCCTAAAGCGATTGAATAAGCCCGCAGTTAAGAGCATCAAGGTCCGCCTCCAACTACTTGTTTACTTATTATTTTTTTGGATTTTTTTTTTCTTGTTAGCGTCAAGAAATATTTTTTGTTCACTCCAAGAGAATTTTTGATAGATTTTCTATATTACTTTTCAATAAAAATCTATTTTACAAAGTAAATTTATTTATTTAAAGAAGAACTTTAATTTGGTTAGAATTTTTAAGTTATTTAATTTAATATTAATTTTTTTAAAAGGAATTTTGATCTCTATGTCACATATTTTTTTATTATTGTTCTTGTGTCATCTTTCATGGGTATATATGGTTTTCTTCCCATATTATCGCCACTCTGCAAAATCTCCTTTAGGAATTGATATATTATTATTATTATTTTGTCAAAATATGAGTTAGCCGTTTAGTATATGAAATATATGTTAATTGGTTGTTCATCTGTTATATATTTATTATTTTTTAATTATTTTCTGTCAAACCTGGATGGCTTCTCAAGATTTTATTGCTTGTTTGTCTTGATATGGAAAAGGTTTGCCGTTACATGTAAAAAGGAGAGTACATGGGTTTCTGGAATCTGTGCCAGGACTTGATTGGGGCTCAACCATCGGTAACTTAGCCATAGAAGTATTTTTACCTTTTCAGGGACTTATTTTTCAGATGATCCATATGAAAGGTGGTCTGATCCCTCCATTCATGAGAAATCTATAGCATTGTTTGCATGATTTTTTTTTTTTTTTTGGCATTTGAAACCATTTCTAGGTCATTTTGTCCCTTCCGTTTGAGACGTCTTTGCGTTTGAAATCTATAGCTCGATTGTCCACCTTCATCAATTTGGCAACTAACTTTGTTCGGGTTCCTGACCGTGGTGAAGAGGTGTGGGAGTTTCTTTTTCAGATTGCAAATTGTACCGCACCAAATCCATGGTGGGTAACACGCTACACTACGCCTCGTATTTCACCAATTACCCACCATACATATGCTTCGGGATTTGCGCTTGCACCTGATGCATGCAATAATTTCTTCTTTTTCAGAGGTCCGTTGTTGAGCCGGCCAAGCGTCTTTCTAGAAGAAGATTGATTCCCGCGTTTATTAGCTCCCGCAACGTATACGATATTTTTAAGACTCTTTTTTTTTTTTGATAAATATTATAAAAAAATTAATTTATTTTTCTATTGATCAATTTATTTATATTTTTATATTTTTTTAAATAAAAAAGTTATTTTTTCATGAATAGCATTTATTCATGAAATATAGAAAAATTTTATCTAGGAGGTGGCTAAATCATTTTCTCATAAATTAGATATTTAATTTTATATCTAAAATATTCAATTTTTATTTTAAATATTTTTATCATTTAATGCTCAATAATTCAGTCATTCATTTTTTTTAAATCTAAAAAATATAAGAGATATTTTGAAAAATATGAATAAATTTTAATAACTTATTTAAAAAAATAGTAATGTAGATTTTGATACAATTTATTCATGTATAAAAGAATATAGATAAATTATTTTTTTATCTAAATATTATTTAAAAAATATTTATTTAAAAAAATATAATTTTTTAGATAAATATTTCATTGCTCCATGGTTTGTTTGGCTCGTTGAAGAGAGATTCCTCCTCCACCATCTGAGAAGAAGTGACCTGTTGAACAATGCAAGATTAGTGATTCCCATCCCTCCTGAATCTTTTGGGCCTACAAATGGTGTTGGCGTCTTGGAGGAAATTGGAAAACTCAAAATTTCTTCTAACCAATTCCTAATCTTTTGTTTTGTTTAGTTTCATATTGAATAGGAGAAAACTTGAGAAGGGGTTTATATTAAAATCCCTACTCTTCCGTGTTGCTAAAAGTTTTAGTTTGGGACCAAATGATACATACGCGCACCCGGCTTGCACATCAATGGGTTGCTGTGGTAGGGCTCACATTTAATTTTTTTAATATTTTTTTCCTTTAATGAATATGGTTTTTTTTATTATTATTATCATTTTCCTTATTTGGTTCAGGATAAATATAATTAATATTATTTAATGTTAATCACTCAATTAATAGCTTTTTTTCACTGCTTTTCTACTTATTAGATGAATTAAAACTATATTTAATATTTGATCATTGGATTAGCTCAAATGGCTAAATCTTGGGTTTAAAAATTAGGCCCTCGATAGGAGTTGGGATATGCAAGAAAAATTTATTCTTTTTTTTTTTAATCTAATTTTCTTTTTATTTTTTTTTAAATTTTTTTTTAAATTTTTTTTAATTAATTTATTTACTGTTTGGTTAAAGCTTTATCATTCTACATGATTATATTCAAAAATAAGTTCTCGGATTATATTTTATGATAAAATTTTCGAGATTGATTTTGCATGGTGGTCAAGAATCAGGACGGTATGCTCCACATCTTCAAAAAAATTTTGTTTTCTTAATTTTTTTATAAAATTTTAATTAAAGCATTCAATTTGTACTCCTCATAAAAATAAGTATGTACTTTTATCAATCTTTTGGATGTGAAGTTCTCTCTCTAAATTTTCTAGAAGCTCTAAGAAATTCTTCGTTATCTCGAGCACCTCAAGCTCCTCTTGCGATTCTCAGCCGGCCGACTGCCGAGAGCCTCTCTCTCCTCCCCCCCCTCCCTCCCCCTCTCTCTTTTTCCCAACTCCCCTATGTTCTCTCTCTCTCTCTCTCTCTCTCTCTCTCTCTCTCTCTCTCTCTCCTTTCCAGTGTTGGCTAGCCGAATACAGTCAGCCGCATCTCGCCTTCTTTCTTCTTCCCTCTCACCCTACCTCTCTTTCTCCCTCTCTTCCTCCTTTGCTCTCCCTCTCTTCTCTTCTTCTCTCCTCCCTCTTCCTCCCACTCTCTCTTCTTCTTTTTCTTCATTGGGCACCTCCTCCTCCCTCCCCCCTCTCTCTCTCTCTTTCCGCTCTCTTCCTTCTCCGTTCCTCTTCCTTCCTTCCCTCTTTTCCTTCCTCTCTCCTCTCCCATCCTCCAGCCCTTCAGGAGTCTTCCCCCTTCCTTTCTTCCTCTATTCTAGCATCTTGGAAGATAAAGATGGCGCGCAACTTTTCCTTTTCGGCTGTTGGATTCATCTCACTTCCCCTCTCTCTCCCTTCATCTTTCTCTTCTTAGCAGCAGTAGTAGGCCCCTCCCTTGTTTCTACCCTTGGTGCAGCGTCCGCAGTTCCTTGGGTGCTCTTCGACAGTCAGACAGCTCTCCCTAGCCGTCGGATCCATCATCCCCCTCCATCTTCTCCCCTCTCCTCCCTTTTCCTCTTTTTTCCCTCTCTTCCTCCTCTCTTCCATCATGAAATTGCCCTCTTTATTCTCCCTCCCTCCCTCCCTCCCTCTCTCTCTCTCTCTCCCCCCCTATCTTTTCCTAATGAAGCTGTCCATTCCCAGTCTCCAAGTTTCAACATTGCAGTTTATCTATATCACTCCTCCCTCCCTCTTCTCTTTTCTCGAAGTTGGCTGGCCCCTCTTCCCCACTCCGTCGAGCCCCTCTTTCTCTTTTTATCTCTCTCTCCCACCTATTCTCTCTTTTCTTGGTTCCAAAACTCCTCTCTCTCCTTATTCCTTCTTCCCGACACAGCTCTGTTCTTATGGGTTGATGCTAGATGGATCCGGTCGTTGGCCAGCCATCGAAGCTTTTCTTGGTTTTTTCTCTTGAATAAATTTTTTATTTTAAGCACCTGAAAATTCATAAATTCATCCTTAAAATATATGATTAAAATAATAATTACTTAAATATTTTATAACCATAAAAATTAATGAATCAACAAATGTCTATCATGTCCGTAGCCTCGACCTCTGTATGCCATGTCCACGTCCTCTTTAATTGATTGGAAGAATTTGCGCCACCATGGTTGTCATCAGAAGCACCTACTACCTGTAATCTTCCATCTCTTTCTCTTGTTCCAAAATCTCTGCTTCTTTGAAAACCCCCTCTTTAGGTTGAACACCCTTGTCTTGGAGAGTAAGTTTGGCCTGGAGTGCATGTTCTACTGGCTTTTCTTCTCCTCTTCATAAGCCTTTGTTCATGAGCTTGAAGAGATCCCATAAGCTATTCTACTGTCATTTACTCCAAATCCTTTGATTCTTCTATGGCCACAACCACAAAATTGAACTTTTGATCTAAAGACTGCAATATCTTCTCCATTACACGAACATCACTCAATTCTTCTCTATTTCTTCTTATTTGATTAACAATGGAAATAACTTTTGAAAAATAATGAGAAATAGATTCTAAACTTTCCTTGTGAAGGGCTTCAAATTGATCTCTCAAGGCCTGCAACTGAATTTCGTTTAATCCTGCTCCACTGAATACTTCGTGAAGTAATTCCCAGACCTCCTTTGAAGTCTTTGCTGGAGCAATCATCTCAAACATAGCTTCATCAAAACCTTGATAAATTATAAATGATGCCTTCTTATCTCTTTTTCTTAATTCTTTAAGCCGATCCTTTTCCTCCTTCTCAAGCCTTGCTTCTTCTTCTGCTGTGCTTGGTTTAAAATAGCCATCTTCTACAAGCTCCCATGCATCTAGAGATCCCAAGAGTGCTTTTATTTGAATGCACCATATGTCATAATTGTCTTTTTGTTAATTTGGTAACCTGTGATTGAAAAGTACTGACTGAATCCAATTTTTTCAAGTTTGAAAGCTCTGATACCAGATTTTTGTAGGCTGTGTTTTTTTTTTTTTAATACTTTTTTTTTTTTTTAATTTCTGTCATATATCACTATAAGCTGGTTATATTTTTTTTTAAATGCATGCAGAAAATTCTACACTTAACTGCATCTATTCATGTTTCAAGAACTACTGTCAAACTTCCCCATAAATCTTACGCAGTCTCCTATGTTCAACTAGTCAAAACATTAATTACAAGTTTAAATCCCAACAAAAACCTCTTGCTGAAAGTAGCTAGAGAAGGAATGCCCAGTCGATGTTATCGAATGCCTTCTCAAAGTCGACTTCGTAAAGGATGCCTTTATGTTTATATTTTATGCAGTAGGATATGATCTCAGAGGCAGCAGCAAAGTTTTCTGAAATACACCTTTTCCTTACGAAAGCACCATATCTTCCCCTTCTTTCTGTCCATGTCTTGATCCATTGGTGGCTGAGGAAAATCTGATCATGTTTTATATAGCAAATGGTAAAAAAAAAAAAAAATTATACATGATAGTTTGGAAGCACGGTAGCAAGAAAATATTTTTGTACAATGCTCGCACAAAAGTAGAAATTTTATTACGTTTCTTTGAAAATGTTTTATTTTCTATCATTTACCCGCAGTAGTGCCGTCTAATTTATAGAGTTAAAAGCATTCCTCTGTACTTATTTGGGCATTAAAAACTCTTGAACTGTGTTATTTTCTAAGTAGTTTAGCATTTTATTCTTTCAGTTTCTAAAAATAAAAGTTTTATTCCTTTTGTTCATTCAGTACAATTCCATCTAGTTTTCGTCGTAATCTTCCTTTTTTGTGGTACTTATTTGGCATTTTTCACTGTAAAGCTTCTTAATTTGTGGTTTCATTTGTTCCAACGTTTATTTTTCTTTCAAAAAGAGCCCGGATGGAGATATCATAGACTGTGTCCATATCTCTGATCAGCCAGCCTTTGATCATCCTTTACTCAGAAACCATACCGTCCAGGTGTGCTCTCTTTCCCCTCACTTCGTCTTCTTTTCAAATTCTTCCCCTATCACTTAATGTTTACTCCTGGTGGCATGATCCCTTTATTTTGGGTCTACTTTGCGAAAAATCTTCAGATGAGGCCAAGTTTCCACCCATTAGGCCTATACGATGAGAACAAGATTGCATCAAAGATGGAAACTGAATCCATACCTCAGATTTGGCATCAAAATGGGAGGTGCCCCGAGGACACCATCCCCATTAGGAGGAACAAGAAAGATGATGTGCTAAGGGCCAGCTCTGTCGAAAGATATGGGAAGAAGAGCCACAGGACGATCCCAAATCCCAGTTCTGTAGATCCCAATGATTTTGGCGTAGCGCATGAGGTATATTTACTTTTCCATTTCTTTCCCATGCTCCTTCGCCTTCCTCATTTGTGTTTGTTGGTGGGTCTTCTTGAGTAGTATGCGATTGCTTACGTAGAAGGAGATAGCTACTATGGAACACAGGCAACCATGAACGTCTGGAACCCGAAACTGGAATCACCATTTGAGATCAGTCTGTCTCAGCTTTGGATTGTTGGTGGTCCTGATCAACTTAAAAATACTATCGAAGCTGGCTGGATTGTATGTTATTGTATCAATTTCAAGTAAATAGAAAGTAGCCTTAATTACAAGAAATTCTGAGAGTCCTCTCTTCATGCATTAACTAACTTCTGCTGTTTACTCTTTGTTGTGAAAAAAAAAAAAAAAAATCAGGTTAATCCAAGTCTGTATGGAGATAATAAAACAAGGCTATTTATTTACTGGACTGTAAGTTAATATTCCTTCATTTTTCTCTTGTCCTCCATGTGTTGTTTCTATTAGCTTCTCCTTTCCCCAAGTTCTTTTACACCTTGTCTTCCATGAGTTTATTCAAATAAATTTATGATCGTTCGATTGTTCATTATTTTGAGTTTTTTTTTTTTTCCTCGTTCTCTTCTAACAAATTATATGAAAGAGATGAGATGCCGCAGACATTCTTCATTTCGATAGATGAGACAGGGCAGAAATTATAAAAATTGGTGGCTTCTAATATTCTTCGGTGAAAATTTCAGCAAGATGATTATAAATCAACAGGCTGCTACGACCTGAAATGCCCTGGGTTCATTCAAGTCAACAAGGAAATAGCATTGGGTGCCAGCATCTACCCTATTTCAAGCTACGGTGGAAGCCAATATGAAATCACTTTATTAGCCTGGAAGGTAAACACAATAATTCAAGTGATTTTTACTTTTTGTCCAAACTCCTAAACTCTCGGTGCCGCAAATTTATACAATAGTCATGTTTAATTACTTTCTCCCTTTTCATCTATAAATCACAATTAATATTCATATGGTTTTTATTTTTTGAGCAGGATCCAGAATCGGGGAATTGGTGGTTGCAGTATGGGAATCTATCTCCATTGGGCTATTGGCCTTCATCCTTATTCCCTTATTTGACAAATGGTAGCGTCCTAGTAGAATGGGGAGGGGAGATTGTGAATTTAAATTTAAATGGTCTGCACACCTCCACACAGATGGGCAGCGGCCATTTCCCGGAAGAACGCTATGGTAAGGCGAGCTACATCAGAAACATTCAAATAGTTGATCAGTCCAACAATCTTCAAGCTCCTCAAGGGATTGCCACTTTCATTACGGGACCCGACTGCTATAATATGAGGAGTTACCGCAGTGGTTACTTCTACCATGGGGGTCCTGGTAGAAATCCCAATTGTCCATAGAAGGCCCTAACCATCTGGTTTGTGGGAAAAACCAACCGCAAAAAAATATTTGAGAAAAAATAAAGGTGAACAATAAATGCCAATGAAAATAAATAGTTTTTCTTTTCTGTGTAATCGGGTAAATTTAATGGCCCACAAGTAAGTGAGACGCAATGAATTTTAATGTGGAAACACTTCCAATGTGGAGGATGAAAATTGCTGGACCTGTTTCAGCAAAATTTCCACCATATATTGTGAATATAATGGGATTACACCAAGTATTTCTACTAAAACTAAAGATCACCATGAAGCAATATCAGCACCTATGGAGTGGAAATTCAAGAAAGCACCAACAATATCTCACCAAGCGAGTATGTCAAATCCAAGTAACAATAGGAGAAATCAATGATCCAAACAATTAAAGTTGAAGAACAAATGCCAAGATTCACCACCTAAAATTGGAGATATATTAGAACTAAAATTATCATTCAATCTTCCGATGAAGTCTCTAATCTAAGAGGATCATTGAGCTCAATGTGGACCACTTTCGACACTAAGGAAGTACATGGTAGAGTTTAGGAGTAAGATATGCTATATTGTAAAGTCAAATTTTGTACCTTATTAAAATGACTTTTTTTTTCCCCTAAATGGGCATCTTTTCAAAATATGTGATCTAGCTAAATTAAATTTTATTGTTTGGGATGGTTAAACTGAAAAATTTCCTTTCCGAAAAGACATTGACCGGGTGAATCTCTCAATCTAAGAAGAATTAGGTAGTGTGGTTGGAGGTAAAGTCAATGTAGAAATCAAGATCTATCTTTCATAAATTTTAGGCTTTTTATATTTATTTCTATTAAATATATCTATTTTGAAAAAAATTAGTTCTACATCAACTAGAAGAGGAATTATACCTAGATTTTTGTGTAAGAATGAAGGCCACCAGCAACAGATACAAGTTGCATACATATCTTAGTCTATTATGGATCAGTGAAAGTAAAGGGGACTTAACCTTATTTTGGCCAAATTTGCTACTTTTCTTAAATCTTATTAAGAGAATTGAGTTGAGCATGTTGGGGGAATTGCTATCTTATCCCTAACAAGATCAGTCTTGCCCTTCTCAATGAGGCTTCTTTTCTCTTCTTTCCTCCTCCTTATTTTTTGTCATGCACAAAAGAAAGGGGGTTAAAGCCCATGGATGAGGGTGCCATGTTATATACCCTCCCTTCTTCCTTTTCCTATAAGTGTGCATCTATCCCATCACATGGGTCATCACCCACTCAACAAAACTTGTCTTCAAACTTATTTAGAGCGTTTCACCAAACCCACTATCTTTCTACACATCTCAAGCCTTTTCCTGGGCAATGATTTTGCCATCATATCTAACCCATTCTTATCGACATGAATTTTTTCATGACATCATAACTTCATCTCCAAAGTATCTTAAATTCAATAATATTGCACTTTAATATACCATCACTTGGATTGAAAAGTTAGATTCTTACTGGGATGAATAGTGCTTTAACTATCATAAAAAGCACTCTATTTCTCTTGCTGTTCTCTTACTTCAGGATCAATTCTTGGGAAGTTTTCCATCTACAATATTTCTTCACAGGCTTCATTCATTAAAAGATATTCAATTTCAATTGTAGACAGAATAACACTTTTATAATTTTGATTGCCATGATAATTCTCCTACAGCAAAAGAAATCAAGTACGGTAATGTATTTGTAGAATCAATATCACCAGTCTTGCTAGCATCCATGCATCCATCCAATATAAGTTCATCATCATAAAAACACAAACAAATCCTAGAAGTACATCTAAGATACATGATAATTAATTTTATAGCTGACCAATATTCTCTGCTAGGATTAATGAGGAATTAACTGACAATACCAACTATATGAGTAATTTTAGGCCTTGTGTGAACTATGGTGTATATCAAACTACCAATGTGGATGCAAAAGGCACTTTCTTTGTATCTTCTTTTTCTTTGAGCTCTATTCTTGTAGGAAGGTTTTCATTGATATTATTTCTCTACAGGCTTCATTCATTACAATATATTTGGTCTTTGTGGTAGACAAAATAATATGCTTTTATAATTTTGATTGTCATCACACTTCTCCCCTAGCAAAAAAGGTCAAAGTATCTTGTGAACTTCTTAGAATCAACATCATTAGCTATGTTAGCATCCATATACCTATCCAACTTAGGTTTACCACCACCAAAATCCAAATATATCTTGGAAGTACCTCCGAGATACCTGAGAATCTATTTTCAACCGACTAGTAGATGTTGCTTGCTAAGATTAAAGAGGAATTAATTGACAATAGTAATTGCTTGAGCAATTCTAGGTCTTGTGCAAACTAACTATGGATTTACAAAGCACTTTCTTCATTTCTTCTTTATCTTTAGCGCTCACAGGATACTGCTTGGAGCTTATATTGAAGTAACCTATAAACAGAGCACATAATAGTGTCGGTTTACTCAGATTAATCTATCTAACATTTTCTCAGTATATCTCTCCTCAGATTAGAGAGCAACCACTTCCTATACTTTCTATTTTGGCAGATTATCATACAAAGAATTTAATTTTTCCTGGTCCCAAGTTCTCTATTGAAAGAACTTGCTTGATTCTCTCTTCAACCCAGTAATCTTACTAGTATCTTGGCATACAATAACATATCATTCATGTAAAGTAAGGGAAAAATAAAATAACTATCAAAAAATTATACAATTATCATAAGCAATTTATTGTAGCTATGATACAGTATGAAGGAGCCAAACTTTTTATACCAGGTTCTTACATGGGCTTACAAAAACTAACATCGAGCTCTTGAGACTTCATCAGAGAGCACCACATTCAAGAAAGACAACTGGAATTAACTTAAAGCAATTTTCTTCAGGTAAGATCAGACGAAATTTGTGAAGTTCCGATTATTTGAAAGAATTATCTTCGGTATGGCACGTGCCTCTTTGCATGGTGAGCTTTATTGTTACGGTTGGTGGAGGATGTCATGCCCTCTAATTCGAGAGTACTGTAACCACGGTCGGAAAAAATTTTAAGAAACTTCAGCACGTAAGTTGATGGATCATATATTTCTCGTTCCTAACGCATGCATAATATTACGGGTTTGACGGCCCGGTCCACTAGACCGGCCGGACCTGAGCTTGTCCCAACCACTGGCCCGCGCGTGACCAGAAACGGAAAACTCTCTTCTTTCCCTCCGAAGACTCCGGCTAGGATCGGAGTCCTAGGCCCGCCGGACTCTTGCGGAACCATAGAGCTGGACTCCTCTATAAGAAGAACTCCCCACCGCTCCATGACTCTCCACCACCAAGAACAACCCTTCTTTCTCTCTCCTTTTCTCGTTGGAGTTCGACACCTCCCCGCCGGAACTCCGGATACCACGCTCGCGGGAGCCAAGGTAAAGCTTGCCTTTATTCTTATCTGCTCTCTCTAGCCTTGAACCATTGTTTCCAGCCTCGATTTCGCTAGAAATCAAGCTAGAAACCACCTACCCTCTTTTTCCGATCACTTTTCCCCTTTTTCGGACGATCGCCGCGGCTGTTATTCTTTATGGAGCCCTCGGTCGAGTTCCCCATGGTGGCCGCCGGTGGACGACAAACGCTCAAAGCATAAAGAACCCCCTGTTTTCCCTGTTTTCGGCCCTTTTCATTGTTTTTTTTGCCGGCCGGTCGCTGACGCCGGCTGCTATCCGCCGTTAGGCACCGACGCGTGTGGCCCACCCTCTGGCATTGATCACCACGACCACAGCTGCGGTCCGCCTTTCTTCCCCTGTTTTGCCAATGAAGAAAAAGAAAAAACAAAAAGATCCTCATAGGTTAAGCATGCATATCAGTTAAGCATAACGTTGTTGCTGACATAAATAACGGCTTGCTGCGTAACATAACGCCAGGCACGCACCACAGCTTATAGGTTACGTTGGACTAAACTTCATACATTGTTTATTTTGATGGTGTCGCTAAGGGAATTCACATATTTTAATTAATTTAATTGGGGGAATAATCGATGCATGATGATCAGATATGCTCAAGAATGTATATGCTTTTGGATAACTTGACATAAGATACACTTCATTAATATAAGATATGCTTTGACAAGAAATTTTGATTAATATATTGGATGGAATATTTATTTTATTTTCTTTGAAAAAGGATCAAAAGAAGGAGCCAATGAAGGCACATGTTAACATGAGCCATGGCTTACTAGTGCAGGCCACAGCACAGCAATTGACGGTGTGGCAGCTCCTAAAACGATTGAATAAGTCCGCCGTCAGGAGCATCAAGGTCTGGTATTCTACTATTCTCTCATTTATTCATTTCTTGATTTTTTTGGCTTTCTAGGGTTAAAAAATATCTTTTGTTTGCTGTGAGAGAGTTTTCACTAGATTTTCTGAATTGTATTTCAATAAAAATCAATTTTACAAAGCATTTATTTATTTAAAGAAGAGAAGAAAGCCAAAGTAGTCAACGTTCTATATTATATACAGATAGTTTATATACTTAAGTTTTATGCTTTTCGTTCATTCAGTGCAATCTAGACTGTGTGGTTACTTTTAGCATTTTTCACTCTATTACTTCTTGATTTATTGTTTCATTTGTTCTATTTTTTTTTTTTAAAAAAAAAGAGCCCGGATGGGGATATCATAGACTGTGTCCAAATCTATCATCAGCCAGCCTTTGATCATCCTTTACTCAAAAGCCATACTGTCCAGGTGTGCTCTTTATCCTCCTCACTTCCTCTTCTTTTCAAATTCTTTACACCTGGTGGTCTCTTTACTTTGTCTTCATTTTGTGGAAAATCTTCAGATGAGGCCAAGTATCCCCCCATCAGGCCTTTATGATGAGAATGAGGCAGCATCCAAGATGGAAACAAGCTCCATACGTCAGCTTTGGCGTCAAAATGGATGGTGCCCCGAGAACACCATCCATCCCTATTAAGAGGACCAAGAAAGATGATGTGCTGAGAGCCAGCTCTGTCGAAAGATATTGGAAGAAGAGCCACGGGACCATCCCAAATCCCACTTCTTCATATTTGCCAGCGATTGTCAAAGGACATGAGGTGTATAATTTTGAAAATATATGAAAAAGGAGTAGCTTAGAAACAAAGTATCTCTTACTTTTCCATTTCTTTCCCATGCTCCTTTGGCTTTCTCATTTGTGTTTGTTGGTGGGTCTTCTTGAGTAGCATGCGACTGTTTATGTAAAAGGAGATAGCTACTATGGAGCAAAGGCAACCATGAATGTGTGGAACCCGAAACTGGAATCACCATTTGAGTTCAGTCTGTCTCAGCTTTGGATTGTTGGTGGTCCTGATCAACTTTTAGATACTATCGAAGCTGGCTGGCATGTATGTTAATAGAAAGTAGTTTTAATATTCCATGAAATTCTGAAAGTCCTCTGTTCACGCATTACCTAACTTCTGCTGGTTACTTCAGTTGTGGAAAAAAAACAGGTTTATCCGGGTCTGCATGGAGATAATAAAACAAGACCATTTATTTACTGGACTGTAAGTTAATATACCTTCACTGTTCTCTTGTCCTCCATGTGTTGTTTCTATTAGCTTCTCCTTTCCTCATGTTCTCCTACCTTGTCTTCCATGAATTTTTTTAAAATAAATTTATCTTATCAAATAAAAGAGATCGTTGGACTGTTCATTACTTTGAGTTTTTCTGTTCTCTTCTAATAAATTATATGAAAGATATGAGGTGCCACAGACATTCTTCATTTCGATGGATGGCATAGGGCAAAAATTATAAAAATTGGTGGCTTCTAATATTTTCCGGTGAAAATTTCAGCAAGATGGTTATCAATCAACGGGCTGCTACAACCTACTCTGCCCTGGGTTCATTCAAGTCAACAAGGAGATAGCATTGGGTGCCTCCTCCAGTTCCGTTTCTAGCTATCGCCGGCAACAAAATGAAATCACTTTATTAGCCTGGAAGGTAGACACAAAAATTCAAGTGATTTTTTACTTCTTGTCCACACTCCTAAACTCTTGGTGTAGCAAAACTACAATAGTCATATTTAATTACTTTCTCACTTTTCATCTATAAATCACCATAAATATTCATATGGTTTTTATTTTTTGAGCAGGATCCAAAATCGGGGAATTGGTGGTTGCAGTATGGGAATCTACCTCCATTGGGCTATTGGCCTTCATCCTTATTCCCTTATTTGACAAATGGTTGCGTCCTAGTAGAATGGGGAGGGGAGATTGTGAATTTAAATTCAAATGGTCAGCACACCTCCACACAGATGGGCAGTGGCCATTTCGCAGAAGAAGGTTATGGTAAGGCGAGCTACATCAGGAACATTCAAATAGTTGATCAGTCCAACAATCTTCAAGCTCCTCAAGGATTGCCACTTTCATTGCAAGACCCAACTGCTATAATACGAGGAGTTACAGCAATGGTTACTTCTACCATGGGGGTCCTGGTAGAAATCCCAATTGTCTATAGAAGACCTTAACTTTTTGGCTGGTGGGAAAAAACCAACCGTGAAAAAATATTTGAGAAAAAATAACAGTGAGTGTGATCAAGTAAACTTTCAAAATCACCAAACAATAATATTCAAGCCACACTAAATAATCAATATGAAAGTAAATTTAATAGCCCTCAAATAAGAGAGACACGATGAATTTTCGTGTAGAAACCCTTCCAATATGGAGGATGAAAATTGCTGGACCTGTTTCAGCAAAACTTCCACCATATATTGTGAATATAATGGGATTACTCCAAGTATTTCTACTAAAACATCAGCACCTGTGGAGTGGAAAATCAAGAAAGCACCAACAATATCTCACCAAGCGAGTATGTCAAATCCAAGTAACAATAGGAGAAATCAATGATCCAAACAATTAAATTTGAGAAGAACAAATGCCAAGATTCACCACCTAAAATTGGAGATATATTAGAACTAAAATTATCATTCAGTCTTCCGACGAAGTCTCTAATCTAAGAGGATCATTGAGCTCAATGTAGACCTCTTTCGACACTAAGGAAGTAAATGGCAGAGTTTAGGAGCAAGATATGCTATATTGTAAAGTCAAATTCTGTGCCTAATTAAGATGACTTTTTTCCCCCCTAAATGGGCATCTTTTTGAAATATGTGATCTAGCTAAATTAAATTTTATTGTTTGGGTTGGTTAAACTGAAAAATTTTCTTTCAAAAAAAATTTTTACTAGATGTGTCTCCTAATCTAAGAAGAATTAGGTAGTGTGGTTGAATATAAAGTCGATATAGAAACCGAGATTTATCTTTCATAAATTTTAGCTTTTTTATATTCATTTCTACCAGTCATATTTGTTTTGAAAAAAATGAGTTTTATATAGATTAGAAGAGGAATAACACCTAGATTGTGTAAGAATGAATGCCATCAGTACAAATACAAGTTGCATATCTTAGTTTATTATGGATTAATAAAAGTAAAGGGGACCTTGACCTAATTCTTGACAAATGTGCTACTTCTCTTAAATCTTATTAAGAGATTTGAGTTGAGCAAGTTGGTAGAGTTGCTTTCTTATCCCTAACAAGATAAGTCTTGGTCTTCTCAATGAGGCTCCTTTTCTCTTCCTTCTTATTTTTTGTCATGCACAAGAGAAAGGGGTTAAAGCCCATGGATGAGGGTGCCATATTATCCCCACATTTTTCTTTTCCTATAAGTGTGCATCTTGTTGTGCAGGATCCCCTGACGTTCTATTGAGGTTGAAGGAAGAGTGGGACACACCTCCTTCCACCATGCTTGGAGGCGCGCCCCCTAGGGCATTTGGCATGTGAAAGACTAGAGAGAGATATATAGAAGAAAACGGCTATAATGATCTCTCACTATTAAAGTTTACAACATACATATATATTTATACCTATATATCAACCAAAATCCAATCCGTAAAAAACTTCGTAGGCTAACCCAGTTCGAATGCACTCACCTAAATCTATGTACACCTATGGTTTGATCATGCACTCAATCCCATGGATTCAAACCTAGTCCAAACTTTGATTAGCCCCATGAGACCTACAAACTAGGACCTCATAACCGTAGAGGGCTGAACCTTTGCCCTAGGACTAAACCAATCCTAGTCTTTCGAAATCAATATCCTGACTCTTTTCGTGGCCTTCCAAGGCTTGGGAGCACCACTAATCTTAACAATCTTCACCTTGATGCTTTCAAGTGTTGGCAAATTCTGCGTGAATCATCTGTACCATCCTGCTTCCTCCAGAGCCAATACTATCCCCTCGAAGCTACCTCACCTCCTTAGCTGCAACATTGACTTGTGCTCCACAACCCCTGAGACTCATGCTCCACCGCACTTTTTGGCCTCAAACTGATGTCCTCCTGCTTTGATCTCATGGCCGCAACACCAATCTGTGCTCCGCAGCGCATCCAGACAACTTCCTGTGCAAACTCTAACATCTCCGCCAATCCTCTTCAGCTGCTATGCACCCTTGAAGATTTTTGAGATGACCACGTCTATAGCTGAAGATCTATGCTTGCTCCTTAGCACCATCCTAGATTTTGTAGGATCTTTTCTACTTGGCAGTTGTATCACTTTTTTTAGACTTTTCTGAAGATCCACTGATGAGGACATTACCCAACAGCATGTTTATTGATGTACTTCATTTTTTTTTAATTTTTATATTATTTGGGTGTATGTAGGTGTATGGAATTGGGTGCAATTTCTTTTTAACTCATGTACATGTTTCAAAGCATGAGGTGGAACTAGATTATTAGGAATCAGATCTTTTTGTTAATTAGAGATATTATTAGTTTGTTAGGGAGTTTGTTATTTTAATAGGGTTTGTTAGAATTTGTTATAGCCCATTATATATGGGTTGCTTTTGTAAATGGAAAAGAGTGAACGGAATTGAAAATTGAACCTTGCTTCTTCCCCTCCAGAGTGTTCTTCCTCTCTTCTTCTTCTTCTTCTCTTCTCCTAAGCTTCTTCTTCTTCTCTTCTCCTAAGCTTCTTCTTCTACTTCTTCTTCTTCTTCCCAACTAATTTTTCTCCCCTAAGTACTAGTGACCCAGCTCCTTTCCTATTCTAGTCATCGTGAGCACCGCCATCTGCATCACCACCGTTTAAGCATTCCCTAGCTGGCTGAGTGTCTCCCACCAGTATAACATCTTCCTTCGCACCAACCCACCTTCTCAGCCCACTTTCGCCCTGGTTGCCTCCCTCCGCTGCCATCAAACCCCACTACCCATCCTCCTCTACTCCC
This sequence comes from Cocos nucifera, assembly GCA_006176705.1. Classification (NCBI taxonomy): domain Eukaryota; kingdom Viridiplantae; phylum Streptophyta; class Magnoliopsida; order Arecales; family Arecaceae; genus Cocos; species Cocos nucifera. The sequence goes on along the minus strand of QRFJ01001231.1, from coordinate 261,327 downwards.
GACACCAACAACCAGCCACCCCGACCATCGGACGTCTGAGACGCCATCCACCATCGCCCTCACCCCTCATTCCACCCTCCTCCACCCTTGTTTGGTCCTGCTCTAAGCTATCTACCACATCGCCCTCCACCGCTCTTGCCGCAACCCACCATCAACATCACCGCACCGCCATTTTCCAATTGAACCACCACCCACCATCGCAAGCACCACCCCCTTCCTCCGACCACCCAAACTTCCTTCCCTTCTCCCTACTCTATTTCAACCACACCAGTCGATCCTAGTTGGCCCCGCCCAACGGTGCCCATCGCCTCCGCCTTCTTCTCCATCAATGCCAATCTCGATTGGCTGCTTCCCAACAATACCAGCGGCCGCCTCCACCGCTACCAGCACCAATCAACCACCACCGACGCCCTTCCTACTGCTACCGGCATCATCTATTCCTCCGATGAACCCATCTTCCCCTTCGACCAATCGATCCTAGCAAACCAGCTCTAGCGAATATCCCTTGGACTTTCAGTGTCCTGCATCCAAGCGTTGAATCCTCTATTTCCCAAACCCATTCTATTTGCATGATCGTATATGCAGCATGGGTTTTTAAGCAAACCTGAACCATAATGCCGGCTTTCATTTTTTTGGATTATTTTGGATTTTGATATATTTGGGGTGTTATTTGTAATATTTTGACTCATCTATCTTCTTTGGATGATTTCAGATCTAAAGGCTTTTGGTTCGTCTAGCTACAAATCAATAGCCGGTTATCTCACCTACATCTGGTTTGATCTTACTCGCCTAGGAATCAAGATATTTCGTGTGACGTGAGACCACTTAATGGAATAGTTTAGGATTTTAAATCAATGTTGTTTAGATTTTCTTACATGCTAATTACCTATCTTTAGTTTTTTTTTAGATTTGATTTAATTGAGTTGATAGCCCTAGCCAAACGGTCGTTCCTTAACGACCAACGATCTTGATTTTAAATTTTTTATCTGTGCATGTCGACTGGATTACTTCCTAGATCGAACTTTAATCATGATTGAACTCTTTAGTTAGTTTTCTTGCTTGCTTTAATTTTTTACTATTTTTATACTTTAATTACTTTAATTAATTTTGCTCACTGATTTTCATAGTGATTAAGTAGGTCTAGGTAGCTAGCCTTGTCTTGCATCAGTTTTTTGGTATCAGAGCCTAGGTTTTTCTTTTTTTTTCTTTTTTTGGTTAGGGTTAGTTGCATTTTGCATTTATTTAGTTTGCATTCTTTGCATGACCACTAGATTAGGAACCAAAAATCAAGTAGAGTCTTCTCAATCAATTAATAAAATGGAACCTAATTCAAAAGCCACTTTACAAAAAATATTAGGATGTCTAGAAATTCTTGATAATAAACTAGATTCTGTAGATGTCAAAGTTAGAACTTTAGAAGAGGAACGACTAAGCAACATGAACCATCCTATTAGGAATACCTCTCCCAAAGTTACAGATCCTAGAGACCAACATGATTATCTCAGTTTTGAGGAAAGTTGCAATCAAACACACCATCCCTATCGAGATTCCATTGATCAGGATAATCATATCATGAGAAGTGTCAAGGTCGAAGCCTCGAGCTTTGTGGGTCGTCTGGATCCCAAAGAGTATCTTGACTGGGAGGCTGACATGGACCATTACTTTAATTGATATGACATGTCTGAAGATCAAAAAATCAAGTTCACTCAAATGAGATTGTTAGATCAAGCCAAGTTATACTAGCACAATATTCAAAGAATGGCTATGCATCGAAGACAAGAACCTATTGAGACATGGGATGAGATGAAAGATAAGCTTCGCGAGAAATACCTTCCTATGTCCTATCAACAGTATCTCCTTGACCAATGGTAAAGATTGACCCAGGAAATTGAGTCCGTCAATAATTATATTAAAAAATTTAAAGAATTTCTTATGCACTACAATGTGACTAAGGATCTGTCTGTCATCCTATCTAGATTTAGAGCTAGCCTAAGAGAAGATATCTAGAGAAAACTATTTATGCGAGAGGTCTACAATTTAGAGTAGGCCTACCAATTGGCCCAGGACTATGAGAGGTTCTAGAGGTTGCCGATCATCCATCGACCTGAGCCCCCTAGACCAGGTATTTTAGGCCTAAGATCTAGTGTGAATCAGACTCCTGTTAGTCATCCCCCATCTGCTACATTGCCAACCAAGAAGGATGATAAAGAAAAATAAGTCATTGGAGAGGCTTCCTGAGGGATTAGCTCCAAGATTCAATGCTTCAAGTACAATGGTCTAGGCCATGTTGTTAGTCAATGTCCATCTAGAGCACTACATATAGGAGAAACTAAAATTGAAAATCTTGAGGAAGAAGTCTATATCATGGATCCAGAATTAGCTGACACCTTTGAAGAATATGACACCATTGAGACTGCACCTGAAGAATAATTAGGCATGGTTAGATGTGTGCTGACCTAATCCAAAAAGAGTAAAGATTGGCGCAGGACTACTATTTTTTAAATCTTTATAGGACAAGATAATAAAGTATGCAAGATAATTATTGATAGTGATAGCTGCATCAATGCCATCTCCACTGATACTATATCGTGCCTTCGTTTAACACCTATAGACCATCCTAGTCCGTATAATGTGGCCTGGGTAGATGCTTCGTCTATCCCCATTAGGCATAGGTGTCTGGTTCTGATTAAGTTTCAGTCATATCAAGATAAAATCTAGTGTGATATATTGCCAATGAAAGTTGGTAGCATCATCCTTGGCAAACTATGGCTCTTTAATCAGGATGCCACTCCATGGTCAATCTAATACTTGTACATTTATGAGCTAAGATAAAAAGATCATTGTATATCCTTCACCCCCTAAAGCTGCCAAGAAAATTAAAAATAATAACCAAAATGACTAAAAACAAAAGAAGAGCCTTCACATAATCAGTGATAAAGAGTTTGAAAAAGAATTGAATGATGGCTGTTTGGTTTGGATTCTGGCAGTTAAGAAAATGAGTAGAGACAGTTTCTTTACACCAGTATTTCTAAGAGGTAATCACCCTCTTAGACCAATTCAAAGATATCTTCCTGGAAGACCTCCCAGATCATTTGCCCCTAATGTGGGATGTCCAGCATGCTATTGATCTAGCTCCTGGGGCCACTACTCTTCTCAATCTTTCTCACTCTCATTTAAACCCCACTGAGCATGCAGAGTTAAAGCGACAAATTTTCGAGCCCTTGAGAAAAGGTTTTGTGAGGAAAAGTCTAAGCTCTTGCGCAGTTTCCACACTCCTGACTCCAAAAAAAGATGGTACCTGAAGGATGTGTATGGATAGCCATGCAATAAATAAAATAACTATAAAGTATCGATTTTCTATCTGTAGATTGGATGACATGATTGATATGCTATCTGGATCCACTATCTTTTTCAAGATTGATTTAAAAAGTGGATACCATCATATCAGAATTAGATCTGGCGTTAAATGAAAAATCGCTTTCAAAATAAAAGATGGTATGTATGAATGGCTAGTGATGCCATTTAATCTTTCTAATGCTCCGAGTACCTTCATAAGGATTATGACTCAGGTACTACGATCGTTCATTGATTCATTTATAGTCGTGTACTTTGACGATATCTTGATTTATAATTGAACCAAAGAAGACTACTTAGACCATCTACATCAAGTCTGTCAAGCTCTGAAAATTGAAAATCTCTATGCAAACCTAAAGAAGTATGATTTTCTGACAAATCGTATAATCTTCTTAGGATTTGTATTAACACCTGAAGGCTTACCAGTAGATTTTGAGAAAGCTCGTGCAATAACTGAATGGCCTATGCCCAAAAATATGCATGAAGTTTGAAGCTTTCATGATCTTGCAACTTTTTATCGAAGGTTCATCAAAGATTTTAGCATCATTACAGCTCCAATTACTAATTGTATACAAAAAGAAAGCTTTGAATGGACTAGAGCCACTGAACGAGCTTTCCAAAAAATAAAAGAAAAAATGACTCACGCTCAAGTTTTGCGGTTACCAGATTTTTTAAAAGTCTTCGAAGTTGTATGTGATGCATTTGGAGTAGGAATTGGTAGAGTCCTAAGTCAGGAAGGACATCCAGTGGCATTCTTTAGTGAAAAATTAAATGACTCTAAGTGCAGGTATTCCACCTATGATAAAGAATTCTATGCCTTGATCCAAGCTTTTAAGTTTTGGAGGCATTATTTGCTTCCACAAGAATTTATCTTGTATTCTGACCATGAGGCCCTTAAGTTTCTCAACTTTCAAAAGAAATTAAATTCGAGTTATGAAAAGTAGGTTGAGTTTCTTTAGGCCTACACCTTTGTGATAAAGCACAAAGCAAGCATAGAAAATAAAGCTGCTGATGCACTCTCTCATAGGGTGATCCTCTTATTGGCAGTAAGCGTAAATGTTATAGACTTTGAACAGTTAAAAAAATAATATGATGAGTGCCCAGACATTAAAAATATTATTTTCTTTCTTAAGCAAGGACCGTCTAGAGAGCTTAGTGAGTTTATCCTTCAGGATGGTTATCTTTTTAAGAATAATAAATTATGTATCCTGCGGACTTCTGTGAGAGATTTCTTAATTTAGAAAATATATGCTGGAGGTTTATCTAGACATTTTGGGAGGAACAAAATCATAGATGCCCTTAAAGTCCAATTTCACTGGCCTAGCTTAAAGCATGATGTAGCCCGAATTATTGCTCGATGTCGTACTTATGATGTGGCTAAACATCAAAAATAAAATACTGGTTTGTACACCCCATTACCTATCCCTGACTATCCGTAACAAGATATGAGTATGGACTTTGTTCTAGGATAGCCTTGAACAGTTAAGAAAAATGACTCTATTTGTGTGGTGGTAGATAGGTTTTCCAAGATGGCCCATTTTCTTTCTTGTCCTAAGATCTCTAATGCCTCTAGAGTTGCTCGTCTATATTTTGATGAAATTGTTAGGCTGCATGGATTGCCAAAATCTATAATATCTGACAGGGATGTTTGATTCATTAGTTACTTTTAGAAAATTTTATGACACTTAATGGGCATAAAACTAAAATTTTTATCTGCATATCATCCATAAATAGATGGCCAAACTGAAGTTGTAAATAAAAGTTTAGAAAATTTACTTCGTTATTTGGTAGGAGAGCATGTAAGAAATTGGGATTTACTTTTACCTAGACCAGAGTTTGCATATAATAGTTCGGTAAATAGGTCTATTGGTTTGAGTCCTTTTGAAGTTGTGCATGGTTATCATCTTAGGAAGCCAGTAGACTTGATCCCGTTACCTATGCATTCTAGGGTTTCAGAGTCAGCATCATTCTTTGCAAAGCATATTAGGAGTCTACATAAAGAGATCAATGATAAAATTAATTTAAGTAATCGAATGTAAAATGATTAGTAGATTCTCACCGACGAGTCAAGAATTTTGCTAAGAATGATTATGTCATGATCAGGGTTAGACCTGAGCGGTTTTCTCCAAAAACCATTCGAAAGCTACATGCTCGAGGAGCAGACCTATTCAAGATTTTAAAGAAAGTTGGATCGAATGCGTACGTTATTGATCTACCATCTGACTATGTGATTAGTTCAACTTTCAATGTATTGGGTCTAATTGAATGTAAAGAGCTAGCATTGATACCCAGTGATCCATTTGAGCCTGTACCTACCTTTGAGAGTGACCCACCCCCTGAGTGTCCACAAGCCTAGATGAAAGACAAGAATGATGTGATCGATCGTATCCTGGACGAGCAGATCAAGTGTACTAAGGATTGAGACTACCACTGCTTTCTAGTTCGTTGGTGAGATAGGCCAGAGTCTGAGGATTCCTGGATTACTCGAGATGAGCTATAGAGGATTGATCCAGATCTTTTTGAGTGTTTTCAGAGCAGTATAGAGCCTAACTCGACGAAGTCGAGTTTTTTCACCTTCAAAAAAATTAATGAAGACATCACCCGACAGCATGTTTATTGATGTACTTCATTTATTTTATTTTATTTTTATATTATTTGGGTGTATGGAATTAGGTGCAAATTTTTTTTAACTCATGCACATGTTTCAAAGCATGAGATGGAACCAAGTTGTTAGGAATCAGATCTTTTTGTTAGAGATATTATTAATTTGTTAGTTATTTTAATAGGGTTTGTTAGAGTTTGTTACAGCCCCTTCCTGTTCTAGCCGCCGTGAGAACCACCATTTGCATCACCACCGTTTAAGCATTCCCTAGCTGGTTGAGTGTCTCCCACCACTATAACATCTTCCTTCGCACCAACCCACCTTCCCAGCCCACCTTTGCCTCGGTTGCCTCCCTCTGCTGCCATCAAACCCCACTACCCATCCTCCTCTACTCCCAACACCAACAACTAGCCACCTCGACCATCAACCACCTGAGATGCCATCCACCATCGCCCTCACCCCTCGTTCCATCCTCCTCCACCCTTGTTTGGCCCTGCTCCAAGCTATCTACCACATTGCCCTCCATCGCTCTTGCCGCAACCCACCATCAACATCACCGCACCACCATTTTTCAATCAAACCACCATCCACCATCGCGAGCACCACCCCCTTCCTCCGACCACGCAAACTCCCTTTCCTTCTCCCTACTCTATTTTGACCACACTAGTCGATCCCAATTGGCCCCGTGCCCGATGGCGCCCATCGCCTCCGCCTTCTTCTCCATCAACGCTAACCTTGGTTGGCTGCTTTCTACCGCTACCAGTGGCCACCTCCGTCGCTACCAGCACCAATCAGCCACCATCGATGCCCTTCCTACAGCTACCGGCATCATCTATTCCTCCAATGAACCCATCTTCCCCTCTGACCAACCGATCCTAGCAGACCAGCTTCGACGAACGTCCCCTGGACTTCCAGTGTCCTGCATCCAAGTGCCGAATCCTCTATTTTCCAAATCCATTCTATTTGCACGATCGTATATGTAGCACGAGTTTTTAAGCAAACCCAAACCACAATGCTGGCTTTCATTTTTTTGGGTTATTTTGGGTTTTGATACATTTGGGGTGTTATTTGTAATATTTTGACTCATTTGTCTTCTTTGGGTGATTTTAGATCCAAAGGCTTTTGGTCCGTCTAGCTATAAATCAGTAGCCAGTTATCTCACCTGCATCTGGTTCGATCTCACTTGCCCAGGAGTCGAGACATCCCGTGTGACGTGAGACCACTTCATGGAATAGTTTAGAATTTTAAATCAATGTTGTTTAAATTTTTTTCATGCTAATTATCTATCTTTAGCTTTTTTTTAGATTTAATTTAATTGAGTTGATAGCCCTAGCCAAGCGGTCATTTCTTAACAACCAACGATCCTGCTTTTAAATTTCTTGTTTGTGCATGTCGACTGGGTTACTTCCCAGATCAAACTTTAATCATGATTGAATCCTTTAGTTTTCTTGCTTGCTTTAATTTTTTTACTATTTTTATACTTTAATTATTTTAATTAATTTTGCTCACTGATCTCCATAGTGATTAAGTAGGTTTAGGTTAGCTAGTCTTATCCCGCATCATCCGTAGTATTCCTGTATCAGCATTCACTGCACCACTTGATACGATCTTCTTAGAATTATGCCTGTCCACCTGCATATGCCGCTCTACCTAGAACTGTGTATCTACCTAGAACTGTGTATCTCCAATGCTGATGCTAAGATATTGCTCCTTCCTCGATAGCCCTCCACTCTAAACTTGTATCAAATCTCTCTCCATCGATGAAGCCACCTCTATCATGTCCCAAACCCAGCACCCAGATTGGATACGTGATGGCCGCATACTTTTTAGGATAAATCCTAAAAAATATGCAATGCCTAAATAATGAGTCCACAAGAATACCAAAAAAATTATAAAATTTTAATTATATTTATCAAATCAAATAAATTTATTTTTGTTCATAAAATTTAAATATTTATTTGGTATCAAAAATAACTAATTAACTAACTAACTAAAGACTCCATCGCTTGAACTTTATGCCCAACCCGATCGAAAACTAAGCATCCTGCAAATCTAAAAAAGAAGAGAAAGAAGGGTTGTGAGCTTTACAGTCCAGTAAAAATTTTTCATACTTACATCAACATGAATATAAAATATTTTTTAACAAATATACATAATTGATAGGAAACTAAAAATTTCATACACCATCAATATGATAATTGAATAATATCATCATGTGCAATTTTAATAAAATGCATCTCATATCACCAATCAATAATTTTGTTCAACATTAACTCAATGGAGTTACTTAACATTTACTGATTAACACAATTTTGATCCAAACAACATTATTATTTTGATACTAGACTAAACCCGCTCATGCTCCAGCCCATGGTAGGCTACTATGTTTCTATCCGTGGTCGACAACCATATCTCAATCCATGGCTGACATCACAATACCATATTTCACACATGCCAGCTAGTCTAGATATCCATCAATTAAATATGATTTATCATCTTGATTTAATTTTGACACTGAACTCAATCATAACCATGCTCTAGCCCGTGGCAGGCCAAAATATACACCATATTTCATATATGGTCGACTAGTCTACATGCTTTTCTTTTCATGCTTTGAGTTATCTTTTTAGTGTTGGATTAATTACAATCATGCTCTAGCCTATGGCAGGCCAAATATATGCTGCACCCTAACCCAAGATTGACCCAACACACACACTATGTTTCTTGCATGGCCGAATAGTTCAGATACCGCCCATGCCCCATCCGTATTATTAAAATCATAATCTAATTTTTGGCATTAGATTAGTTACAGTCATGCTCCAACCTATGGCAGGCCAAACCACACCCCAGTCCAAGACTGATCTGATATATACATTATGTTTCTTGCATCATTGGTTAACCTAGATACCGCCCACCCCATCAATTATCATATTTTTTTCTTAATAATTATTAAACATCAATTAACAAGATTCAAGCAATATATATTGATAGATATAAAATATATATCAATTATTTAGATAAATTTCATAAACATGTAGATGATCATGTTGAATAACCCTTACCTGCACTGATGATTGATTCAAACACAGTAATTGATGATTTTTTTGGTTTACGAACTCGAAAATAAGATGTTCCACTCAATACCTTATGCAAACAATCACATCTCTACATGATCAAGATCAAATATAAAAATCATATGTGAAAAAATTATGGATAAACTATCCAAATTCATAAATCCAAGACTCCTCCTAAGGTCAATTAAGATATGAGTTTATCTAAGTACCTAGACCCTCCACTAGACCATCAGACTCAGAGAAAAAAAATTTCTGAAGAGAGAAAAAGTCTAGAGAGAGCAAATTTAGAGAAAGAAAGAAGAGAGAGAAAGTGGAGAGGGAAAGCACTGAGAGAGAGGGGAGAGAGAAAAGAGAGATAAAAGACTTTCTTTCTTTTTTTCTTTTTTCTCTTCTTTTATGTGTTTTCCTATATTTCTCTCTCTCTCTCTCTTATTTTTTCCCTTTTCTTGAAAGAAAAAAATAGAGGAGGCAACCGATGCCCCCTCCTTGATCCAAGCCCACGACAGCGACCACTAGACGGTGGTGGCAACCTCCCCCACCTTGGCACCGACAGACCTCGACGACATCGGCCTTGGCTTCTCATGCATGACAGCCAGCCACGATGGTTGATTAGAAAGAAAGAAGGAAGAACAGGGGACAGCCCTATTCCTTCTCAAACTCAGCATCTCACCAGCCAAAACCAAACATCGGCAATGATTATAGGGCTGAATAAGGAAAGAAAAAGGACTACCTTAGTCAGACGACACCAACGAAAAGGAATCCGATGATCATTCTCGGTGAAATCAAGAAATCTCAAAAGGGAAAAAAATTGGGAGATCCATATATAGTGCTCGGCGATGATTTCTTAGTGACTTGTGCTGGAATTTGATGAAAGGGGTGGTGGTCCTCTTATAGAGAGGATTTTTTAGGGGTTTATTGGCCATATTTGGCTCGGATTGAGCCTTCATTCCCTGCTCTTATCGAATAAGAAAGAGGAAGAAGCAAAGTCCAATCGAGACTCTCTTCTCCTTCGATTTTTTTTTTTAACTAGGTTATTACAACCTTTATCCGGTGCTTTATCTGAAATCGAAGTCCATCTAATTGTGCAGAAAAATATGACTCTATAATTGAGTCACCTGAGACTAACTATCTAACGCTGTATTACTAAGCCTGCCACTGCACCTCGATCATCGTTGCTGCTTCTTCAGATTCTCCGCACTCTGTAGATCCTACCGAAATCATCTCAAATATATTGCACCCTGTAGGCTCCTCCGAAACACACATAAGCTCATCCAACTCCTCTAATTCAGTGACTAAACCCTAGAAAATTTCACCATAGCACTTCATCTTCTTCTACCACTACACCAACTATTGCTTCAGTTTTATCTGAAGGAACTATAGTTCAAATCCTATCTTGGGCTCAGACCCATCTCATTTCAAAGCTTAACACCACCTCTTCATAGGTATATGGGTCTTCTCTTGATGCTCACAACCCATCCTCTATCTGAACCGCGACTCTTTCTGATGCTTCTATAAAAAAAATCTGATCCAAGATCAGCCGTCCAGCCCTGACCTACTAGACATTCATCGTCATTGCTCTCATCTCGGATACTCCGCAACCTCGTAGGCACCTTTGAAATCATCAAGAACTTCCAACTCCTCTGAACTTACTATGACTCTTCATAGATCAACTATCTCATCATCCACTACTATAGAACTGGGCTATGGCAGTGGTTTGTAACTGCTGTCGTAGCCCAAAAAATTACTGCTATAGGCTATGGCAGCGGTTAGATGATGGCTGCAGTGACAGTGGTTAGCTAACTGCTGTCGTAGTCCAAAAAATTGCTACTATAAGCTATGGCAGTGGTTAGCTAACCGCTGCCACTGCAGCCATTGTCGTAGGTCTATAGTAGCGGTTATTATAATAGTTATTAAAATTGCTGCTATATAGATCTTATTGTAGCAGTTTTTAAACCACTGCTATAACTTGTCTATATATGAAATTGTTGTCATAGCCTTATCTATGGAAGCGGTTACGTAACCGCTGCTATAGATCTAATGCAGCGGTTAGCGCGTCTGTGACAGTGCTTGTAAAATCACTATCGTAGCTTCTGAATAATTAAAAAATATAAAATTTTTAATTTTTTATATATTTTATCTAACTAATGCAGAGATATATAACATAAAAAAATATTATAAACATAAAAATATTTTTAAAATGCTAAAATTTTATTATCAAATAAAATTTATTATAATATTTTTTTAAAAAAATACATCAAAAGTCTTCTAAATCTACATCGTCATCGTCCCCAAGAGATGGAGCATGAGCTGGAGCTAGAATGCATACCAACATATCCTTAAAGCCCATGAAGGCACCTACATAATGCATGCTGAGCATCGACATCGTGTGTCTCACGATGCCCTCTAAATGAGATGCGCGCTCCTCAGCCCGATCTGCCTGCGTCGCAGCATGATCTGCCCATGCCAATGCTACCTCAAGCTCTTTTCGATTGACAACACTGGAAGCCTATGAAAAGATGCTCGCCTCAGACCAATAGCTGATCGGCATATGTCTGGGCCTGCATCGGATCCTTCCAAAGTACTCAGACCTCAAAACCTGAGATAGATGATCATGGGGGCTAGAGGTATCTGGGCCCTCGCTCGTGAGCGCATCTAACTAATCCTATAATTGTAAGTACAAATAAAATTTTATAATAGATGCTATAATACTAATCATATATACTAATATATTTAATACTTACAAAAATTCTCCTAATTGCAGCGTTCATCGATCTGCCCTTCTTGTCCGTACGGCTGGATCGAAAAATTTTGCTATGGCTGGGCATCGCTCCATCTCTCATCAGCTATAATAATGGATTAGTTTATCAAAAATATGAAAAAAATATTAATTTAATTTATCTACTAAGATTTAGAATTTATTTCCTCTCTATGCACATGACTGGCTATAAACTCACGGACGAGAGTGTGCGTATACTCCTGGGCTGTCCGATTCTCTCGATTCTGATGGAAGGTAGCCTAACAAGTATTCAAATAAATAATAAATATTTAAAAATATTTAAATATAATTTTAATTATATTAAAAAATTTAGAAGTTAGTAATTTTATCTTAAACTTCTGGCTCCTCCAATGTGTAACCATCCTCTCCCACTGACTCAAAGGACTGTCTTATATCTATGGAATAAGCTCCTCTGGAGTGTCTCATCGGTGCTCGAATCATTCTCTATGGAGCTTGATCTTGTAGCCTCGGTATAACTTTTCGATCTTCTTCAGTCGGACATCTCGAGCCCTCTCATGATCAGAAAAGTCGTACCTCCTCTACACAAAGTTATCAAAAGTCAGTTACAAAATTATTCTAATCAAACATAGTGTAAACATGTAAAATGCATAAATATAATCAAGATACACTTACTCATATCTCCTCCCACATTCGATTTCTGACAGTATCATCCATCAATCATCAGTCTTTGGGCTCTACAGGAATAATGTTTGACCATCTCACAAATACTTCAAAAAAGGAATGTATCTTCCATACAGTCTCCCCTACTGGCCTTTCCTCCACATCATACTGTACCATCATCTGATGCTGGCGGTTTCACACATGCGTCATACATGTGGGATTGCGAAATATCCTACTGGATGATGCATCTATAATAAAAATACGTTATGCAAATATATAAGTATACAAATATTATATAAAAAAATAAATAAATAATATAATAAAAATATACACTTAGATGTCGGTGGAGTAGCATGTGTCGGAGATGTGGATGATGGTGAAAGCTCAGATGTCGGTGGAGTAGATGCCGTCGGTAGAGTGGATGTCAGTAGTTGAGGTCTCTAAGCAGTCGCTGTGGAGATAGATGGACTATGCTCCGACTGCTCCTCAGATGCTGAACTTCACGTAACCCATCGAGAGGTAGGGGTGAAAGCTAGATGGCATTTTGGTGCCATCGTGATATGCAACGTTAATGAACATTAACCAATATAACATGTTGAACAATAATCAAAGATATTGCCTATGTACCATCTGTATAATTACATATAAATATACGGATGCCAAAGATTATGTACACTAATCAATTGACGAGTCTATCACTATGGAATGAAATAAACAAAAGCAATAAGATAGAGGTTCTCTTAGCGACCGACATGGCCTATCGGTATGACATGACCCAAGGCACGAACTACCGACACAGTACGATATGGCACGGCATGGCCTACCGACACGGCACGGCAAGGTTACATTTTCATTCAATTTTAGGTTAAATTTAAATTTTAAGGCCAAGGAATAGATCTTTAAGAGCATTTAGGTTAGGCTTATGGAATATTTATATGCATTGAATCTAGCTTTTGTTTTACTGATTATTAATAAATCAGTTGAGGGTTGGTGTTCAATTTGGATGATTTTGACTCGTATCCAGATTTTATGTTTCATTTAAGTCTTGGTTGATTTTTCTGATCCATTTGTCAAGTTGCATATTTTAATCTTTAGCATATATGATAATGTTCTATATATGATATTTATGGTATCTATTGGTATGGCATGGCCCAAGGCACGGCCTACAGACACGGCATGGCATGGTACGACATGGCATGGCCCAAGGTATGGCATGGCATGACACAGCCTAAGGCACGGCATGGTCTATCGGCATGGTACGGTCCATGGCATGGCATGGCACGGCCAACCGGCATGGTTCAGATGCGAAGTTCTATGTAGTAATTCGAGGGGTGGGGGTTACAATCTCTGGACAATAAATTTAACATGTTGAATAATAATATTAGCAACACATCAATAAATAAACTCTAATAATTTATATCAGAATGTTAAAGTCATCGCTTAGTGGCATCTACAATATGGACATCACCATCAATCCTGACAAATGTGTCTGGGATCTTGATAGTATCATATAAGTTTTATCCTAGAGGAGCACTTTGCATGCATGGTCCAACATCGTTATCAACTTCGGTATCATTAAAAATATGCCTAGGCATCATCTTCACAACAACACTTCATTGAAGCTTCAAAGGATCACTAACATAGAAGACTTGACTAGCTTAGGAGGCAAGTATATATGGTTCTTTAGTACGGAGATGACGTTGCATGTTAACGAGAGTAAAACCACATACATCAGTCTTCATCCCAGACTGTGATAAGTTGTCAAACCAACCACACTTCATCAACGCAATCCTTCCTTTAGAATAATAGTCCAAGATGACTATCTTCTCCACCATGCCATAATAGTTCAAATCCTCCGTATGAGGCTGTGAATCCCTCAAGCCTATAATGAAGCCCCTCCAAGATGATCATTGTACATAATTCTATCATCCGTATAATTATATATAATTATACGAATGTCGGAGATTATGTATACTAATTAATTGATGGATCTATCATTAAGCAATGTAATAAACAAAAGCAGTAAGATATAAACATCCAAAAAATATTATCCAATAAATTCTATAATGAACCCCCTCCCTTTCAGTGATGCCGACGAGATCGGACCCCCTCCCTCCCTCCCTCTCTCTATCGATCTCCCTCGCCGATGATGGCGGTGAGGTCGGACCCCCTCCCTCCCTCTCTTTCTCCCTCTTTCTTAGTTTTGGATCCCAAAATTGGGTCCGGATATCCGAGATCCATTATGGTTGGATCTGGTACTTCAAGTATGGATCCATCGGGTATTCGAGTTTGGATCCGGTATCAGTAATTAAAATTAGGTATGGATCTGAATATTCAGATTCTGACCCATTGACAGATCTAGTCCAGTGATTAATAAATAATACTATAAAATTAAAATAAAAAATATACCTACGACTATAGAAAGAAGGTCGCACCGAAAGCTCTGAGGATCACCAATAATGGTGCTAGAGGAAGACGATGGTGCTATAGATAATCTGTGAAATAAGAGCAAGATAGTGAGATAAAGAGAGAAGAAAGAGAAAGAGAAAGAGAAAAGAGAGAGGGAGAGGGGGCCCAGAGGGGTGTCATGATGGGAAGGCTAAGGAATGGGGAGGGTAGGGGTGGGTGGTCGGGATGGGGGAGGCAGGGCGATGGCGGTCGAGGATGGGGAGGGCGAGTGACAGGCGGTCGGAGATGGAGAGGGCGAGGGCCGGGCAGCCATGGCCGAGGATGGAGAGGGTGGGGGGCGACGATTGAGGAGGTGGGAGTGGGTGGCCGGGCGGTGGCTAAGGATGGGAGGGCGGGGGGTGGCGGTCGAGAAGGGCAAGGGATGGGCGGCCGAGCGACGGCTAGGGATGGGGAGGGTGGGGATGGGCGGTCGGGCGATGGCCGGGGATGAGGAGGTTGGGGGATAGGTGGTCGTGGCTAGGGATCACTACTACAAAAAAGGGCTACGACAGTAGTTTGTAACTACTGCCGTAGCCCAAAAAATCACTGTCATAAGCTATGATAGTGATTTTCTAACCGCTGCTACTGCGGCCATTATCGTAGCTCTATGACAACGATTGTCGCAGTGGTTATTAGAACCGCTGTCATAAATAACCTATTGCAGTGGTTTATAAATCGCTGCAATATAGCAGTGATTATGTAACCGCTATCATAGATTATCTTGGCAGTGATTACACAATCACTGTCATAAATAATCTATAGCAGCAATTTTTTAACTACTGTCATAGGTCTAATGTAGCGATTGACACCATTTGCATTAGAAATCTATGACAGCGGTTGGTATGAATATGACAGTGGTTATAAAATCGCTATTGTAGATCTTGAATAATTAAAAAAAATAAAATTTTTATTTTTTTTATTTATTTTTACCTGATAAATATAGATATATAATATAAGAAAATATAATAAATATAAAAATTATTCTAAAATACTAAAATTTTATTATCAAATAAAATTTATTATAATATTTTTTTAAAAAATAAAATATATCAAAAGTCTGCTAAATCTACATCATCGTCATCGTCGTTGTCATCGAAAGTCGGAGCCGAAGTCGGAGTTGGAGTCGGAGCCGAAGTCGGAGTTGGAGCTGGAATATGGGCCAACATATTTTCAAAGCTCGTGACTTCAAAACGTGCACTGAGCATTGACATCATGTCTCTCACGATGCCCTTTAGATGAGATGAGCGCTCCTCAGTCCGATCTACCCGCGTTGTAGCATGATCTGCTCTTGCCAATGCCTCCTCAAGCTCCTCCCAGCTAACGACATCGAAAGTCTATGAGAAGATGCTTGCCTCAAACCAATAGCTCGTCGACGTGTGTCCAGGCCTACATTGGATCCTTCCAGAGTGCTCAGGCCCCAAGACCAAAGATAGATGGTCATAGGGCCCAAAGGTATCCAGGCCCTCGCTCGCGAGCGCATCTAATTGTCCTATAATTATAAATTAAAATAAAATTTTATAAGAAATGCTATAATACTAATCATATATACTAATATATTTAATACTTATAAAAATACATTCGATCATGGTGTTCATCGGCCTGCCCGTCTTATCTGTGCGATTGGATCGGAAGATCTCGCTATGGCTAGGCATCACTCCATCTCTCACTAGCTATAATAAAGAATAAATTTATTAGAAAGATGATAAAAAATATGAATTTAATTTATCTAGTAAGATTTAGAATTAATTATCTCTTTATGCACACGACTGGCCATAAACTCGCGGCCTAGAGTGTGCGTATACTCTTGGGCTGCATGGTTCTCCTGATTCTGACGAAAGATAGCCTAACAAGTATTTAAATAAATAATAAATATTTAAAAAATATTTAAATAAAATTTTAAGCGTATTGAAAAATTTAAAAGTTAAAAATTTTATCTTGAACTCCTGACTCCTCCAATGTCCAACCATCCTCTCCCATTGACTTGGAGAATAGTCCTGTATCCAGAGAACAAGCTCCTCCGGAGTGTCTTGTTGGTGCTCGAGCCATCCTCTATGGAGCTTAACTTTATAACCCCAGTACAACTCTCCGATCTTCTTTAGTTGGACATCTCGAGCCCTCTTATGATCGAAAAAATCGTATCTCATCTATAAAAATTTATCAAAAATTAATTATAAAATTATTCTAATCAAACATATATAGTGTAAACATATAAAATGCGTAAATATAACTAAGATGCGCGTACTTATCCATATCTCCTTTCATATCCAATCTCTGACGGTAGCATCCATCAAACACCAATCTCTGGATTCTACAGGAATGATGTCCGACTGCCTCACAAGCACTCCAAAAAAAGAATGCATCTCCCATGCGGTCTTCCCTATCGACCTTTCCTCCGCATCATACTACACCATCACCTGATGTTGGCAGTTCCATACGTGTGCCATATGTGTGGGACTGCAAAATGTCTGGCTGGATGATGCACCTACAATGTAAATACGTTATGCAAATATATAAGTGTACAAATACTATATAAAAAATAAAGTTATGCTAATATAATAAAAACGTACACTTAGATGCCTGTGACGGTAGAGGCTCAGCTGTTGGTGGAGTAGATATCATTGGTGGAGTAGATGTCGGTGGTGGAGGTTCCTGAGCAGTTGATGCCGAGGTGGACGGAGTATGCTCCGACTGCTCCTCAAATGCTGAACTGCACGTAACCCATCGAGGGGCAGGGGTGAAAGCTAGATGGCATTTCGGTGCCATCATGACCTACAACGTTAATGAACATTAATCAATATAACATCATGACATATCAAATTCTATTCGCTCAGAAGTCGAGCTAGCTCCGTGCCTGAGATAATCGGCTCCGTGCCTGAGACATTCGGCTAGGGTCCTCCCCCAGTCGGCTCAATCACGACCCAAGCTGGCTCGGCTGCATATCTGAGCTGATTTGGCTGCATATCCGAGCCTGCTTGGCTGTGTGCCATCGCCTCGATCACTCCCTCTCTCCCTCTTTCGATCTCTCTCACCGACGATGGCGGCGAGGCCGAACCCCTCCCTCCCAATTTTTTCATCTCTCGATCTTCCTCTCTTCCTCTCTCGATGTCCCTCATCGGTGAGGCCAGACCCCATCCCTCCCTCTCTCACTCTCTCGATCTCCCTCGCTGGCAGAGCCAAACCCCATCCCTCCCAATGATGCAGGCGAGGTCGGACCCCCTCCCTCCCTCTCTCGCTCTCTCGATCTCCCACTCTCCTTCTCTCAATCTTCCTTGCCGACGAGGCCAGAGCCCCTTCCTCCTAATAATGGCGGTAAGGTCGGATCCCTCCCTTCCTCTCTCAAGTACAGACCCATCGGATATTCGAATTCAAACCGATACTAGTAATTAAAATTGATTCTGGACTTGAATATTCAGATTCTGATCCGAACCCAACCCATTGATAGATCTAGTCCATAACCGTCGACATGGCACGGCCCAAGGCTACCGCCACGGCATGGCCTAAAAACTACGACATACAGATAATTATAATATTTATAATAAATATTTATAATATTTATAATAAATATTTATAATATTTATTATAAATATTCTATAAATTATTATAAATATACATGATTAATAAATAATACTATAATTTTTTTTAAAAAAATTATACCTACGGCTATAGAGAGTGGGTTGCACCGAAAGTTTCGAGGATCGCTGACAATGATGCTAGAGGAGGACGACGACACTAGAGATAACTTGCAAAATAAAAGTAAGATAGTGAGATAAAGATGAGAGAAAAAGAGGAAAGAGAGAGAGCAGGGTGGCCGGGGATGGGGGGCCACGGGGAGGGGGCACGATGACGAGGAGGTCGAAGGAGGCTTCGCACTCCGATCAAGGGAGGGTTAGAAATGGTGGGGGGGTGGGGTTTCGTGGGAGTCGAAGGAGGGTGGAGGGGGCCTCGTTGGAAGGGGATTTTGGTTTTGCACCGGGGCCGGAGGAGGATAGAGTGTGGGGGAGGGTTTCATGCGGGGTTGGCAGGGTCGAGAGTGGATGGACGTTCGTTGGATAGGGTTTACAGGAGGCCAAGGGAGGGTCGGATGGGGGGGGCGGTGGGGTTTCGTGGTCGAGCGAGGGTGGAGGAAGGTTCGTCGGAGGGGGGTTTTGCGGAGGGCCGAGGGGGTCGGATAGAGGGAGGGGGGTGGGTGGGGGGTGGCGAGGAGGGACGACAGGGGATGGGGGGGTCGAAGAGGGAGGGGGAAGGAGGGGCAGTGCCGGTCGAGGTGGAAGGAGGGGCAACGTCGGTCGGTCGGGAGGAGCCTCACCGACGATGAAGAGGAGGGGGAGAGAGATCGAGCGCACATGGAAGAAAAGAAAAAATTTAGAGATTTTTAATCTAACCTATGGTAGTGGTTATCGAACCGCTGCCATAGATCTATAGCAGCGGTTATCGAACCATTGCTATAGATCTACGGCAGCGATTACCCAAAACTACTATCAAGATCTATAGTAGCGGTTCTATAACCACTGCTATAGATCTATGCAGTGATTTTTGATAACCGCTGCCATCGATGAAAAATAATTTTTTCTTATTTTTTTAAAATATTATATAATTTTAAAATTTAATATCCATCTTCACTGTTCATTATCTAAATAATTATTATTAGAGTGTTATCGCAAAAGGTTGCCTCGATCTGATGGCCCGAGCTTCATCGATCAAAAAAATTTGATTTCGATGATCACGAATGATAATATGATGATCTGATAGATGAAGATCTTTGATGGATCCAAAAATCTACAATGATGATCTCGATGATGTTTGTAGCATACTATCAAAGTTTTACTTCAATCGGATATCGTTATCATGGTCAATTTAGTATGGAATGATTTCGACCGTTAAATTAGAAATAAGCGATCAAAGGGTTAAACGCACGTTAATTATGAGATAATTTTTTAGTTAAATAATCTTTATTATAATTTTAAATATTTTATATGATGATGATAGTAAAATTTAAATCATTTTCGTATAAACTATTTCATGTTAAGCAGATATTGCAAAAGCACGAGTATAACAACCAGTAAAGTTTCAGAATGGTTATCAGGAAATATATAGTTTTAGATCGTTCTTCATCTTACGAGTTGAATTTTATAATTACCATCATAAAAAATGATTAAAGTAGCAGCCAAGATCATTTATAAAAAAAATTATCTCATAATCGGACACCATTTGGTCCTTTGATCACTCATTTATCATTTAACAATTGAAACTAACCTATACTAAATTGACCAAGATAACGATATTCAATTGAAGTCAAATTTTGATAGTATGCTACAAACATCATCAAGATCATCCTTGCAGATTTTTGAATCTATCGGAGGTCTCCATCTATCAGATCATCGCATCGTCATTCGTGGTCGTTGAAATCAAATTTTTTTGATCGACGAAGCTAGGGCCATCGAATCGAGGCGATCTTTTGTGAAGATACTCTAATGATAATTATTTAGATAATAAAAGATGAAGATGGATATTAAATTTTAAAATTATATAATATTTTAAAAAAAAAATATAGCAGTGGTTATAATTAACCACTACTATAAATCAGCTTATAGCAGCGGTTCCTACTAACCGCTGCTATAGGTCCGACTTATGGCAGTAGTTATAATGAACCACTACCGTAGGTCGGATCTATGACAGCAGTCCGACCTATGGCAGCGATTTTTGTAACTGCTGCTATAGGTCCGACCTACGGTAGTGGTTTTCTGTAACCGCTGCCATATGTCGGACCTATAACAGCGGTTAACAAAAATCACTATCGTAGGAGCTATGGCAGCGATTTCGAAAACCACTGCCATAGTAAGCGCTGTCATAGGCCATTTTTGTAGTAGCGGATGGGAAGGACGGGGGGCGGCAGTGATGGCTGAGGATGGGGAGGGCAAGGGGTGGACGGTCGGGCGGCGGTAGAGGATGGGGAGGGCGGGGGGCGACGGTCGGGGAAGGCAAGAGGTGGGCAGCCGGGGATGTAGGGAGCGGGCTGCGGCGGGATGCATGGAGTCTCACCGGTGATGGAGAGCAGGGGAGAGAGAGAGCGTGCGCATGGGAGAAAAGAAAAATTGAGAATTTTTAATCTAACCTATGGTAGTTATTTTTGATCCGCTGCCATAGATCTATAGCAGTAGTTACTGAAAACCGCTGTAATAGATTTATAGCAGTGATTTCCAGTAACCGCTACCGTAGGTTGAAAATAATTTTTTTTAATTTTTTTAAATATTATATAATTTTAAAATTTAATATCCATCTTTACCGTTCATTATCTAAATAATTATTATTGAAGTATCATCATAAAAAATCACCTCGATTCGATGGCCCTAGCTTCATCGATCAAAAAAATTTGATTTCGACGATCACGAATGACGATGCGATGACTGATAGATGGAGACCTTCGATCAGTTTGAAAATCTGCAATGATGATTTTAGTGATATTTATAGCATACTATTAAAGTTTTACTTCAATCGGATATCATTATCATATCAATTTAGTATGAAATGATTTTGGCTATTAAATTAGAAACAAGCGATTAAAGGGCTAAATAACATTTGATTACGAGATAATTTTTTAGTTAAATGATCTTCGTTATAATTTTAATCATTTTATATGGCAATGATAGTAAAATTTAAATCATTTTTATATGAATTATTCATGTTAAGTAGATATTGCAAAATTACAAGCACATGCATATAACAATCAATGAAGTTCAAGAATGGTTATCAGACGACGTATAATTTTAGATTATTCTTAATCTCATGAGTTAAATTTTATAATCATCATCATAAAAAATAATTAAAGTAATAGCCAAGATCATTTATAAAAAAAATTATCTCATAATCAGACACCATCTGGTTCTTTGATCACTCGTTTATAATTTACCGATCGAAATTAACCTATACTAAATTGACCAAGATAACGATATCCGATTGAAGTGAAACTTTGATAGTACGCTATAAACATAACTGAGATCATCATTGCAGATTTTTGAATTTATCGAAGATCTTCATCTATTAGATCATCACATCGTCGTTCGTGGTCGTCGATATCATTTTTTTTATCGATGAAGCTAGGACCATCAGATCGAGGTGATCTTTTGTGATGATACTCTAATGATAATTATTTAGATAATAAACGATGAAGACGGATATTAAATTTTAAAATTATGTAATATTTAAAAAAAATAAGAAAAAAATATATTGTAGTGGTTACAAATAACCGCTGCCATAGATCAATGTATAGCAGCAGTTATAAAGAACTGCTGCTATAGGTCTGATCTATAATAACGGCTATCCTAACCACTACTATAGATCAGAACCACTGCCATAGGTCGGTCCTATAGCGGTGGTTTCTTGTAACTGCTGCTATAGGTCGGTCCTATAGCAGCGGTTCTTTGTAACTACTATTATAGACTCTATTACAGCAGTTTCGAAAATTGCTGCAATAGTATGTACTATCGTAGACTCTTTTCGTAGTAGTGATCCTAAGGCTCCAACCAATTACACTGTTGAAAGCATCCCAACTACTTTTTAGCTTCCATCAGACTGAATAGTTGTTTCTTTAGCTGCACCTTGATCTTAAGTCCTTGAGTACCTCTCTTCTAACATGCCAAATAGTAAATTATCATGCCAAGCTGCAACCAGGAGAACAGCCACGAACAACAGAGAAGGAAAATCGAAAAAAACTCCAAATCCCTTTGGGTTTTTCCCTTCCCCTTTTTTCTCTCTCATGGAACCTTCCAGATTCCCGACTTTCTCCCTCTTCATCCCGACCAAAATAGAACACCACCTGCTACTTCACCATCATCGATAACTTCGCCTGGGCACCACTATCGAATCTAGGCTCTACCACCATCGGATCTCCACTGCGGCACATTGTTGCTACCGCTGTATGCATGCCACCACTGATCGGTGCTTCCCACCGGCTCCTGAAGCTTCCGCTGCACATGCGCATCATCACCGCCAGATCCAATGCCTCTACGGCACATCATGCTCTACGCTACTTCACTGGAAGGGAAAGATCCGACCAATCTTCCTTGCTCTTATCGCCTCCCCGGCCAGCTTGGTTGCCTCTGCTCGCACGCACGCACTGTTGCCCGTGTGCCACCATCGGAGTCGACTTTGCCGTTGTCCTGCATCTTTCTTGCCAGAGAAGAAGAAAGGGACCAGATCTCTGCTATCCCCTTTCTGGATCTTGGCTATCCTGCATGCGAGTGCCACTGCTGACCGCCTACAAAAACCCCTCCGCATGCCACGCTTGGCCACTAGATCGCCGAAACCAACCATAGATGTTGGGATCGATGGCCAATCACCGAATCAGCCTTGTTGTGCCTAGGATCGGCAGCCAATCATTGGCTGCCAATCGGGAGGAAGAAAGGGAAACCTATCGGCTCCCATTTTTTTTCTTGAATCTGCTGAATCCCTGTTCTCCTCTTCTTTGCATTGGATCTGTTCTTCCTTCGTGCCTCCTTGTCAAAAAGTCTCTAATACCAATTATTGTGCAGGATTCCTTGACATCTTGTTGAGGCTGAAGGAAGAGTGAGGCACGCCTCCTTCCTTCGTGCTTGGAGGTGCACCTTCTAGAGCACCTTAGCATGTGAAAGACCAGAAAGAGATGTGAGAGAAAATGGCTATAATGATCTCTCACTATTAGGGTTTGCAATATATATGTATATTTATCCCTATACATGGACCAAAACCCAACACGTAAAAAACTTTCTAGACTAACCCAGTTCGAATGCACTCACCTAAATTCATGTACACCCATGGTTTGATCATGCACTCAATCTCATGAATCCAAATCTAGTCCAAACTTTTTTAGCCCCCATGAGATCCACAAACCATGGCCTCATGATCATGGAGGACTGAACTTCCATCCTAGGACCAAACCAGTCCTAATCGTTCGAAGCCAACACCCTGACTCCTTTTATGGCCTTCCGCGGCTTGGGAGCATCACTAATCCTAATACATCTATCCCATCATATGGGTCAGGACCCACCCAACAAAACTCGCCTTTCAAACTCATGCAAAGGGTTTCACCAAACCCACTATCTTTCTACTAGTCGCAAGCTTTTCCCTATGGAATGATTTTGCCATCATATCTGACCCATTCTTATGAGCATGAATTTTCTCATGACATAACAACTTCATCTCTAAAACATCTTGAACTTAATCATATCGCAATTCAATATACCATCACTTGGAGTGAAAAGTTAGATTCTTATTAAGATGAATGATGCTTTAACTATCATAAAAAGCACCCTATTTCTCTTGCTTCGGGCTCAATTCTTAGGAAGTTTTCAATCCACAATATTTCTTTATAGGCTTCATTCACTAATATATATTCAGTTTCAATTATAGACAAAATAACACTTTTGTAATTTTGACTATCATGATAGTTCTCCCATGGCAAAAGAAATTAAGTACGATAATGTGTTCTTAGAATCAATATCACTAATCTTGTTAGCATCGATGTATCCATCCAATATAAGTTTACCATCATCAAGACGCAAACACACCCTAGAAGTATATTAGAGATACATGATAATCAATTTCACAGGTGACCAATATTTGCTGCTAAGATTAAAAAAGAACTGACCAACAAACCAATTGCATGAGCGATTTTAGGCCTTGTGTGAACTATAGTGTACATCCAACTACCAATTTTAGATGCATAAAGCACTTCCTTTGAATCTTCTTTTTCTTTGAGCTCTATTCTTGTTGGAAGTTTTTCATCAATAATATTTCTCCATAGGCTTCATTCACTATAATATATTCAGTCTAGTTGTAGATAATATAATATGCTTTTGTAATTTTGATTGCCATTACACTTCTCTCCCGGCAAAGGAGGTCAAGTATCCCAATGTGAACTTCTTAGAATTAATATCATTAGCTATGCTAGCATCCATATGCTCATCCAACTTAGGTTTACTACCAACAAAATCCAAATACACTTTGAACTGAGATATTTGAGAACCTATTTCACAACCCACTAGTGGATGTTATTTGCCAAGATTACAGAGGAATTGATTGACAATAGCAGCTGCATGAGCAATACTAGATCTTGTGCAAATTAATTATGGATTTATAAAGAACTTCATGTTTTCTTTATTTTTGGTACTCATAGGATACTACTTGGAGCTTATCTTGAAGTGAGCTACAAATAGAGCATATATACATTAGCGTCAGTTTTCTCAAATTAAACCTATCTAACATTTTCTCAATATATCTCTTCTCAGATTAGAGAGTAACAAGTTTCTATACCTTCTTTTATGGAAGATTATCATCCAAAGAATTTAATTTTTGCTGGTCCCAAGTTCTCCATCGAAAGAACTTGCTTAATTCTCTCTTTAACCTATTAATCTTACTAGTATCTTGACATACAACAACATATCATTCACATAAAACAAGAGAAAAATAAATTAACCATGAGAAAGCCTCTTAAAAACATGTTATTATCTGAAGCAATTTATTTTATCTATGACATGCTATGAAAAAAATCAAATTTCTTATATCATTATCGGAGTTCTTGCACGATCTTATAAAAACTAATATCGAGCTCTTGAGACTTCATCAGAGCACCTCATTCAAGAAAGACAACTGGAATTAACTTAAAGCAATTTTCTTCAAGTTAGATCAGACGGAATTTGTGGAGCTCCGACTATTTTAAAAAAAATCATCTTTAGTATGGCATCTGTGTCTCTGCATGGTGAGCTTTGTTGTTACAGTTGGTGGAGGATGTCATATGCTACTGTCTTAGTTGTTACAGTTGGTGGAGGATGCCACACGCTCTAATTCCAGAGTACCGTGTCTCTGCTGTAATTACGGTTGCTGGGGGATGTCACGCACTAATCCTACGGTACTGTATCTACTGTAGAAAAAATCGTTAAGAAACTCCATCACGTAGGTTGATGGATCATCCATTTCTCGTTCCTATCCACCGGCCCGCGCGCGACCAGAAACGGAAGACTCTTCTTTCCCTAGAGCTGGACTCCTCAATAAGAAGACCTCGAAACCCCTCCATGACTCTCCACCGCCAAGAACAACCCTTTCTTTCCCTCTCTTTCTCTCGTTGGAGTTCGACGTCAATCCGCCGGAACGATACGACGCTTACGGAAGCCAAGGTAAAGCTTGTGCTTATTCTCAAAGTTGAAAACCAACTCCACTGTCTCCGGCCTCAATTTCGCTGCGGCTGTTATTCTTTGTGGACCCTCGAGTTCTCCATGGTCACGTGATGACCAGAGAGTCGAGCGATGGCCGCCGGTGGACGATCAACGCTCAAAACATAAAGAATCCCTGTTTTCCCTGTTTTCGTACCTTTTCAGTTTTTTTTTTTCCTTTCTTTGCCGGCCGGTTGCTGCCCCTCCGGCATTGATCACCAAGACTACGGCTGCGGTCCACCTTTCTTCCCCTGTTTTGACAATGAAAAAAAAAAAAACGCAAAAAGATACTCATAGATCACATACTCATCTATCTGAATCTATCATCCGTTAAGCATGCATGTCGTTGCTGACATAAATAATGAATTGCTACGTAACATACGCCATGAATACACACCATAGCTTATAGGTTATGTTGGACTTCATATATTGTCTCTTTTGATTGTGTTGCTAAGAGAATTCATATATTTTAATTAATTAGGAGAATAATTGATGCATGATGATCAGATATGCTCAGGAATATCCATATGCTTTTGGATAAATTGTAACATAAGATACACTTCATTAATATAAGATATACTTTGACAAGAAATTTTGATTTTTATATTGGATAGTACATTTATTTTATTTTCTTGAAAAAGGGTTAAAAGAAGGGGCCAATGAAGGCACAGGTTAGCATGAGCCATGGCTTATTGGCGTTATTGCTGGTGATGTTCTTCTTCTTATGTTGCACTAAGACCATGGTACAAGCCACAACACAGCAATCGGAGGTGAACAAGCCGGCCGTTATATAAGAGCATCAAGGTATGCTATTTTA
Organism: Cocos nucifera; assembly: GCA_006176705.1. Lineage (NCBI taxonomy): Eukaryota > Viridiplantae > Streptophyta > Magnoliopsida > Arecales > Arecaceae > Cocos > Cocos nucifera. The sequence goes on along the minus strand of QRFJ01001231.1, from coordinate 234,452 downwards.
CTATTCTCTTATTTATTCTTTTCTTGATTTTTTTCGCTTTCTAGGGTTAAAAAATATTTTTTGTCTGTTCCGAAGGAGTTTTCACTAGATTTTCTGGACTGTTTCTCAGACGAATCTTAATTTGGTTAGAATTTTTTAGATTATTTAATTTAATATTAATCTTTTAAAAAGGATGTTGATCTCCCTCTCACACAACTTTTTTGGTTGGCCTTGTAGATGGTTTGCTTCCCATGTTGTCCCTACTTAGCAAAATCCCCTTTAGAAATTGATATATTATTTTTTTAAAAAAAATCATCTATTAAAATATGGAGACTCATTGTAGCCATGCATTGTTGGCATATGAAGTTTATCTTAAATTTGTTAACTTGTTATCTATTTATCATTCTTTAATCAATTTCCGTCTTCCCCTCGCTCCATTCCATTCTTCCTCTCGACTCGTACCTGCTCCTAGTCTAGTTCAATATCCTCGATCCATAGCCCTCGCTCACCGTAGCTTCCCCTTCTTTTTGTCCACCTCCTAATCCATTGGGAGGTTGAAAAAATCTGGATCATTCTTTACATAAGAAATGGTTAAAAAAATATTATACATAATTTTTTAGAATGCGTGGAAGTAAGAAATTTTTTTTTTTTGCACAATGCTTGCATAAACCAAGTAATTTTATTATGTTTTTCTTTAAAAAAAATTATCTATCATTTTCTAACAGTAGTGCCATCTAATTTATAGAGTTAGAATTATTCCTCTGTGCTTATTGGGTCATTAAAATTCTTGAGTTATGCTCTTTTTCTGATTTGTTGGCATTTTTTTTCTGTCATCTTTTCCAAATAAAAATTTTATTCTTTTGGTTCATTCAAGGCAATCCAGACTGTGTAGTTATTATGGGCATTTTTCACCGTAATGCTTCTTGATTTGTGGTTTCATTTGTTCCTAACGTTTTGTTTTTCTTTTAATTAAAAGAGCCCGAATGGAGATATCATAGACTGTGTCCGTATCTCTGATCAGCCAGCCTTTGATCATACTGTCCAGGTGTGCTCTTTTTCCTCCTCACTTTCTCTTCAAATTCTTCCTCTATCAAGTGTTTGCACCTGGTGGTCTCTTTACATTGTCTTCATTTGGTGCAGAATCTTCAGATGAGGCCAAGTATCCGCCCGTCAGGCCAATATGATGAGAATGAGGTAGCATCAAAGATGGAAACACCCTCCATACGTCAGGTTTGGCATCAAAATGGGAGGTGCGCCGAGGGCACCATCTCTATTAAGAGGACCAAGAAAGAAGATGTGCTGCGAGCCAGCTCTGGCATCAAAATGGGAGGTGCCCCGAGGGCACCATCTCTATTACGAGGACCAAGAAAGAAGATGTGCTGAGAGCCAGCTCTGTCGAAAGATATGGGAAGGAGAGCTTGGGGACAATACCAAATGCCACTCCTTCATATCCGCAAATGGGACATGAGGTATATAGTTTTGAAAATATATGAAAAGGAGTAGCTTAGAAACAAAGCATCTCTTACTTTTCCACCTCTTTCCCATGCTCCTTCGCCTTTTTCAACTATAATACCTGAATAACAAATATTTTTTTTTAATCCAACATGACCTTTGCTACTTAGAGAAACTCTCCCCCACCATTGTCAACCTCGTTCATCTGAAATGTGAGATTGTTAGATAGTCCCATTCTTCGAAAGAAATCTCAGCTTGTAGTGCATAAAGCTGTTACAGACATTCAAGAGAAAAGTCTTTATTAATCACAAACAACCTACACTTTCCACTCCCTGCTCATGTATTGACCAAGATGTACATTCATTGTACATGTTAGATATTATACTCATGAAAATCATGCAATGTTTAAGTTATTATATATGCCCACATGTCCATGGATTATGGACTCTGCTGCTTGGTTCGGGTTCGATGTTATAACCTTGTAGCATTCCTTTGGATTACAGAAAGAATTCTGAATCCTATCAAGCAAACTTCAAAGAATTCATTTGTTTTGTCAACTCTAAGGCTTTGTTTGGTAGCCAAGAAAGTGAGAGAGAAGAAGGTTTGTTAATGAACAATTTCTTTTCTATATCGATTGGCAGTAAAAGGAAAATGTAGGAAGAGAAAATATAGGGCCAGGTATGCTATAACAAGTTTAACTTTTTTTTTTTTAAAAAAAAAGGTAATGATTTTGAGAGAAAGTGAAATGCAGGTTAGCTCCTTAAGATAAAAATAACCACTCACCATTTTTTATTTCTAAAATTTATCAGATGTGAGAAATTACTCTATTTTCTTTCCTTGCTCTTTTCTCCTGCTGATTTATCTTTCTTTTCTTACTTTATTGGCAACGAAACAGAGCCCAAGTCAATTTGTTTAACAGAACTTTTTCAAGAGACTTAATATATAGGAAACATGATGTGTTTACTTGTGAGGTATTGATGGTCTTACTTAGGTTCATGTAGAGAAATCATTTGATCCAAAAAAATGTCTGCGTGGCAATTTTCTGTATGGGCTTCCTATTCTGGCTTTATTCATAAAAGTTATTTTAAAGATTATATGTAAATCAGCTCTTGTGCTCCACCTTTTTTTTTGGGGGGGGGGCTTTTACAGACTATTCTACCCCTATCATTTTTTTTAAAAATGATTTAGAAAATACCTGCATAGGACATCCAAGTGTGGCATCAAATGCTTTTGTTTGCTATGGATAATCCAACTCATGTAATAATGTCTATATGTATTTAAACAACCATAGCTGCATGCCTTTTATGACTCATTTTTTGTTCCCTAAATATGTGTCAACTATACTTCAAGGTGGTGCCGCTGATAGCTTCAGATATTTCTTGTTTGGCAGTACATAACTTTTGCAAGGGATCTTTAGCCCTGAAGATCTTAATTTTCTATGCACCAATTTCTTTTATTGAAAGAAAATCCATGTATATATTGTGTCAGTTTGGTTGTAAAGTTTTGCCTTTCACATGTATCTTAACCACCAATATCAACCACTTTTTCGTTCTTTGCAGGCATTGCAGACACCATTAAAAGCCATCTTAAGGATAGGATGGCTTTGGTAAGTGTTTCTATGAGCAAATTTTATCTTGAGTTTTTTTTTTTGGGCAATCAGCTTCTGGCAGAAACTCGGAATTTTCGTTTATGTGATGTGCATGATATCCTTCTGCAATTGTCTTCTTCAAACTTTCTAGGTCGGTGACCTTTATTGCTTCTCTGCATATCAATTGGAGTTGCATTATGTAGTTATACACTCTTTTACTTAAATCCTAAATCTAATGATGAGCTGAAATTGGCATGTCCATTTCATTTGCTGAACCTTCTAGATGAACATATGGCCAGTCAATTCGAAAACTTGGTGTGCTTATTGTTCTTTATATTTGATTATATTAATAGCATAACAGATAGATTGTGTTCTTATATATCATATTTAGTATCGCTTTTCCTGAATATATTGCATAAGATGCAGCATTAAGTATGCGTAGCTATGTTCTATGCTTTTTTATGTCCTTGCATTAGTCTCTGTCTCATGAAACCAAAGTGCTTCAGTTTCTCAACTATTAAAAACCAGTGCACAGGTTGAGGTATGCCTACCGCACCTGCCTGATAAAAAAAAAAAAAAGAGTTTAATGCATTCTTCATTTGGTGATGTGCGCTTCTTTCTCTTATTCTTTTTTGAGAAAGAAGCAATGGAATAAAAAAACAATTATATATTATCCATTTCTATAAATAAATTTCATTAATTACATCACCAACCGACGGAATCACGTGCATCCATTAAGTAGTCCTTCATTTGCTTGCACATGCTGCATTCATGTTAAAGAAAAGCCACTCTCTTCCAACAACCAAAAGAATGGTTTCTACCTCATTCATCTGCATCGATCTCTAGTCCACCGTCTATTTCTTCAAACTAGTCTTTTCATCTTCAACAACTGGAATCACTATCACCTTTTTTTTTTTTGTGACATCATCAAGACCCAACCTTTGATCAACATGACATTACATCTGAATTGTTGTTGGAATTTGATTGTAATGGGCTGGACAACGCCAAATTTCCTTTGGATTATGGTACTTAATTCTTGCAATCGGCATGTGGTGCATTTGAGTGATATAAATGGAGTATCTGATGAATGACTTGTTAAAACCCCGAGTCTGCTGATTGTTTTTTCTAGCTTTAAGTATGCCATTAATGGTCACTTCTTTTTTTGATGATAATGAGTTAGGAAGGATCTAACTCAGGTTGCTTTCATTAATTTAAATAGGAGTACAACAAGTTAATAGACCATTTTAAGATGGGTGTTAATAAGAAGTAGATATTACAGAGCTCAGCAGAGAGCAGGATTTTCAGAGGTGATGTAAATTTGTTGGCAATGTGAGGACTAGGTCACCGTCGATTGGTGCCTGTTGGGTTGCGTGATTACAGCTTATCCAGTAATTCTTTCATGCTGATCGTAAGCTTCTGAATTGTGGAATAGATAACGTCTGCCTTATATTCCACTCAGGATAGATATAAGTTAACAACTTGCTTGGTCATAAATTTGGGCTGATATGCATGGAATTCAAAGCAACGTTTATTGCATTCTTTCCAGTGTCCATTGGGCTGCAGTGATTAGGATGTCTGAGCCTGTTCATAGAGGGCATGTACTTTCATCTGATCGCCATGAGCTCCGCAGCATAAATTGGCTTTGAGGGAGATCTTTAAGGTGTAGTTTTTATAGTAGTGTTGTCCAGATTGATCATGAGAATGGGCATTGAAGAAGCAAATGTTCAACCATTTCAGAATTTGATCCACAAAGAGCATGAATGTCTTTACCTTTCCAACCTCGTCTGATAAGATTTGCTTTGGTTAAAATTCTATCATGGAAGCAGGCAAAGTATTTGACTTTCTCAGAGATCCTAATTTTCAATATAATGCTGCTGAAAAAAGGTCTGACTCCCCCTCCATGAGAAAATGGTAGCATTGTCCATTCTATTGTGTCCAGCCTGTCCGAAATCTCCAAGGTTTCCATAGCTTGCAGTAGTTGTTAGAGCCCCATGTCATATGGTGTTAGAGTAGAGAGGGGTCAACAGTCATGCTCTTGATATAAAATATAAGGCTTCTGCTACAAAGATGTCCTTTATGTTGCATAGGTTGCATGAAGAGGGAAACTTGTCTTCTATGGATTCCTGAAATAGCCAGGAGTCTTTCAAAAATGAGGTATTCAAGCCATTACCTAATCAAAATTTGACCAAAGCCTGGAACAGAGGTTTGACCGTTTGAATCACCTTCCAGAAAGCCGACTATTGTTGTTGCTGAGAGATGCTTAGTGTGAGAGGCCTATGTTGCTGATAAATTGCTGTGGCTAATGAGTTTGAGGTACTGCATGGATTTTTGAACAGACTCCACCATCATTTATGGTGCAATACTTTATTGAGCATGACAAGCGTTGGGGGTAAAATGATCCTCACCGAAGTCCTTGATGGCGACTTTTATTCTATAAAATTTGCCGGTCCTCTCAGCAACAATTCTGCACTACAGAACCTGTCAAAAGTTTACTGAACCCCTTTCGGCCGAACTCCCTCCAATCACTTAGCAGACATCTTCCAGTCAAACTCCTTTCAGTCAAATTTCTTTCGGTCTCCTAACAAGCCCCTTTCAGTAGTTGAACGAGCCATCTTACATTATGCACGTCGACCGAATGGATTTAAACAATAAAAGAATCTCATCATCAACACAAGTTCAGATCTCAACTTAGCAAATATCGGCCACCCTATGAACGATCTTGAAGATGTCCGAACCTCTCTAGACCACTAGAACTCCGAATTCTTCGCTATTTACAGCCAGCTCATGTGTATAGGAATCCTACCCAAACTCCAACTATCAATCTCCAACGGACTGATAAGTCACGATAAAGGATACTACTCTCCGTAGTAAACTTCGTGTGGTCCGAACGGCCTACTAATAGATAGTTATGACTGTCACTATTAATTTGTTACATGCTCTGTCTATATAAGGGATCCTTCAGATATATTTTCTAGATCTCTAAGCTCTCATACTCAGCTCGATACTCTGTTCATTTTCTTCTGAGCACTCCATTCTTGTTGGCTAGAGAACTAACTTGAGCATTGGAGGACGGAGCCATCCATCTCCGGTCTAGACTTTTTCTTGTAGGTTTCGTCGGCGGCCTCATCTCCTCCTACTCCAGCGACTCTAACTCATCACTATTTTCTGCACCAACAATAAGGTTACAGATTCCCATGCCTTCTAGTTCCTTTAGCCTACATACCATGTTCCAACTCAACAGGCATTTGCCTTTCTCTTTCTTGGTCGTACTCTCACCTGACCATAGAAATGCCCTTCGCATTTGATCTATTCTTTTGATAATGCAAGATGGTATGCTGAAATTGGACATCTAGAATGAAATAATTGGAGTAATTACTGAATTAAGCAAAGTTGCTCTACCAGCAATAGAAAGTAATTTACCTTTTTAGGATGAAAGCTTCTTTGAGATTCTTTCAATGAGCAACGTCCAGTCCTTTTGCTTGAGGTGTCCTGTACAAAGGGGTAGGTCCAAATAAGTGAGTGGAAGCTCATTAGTCCTGCTTCCCAAAATTTTTGCAATATGATCTCTGTGCTTTTTCGTGATACCAATTTCGATAGTCGTGGACTTCTTAAAATTGATTTTTAGACCGGTGAGTAATTTATAAAAGTAGAGAATAAATTTCAATGCAGTGATGTTTTCTTGGAGTGATCCTGAAGATGAGTGTGTCATCTCCAAATTGGAGGTTATGAAATCTGCTAATGATATCTTTATCTCTTAAGCCTTTGATCAACTTGTTTGCTGTAGCAGTGATAAGAATTCTATTCAATGTATCTACCACTAGGATAAATAATTGAGGTGATAGAGGATCTCCTTGCCATAGACCTCTATGGTGGTTGAACAACTTTCCCGTTGTGTCATTTACTAGACGGCTAATTTTGTAGTGGTTATAATGTCTTCTACCCACCGACACCACTTCTCTCCAAAACCTCGAGCTTTTAGGAGGTTAGATAAAAATGGCCATGCAATATTATCAAACGCCTTCTCGAAGTTGGGTTTAAAAAGGTGATGCCTTTATGCTTGGATGGTGCTGCTTGGGATATAATCTCTGTTGCTGTTGATTAATGGTCACTTCTATTTGTTGCAGGTGAAAAAGGAGAGGGCAGAGCAAGAGGCATTGGGAGCTTTACCTCTCTATCAGCGAACCATTCCATGAGACATCTTGCGAGGATGCTTCTTTTTTTTAAATTGCAAGATAAAATAAAATGCAGTCAGTGAAATTGGATGTTGATTATGGTTTGTTGTCAGCTTTTTAGGATGCTTTATCTTTTATTTACTTGGTTTGGCAATCATCACTGAGATCTGCACTCTCAAGCATTTTCATATCACTTATGGAAAGACTACCTTATTATTGAAGGGTAATAGAGAATAAGCAATTGTTATTAGTTGTGAATAGATTTTTTGAATCACAGGTTGTGGTGATGTCATGTTAATTACCTTTTTAAGATGGATCTGCTGATCAATTGGCACAATCTCATGACCGATCCATGAGTTTTCTTTATTCTTTTTTGCATGACTAAGTCGAAGGGATGGTGAGGACCTTAAGAAGTGCTTATTATCAAACAATAGGGTCTCTGATGGTGGTGTATTAGCGGTGAATTGTATGGAGCATACAACTATCTAACCATTTGTATATTCTGATCGGACTGTAGCTTCATTCTAAAGGACTCCCTTTTGTTTTTCTGTTTTTCTTCTATCTAACCATTTGTATATTCTCTACTTATCCTCTTGATCTTTGTAAATTTTTGATTGAATAAAATTTAGGTGGCTATTTTACAGCTTCCGTTCTCATCAAAAAAAGACTCTCCTTAAATGCTCAAAATGGTGTCATTTCAATTATATGCAAACCCCTTCCAAAAAAACCAAATGATGCCATTTTGAGAAGAGAGAAAAACACCCCCCAAGAACCCTAGAGAATAGATCGTCCTTTTATCCTAACATGCCTGGATTCCTTGCACCATATTGTGGGGAAAGGTATCCCATGTAGGAATTATTTAATTATAGACATTTGTAGATAAGGAACATAATTAAGTGGTGCTTTGGGGTATTGAAAGCGAAGTTTCTTATTATAAATAAAATTCCATGTTTCAAACTTACACGTTGAAGGCAAATTCCAATAGCATGTTGTGCTATACATAACTTCATCAGAGGTATCTCCTTTGGATTTAAAAAAAAGAAGCATTGGAACCTTGGGCCATTATTTCCCATTTGATGTGAAGAAATGCCAAGTCATAAACTTTTTACAGCTGGTCATGCTCCCTTTTGGCTACCACCTGTTGCAAGTGAATCGTTCACTTGCTGCATTGATTAGAACACTATCCCGAGAATTTGACTTGAGCCATACATGTGCCCGGTCTCAGAAGTCTTCTCTTTCTAGATTTGATCTCAGAAAATAAGTTCCTAGAACTCCTTGTTGCACCTTCGATCTGATCTCCGATAGCGATCTGATCGACACACGATTGGGAACTAGTTGATATGGTCTTGCAGCAGCAGCACCTCGATGCTTGTAGCATTGATTTGCCTAACACTTGGGCATGGAGAAGATGGAGAAGAAGAGAGAGAGTTTGCAGGGTCGGGGTAGCCATGGGGGAGTCAGGGCTGCCGCATAGGAGCACCGACGGGCACAGACAAAAGAGGTCCGGTGCGGCAGGCTCGAGGCCGCGGCATAGGAGGCACCGACGGGGTCGGGTCACTAGGAAGGAGGACACGTGGGGAGCGGGGAATGCCAAGGATGCATGGGAAGCGGAGAAGGCATGAAAATTTTTTTTAGTCAAAGTTTTTTTTCCCATCGGCGGTGTCGGGGAAGGCTTATAGGAAGCGGAGAAGTCATGAAAAAATTTTTTAGTCAAAGGTTTTTTTCGCATCGGCGGGGTTGGGGAAGGCTTATGGGAGGACTATTACTGATGGCAAGAATACTGTCGGTAATATAGTCGGCAAATACAAAAATTCTATGCTAGTTTATTAGCGATAGCAATTTCCATCGCTAATAACAAAAAATCATTGCTAATAATATTAATTTTTTTAAAATATTAAATTTTAACCTTAATTTTTTTAAAAAAAATTAACTGTTACCGACAGCTAACTACCGTCGGTAATACAGTCAGAAAATCACCAAGTCAATAGCGATAGATTGGAACTTCTTAATTGAAAGGATTGACAAGAAATTAAGTTCATGGAAAGGCAAATTGTGGAGCTTAGGAGGGCATCTAATTTTAGTCAATGCAGTTCTAGGATCGATGCCAACTTATTGGACGTCATCAAGAATACCACCAACACAGGTCATTAAAAGGACAGACTTAATAAGAAGAAGATTTCTATAGAGAGGTCACAACAGATACGGTGCAGGTCATAGTTTAGTTAACTGGAAAAAGGTATGCAGACCAAAGAAACATGGAGGATGGGGAGTAATAAATCTAGAGATGATGAACAAGTGCTTAATGTTAAAATGGTGGTGGAGATACTTTTCAGATAGACAAAGGCTATAGAGGAAAATAATAAACGAGCTATATTACAAAACAAAGCCACCTAACACTAGAAAGGCAACTTGTCAAGCTTCTCCACCATGGAGAGATAATGAAAATACAAATTTGGTTCTTTGAGAGCAAGATTCCGAATTGGAAACGGAAATCAGGTCAGCTTTCGGAATGATTATTGGCATGAACTAAGCCCACTATATTCAAACCTCCCTCTGGAATTTGTACTTAGCAATAGAATAGATGTATCCGTGGAAGAAGCGATCAATGAACCAAACAGATATTTGGGAAGTATTGTAAGAACAAGTAGCAACCTGCAACCTTTGCTTGAAATACAACTGGACAGAAAAGATGATGAAGTAGACTGGAAGTGGTCAATAGACAAAACCTTCACCGTTAAAAAGGCATACCTATTCTTCTCAAACGGAGGAATCAATTCACATTTTGCAAAGACGAACTGGAGGTTACCACTGCCACTAAAATTCAAAATTTTCAACTGGTTGGCATATCAGAACAAAATTCTAACGACAGCAACCTAAACAAAAGAAAATGGCCAGCTCCAGCAGAATGTATTCTGCGTGGATGTATGGAGGAAACGGTGATGCGCATTTTCCTCGGATCTATCTTCGCTAGGATGGTTTGCAGACAGTTTAACAATGTTGCTGTTTCCTCGTTGACAATGAACTCCATGGAAGAAATATGGACATACGGCAGACAGGGAAAACAAAGTGCGGAAGGACGGACGGCATGGTTTTCCTTTATATCTACAGTGATGTGGTGCCTGTGGAATGAACGCAACAGAAGAGTTTTTAAAAAAGAAGCTAAAGCACCTATTACGCTGGTGGAAGACATCACCACCTTACTGCGAACTTGGATTTCATACGAGAAGTCAGACAACAGGGAAGAAATTAGAAACATCATCAATACAGCGAGATACTTAAATTGATACACGGGGAAATATTGAAAAGCAAAGAAAATTTAAAGTTCAGACTCCAGATCCTCCAGCAGCAGTCAAATTCTGTTTTGGTTATCCCTACAGATTTCTACAGACTCTGTCGGGCGCTGAAAATAGACGCGTTACCCTGTCCACGCGTTACAGACTCACCAGCTGCCCTGTCCACCGCTGAAACGTGTTCAGAGTTGTCCACTGCGGAAAGATGTTGCCCCGCCCAACGTTTTGCAGAATCCCTATTGCCCTGTTGCCCTGTCCACTGCTGAAAGGTGTTTTTGGGGTATCTTACCAACAACGCTCTAATACTTGTATAAATTAAACTGAACATCCTTGCCTAAGCCAACTCGGCTACAGGCACCTGTTGAGTTTACAGGCAAATTCTGTAAACCACGCCCCTCTACAGCTTTCTTTATATACATATCGATATATATTCTGGGTGGTCGTCCTCCCTTTACATGGAAAAAAAAAATGAGCATCTTCTTTAGTCAATCTTTTGGATGATTTTGGTAGGAAGGAGGAAGTTTGACATCCAGAAAATGGAAAACACTTGATATCCCATTGACCAAAATGGAGGATCTGGATGATGTTAGTAGATGCTTTATCCACAATCACTAGCGTTGGTTAAGATCTCTTGCTAAGAGTAGCTGGAGAAGGAATGCCCAGTTGATGTTATTAAATGCCTTCTCGAAGTCGACTTTGTAAAGGATGCCTTTATGTTTATTTTTTACGCAGTAGGATATGATATCAGAGGCAGCAGCAAAACTTTCTGTAATACACCTTTCCCTTGTTAATGAACCGTATCGTGCCCTTCTTTCTGTCCATGTCTTGATCCATTGGTGGCTGGGAAGAATCTGAATCATGTTTTATATAGAAAATTGTAAAAAAAAAAAAAAAAGAATTATACATGATAGTTTGGAAGCACGGCAGCAAGAAAAATATTTTTGTACAATGCTTGCATAAAAGTCGGAATTTTATTACGTTTCTTTCAAAAAATTTTGTTAGCTATCATTTACGTGCAGTAGTGCCGTCTAATTTATGGAGTTAAAATCATTCCTCTGTGCTTATTTGGGTGTTAAAAATTCTTGAGCTGCGTTATTGTCGAATTTGTTCAGCATTTTATTCTGTCAGTCTTTAAAAATAGAAGTTTTGTTCCTTTTGTTCATTTAGTAAAATTCCATCTAGTTTTCACTGTAATATTCCTTTTTCGTGGCATTTATTTTTGGCATTTTTCACCGCAGTGCTTCTTAATTTGTGGTTAATTTCATTTGTTCCAACGTTTTTTTTCTTTTAAAAAGAGCCCGGATGGAGATATCATAGACTGTGTCCATATCTCTCATCAGCCAGCCTTTGATCATCCTTTACTCAAAAACCATACCGTCCAGGTGTGCACTCTTTCTCCTCACTTCGTCTTCTTTTCAAATTCTTCCCGTCACTTAATGTTTACAGCTAACGGCATGGCCTCTTTATTTTGTCTCGACTTAATTTGTGAAAATCCTTCAGATGAGGCCAAGTTTGATCCACCCATTAGGCCTATAAGATGAGAACAAGATGGGATCGAAGATGGACACTAAATCCATACCTCAGATTTTGCATCAAAAAGGGAGGTGTCCCAAGGACACCATCCCTATCAGGAGGACCAAGAAAGATGATGTGCCGAGGGCCAGCTCTGTCGAAAGATATGGGAAGAAGAGCCACAGAACAATCCCAAATCCCACTTTTTGTAGATCCCAATGATTTTAACATTGTGCATCATGAGGTATATTTACTTGTCCATTTCTTTTTGCTTCTTCACCCTTTCTCATTGGTGTTTGTTGGTGGGTGTTCTTGAGTAGCATGCACTTGCTTATGTAAAAGGAGATAACGATATTCTTGATAGCTAGAATTCCATGCAGAGCATCCAATAATGATCTTCTTGAATAGTAATTCAGAACCTGTGCCTTCAATATGTGCTGATGATACAATCATTCTCATTAATGCAGACCCCTGTCAAGCAAAGCATCTTAAATTAATCCTTCTCCTATTTGAGATATTGACAGGTTTAAAGATAAATTTCGAAAAGAGCTCTCTTTATGGGTTGGATTTGATAGCTGAAGAAAGCGGCACTTTTGCAAGTATTCTGGGTTGCAGAAAAGAAGACCTTCCCATCGAATATCTAGGTTTTCCATTGTCAAAGGGTAAACCAAAGGTTTCAGACTGGAATTTCCTCATCGAAAAAATTGAAAGCAACCTTGCTAATTGGAAGAGCGACACACTATCCTTAGCTGGGAGACTTGTTCTAGTGAATGCAGTGATGACTTCCATCCCAACTTACTGGATGTCATCCTTTGCACTCCCATCATCTGTCATTAGCAAGATTGATAAGAAGAGACGAGCATTCCTATGGAGGGGGAAGAAAAAGTGCAACGGGGGACACTGCCTAATGAACTGGAATCCGGTACGCCGGCCAAAGCAATATGGAGGACTGGGAGTGATTAATCTAAAGTTATTCAATAAATGTTTACTAAGGAAGCGTCTCTGGAGTTTTTTCATGCAAACCAACCGTCCATGGAGGAGACTGATCCATCACATATATCACTCAGCTAAACCTCTTTCCACCACTTCTTTCAGAAGTGTCAAAAAATCTTCAGAATCCTGGTGCAACACAGTCAAAACATCCAACCTCTTCTTATCAGGAGTATCTTTTAAATTGGGAAGTGGAAGAGACATTGCTTTCTGGACTGATATATGGTTCTCTTACATGCCATTCATGGATTTATTCCCCTATCTATACTTTCAAGCAGAGCGTTCAGATCTTTCCGTTGAAGAATTCTTAAATTGTACCAGACAAAGTTCATTGTTCAAAGAAAATTTATCACACAGAAGTGAGAGAGAACTTGAAATACTTCAGTCTATGATCTCCCAGGTAAATTTATCTACAGAAAATGACCAAATTGTATGGTCCTGGAGCCCCAAAGGTATCTACACAGTGAAAGATGCCTACCTCTTTGTTGCTCATGGAGGAATTAAGCCAGCTTTTGCCCATCTCAATTGGAAGCTTCTCCTTCCTGAAAAAATAAAAATCTTTCAACTGGTTAGTCTTCAACAACAGACTCCTTGTAGCAGACAATCTCAAAAAAAGGAACTTCTCCTTTCCAGAGCATTGCCCGCTGTGTGGGGAAACTGAGGAGACTACCCAGCATCTATTCCTCACCTGCTCCTTTGCCTTAAAGAGTCTGGAGTTTCTTCATTGATAATTTGAAATTACCAAAGCCTGCATCGAATTTTCAAATTTTCTGGGATTACTGGCAGCAGAGACTTCCTACCGATTACTCTCTCCTAACTTGGAATTGCCTCTTTTCATCGATCTGCTGGTGCATATGGAAAGAAAGAAATCATCGTATCTTCCATTTCAAGGCAAAGTGCTCCTCTCTGCTGAAAAAAATTTGAATTGACCAGGTAAAATGCTGGATTCCATTAAATCACAGGGGCCCTATATCTCAGTTGCACATTCTGATTGAGAAGCTGAAAATACATGGTATATAAATGAACAACCACTGGAAGGCCATGTTCCCAAGCAAAAGTGGCAGAGTATAATCCTCACAAATACTCATCCAGCTTTCCAAGTTTTAATTAACAATCACAAAATTCAGAGCGCAGCCCAGCAGAAAGCAGATCAAATCTTGAGACCATTGCGTACTCTAAAGATAAGTTACTGCTTGGTACTCTAAAGATAAGTTACTGAGCACTCCACTTCTGTTGGCCAGAGCTAACTTGACCGTTGGAGGGTCCTGTTGGAGCCAGCACCACCGACTCTGGATGGAACTTTATTTTGCAGGTCATCAGCGGCGACCTCGTCTTCCTCGACTCCAGCTCGATCCAGCATCAACCAAATTTTACACCCACAGAATTGGTGTTAGAGGAAGAGCCCTCTGTTCTTAGGTTTTCTTGATCTTAAAGGAGTGCTCAGCAGCGATCTAGAGTTCTTTTCAAAAAAAATGCCTCCCAGGAAAGCTTCGATCCAGCGATCAACAGCCTCTGCAGTCAGATCCCATCCAGATATATCAGTTTTCGCTCCAGCTCCAGTAACTCAAGCTTCACTTGCAGTCATAGTGGATCCAGAGCAGTTTAACCTACTGATGCAGCGGGTTCATGGCTTCACCGAAATGGTACAGGCCATGCGGTAACCTCCGATGATGGCTCCACTAAGAAACCCGCCACCGATGGAGGGCATACTCATCGTTGTTAGGAAGGAAAAATATAGAGTAGAGGATCTAAGTTTGGATCATGGTTCTCCTCTGGAGGAGACTTTCTCCATCTGTAGTCGAAAGTCCTCCAAAATCTATAACCGAGATGATGTCCTCAATCACAAACTACGGAAGATGGACCAACGGATTGAGGAGCTCGACCACGTCGCACTAGCTCACCACGACGACGTCCGCACTGATCCTCCTTTCTCTCTTTGAATTATGCAAGAGCCCATTCCACCGAACTTGAAACTCTCTCAACTTGAAAGCTACGATGGAATCTCTGATCCAGTTGATCATCTGGAGGCCTTCCGAATCATGATGTTGCTTCATGGCGCACCAGACGTCATATTATGCCAGACTTTTTCATCTATCTTAAAAAGAGCAACAAGAAACTGGTACTCAGCATTGAAGTCAGGTACGATCTTCTATTTTGATCAGATGAGCCATCAGTTCATGGCTCACTTCGTCAACAGCCGACGTCCGCACCAAAGTTTGGATTCTTTGATGAATATCAAGCAGAAGCAGGGAGAATCCATTCAGGCGGGCTTATGTCATCCGATTTAACGCCATAGCATTGGAGGTCCGAGATCTAGACCAGTCTGTTGCAATGGTCGTGCTCAAGAATGGCCTTCAGAAGAATAATTTGCTATTTTTTCTAAAAATAAAGTACCTCAGAAACTTTGCTGATCTGCTAGCCTGAGCCGAGAGATATGCCCATGCGAAAGAAGCCTTCAAATTGAAGGACGAAGAAGTCGTAGGAGAGCAATGGATGAACGAGTCTAATAAACCCACCACCGATGGAGGGCCGAGTGAAGTTCGGTCACGCTTATGGACTCCTCCCAGGCGCAAGCAAGCTCGAACTCCTCGAGCTCATCATCAAGAAAGCTCCGATAAAAGGGCACAAAGAAGTCCTCCTTCCGAAAGATTTCACAACTACGTCTTCCTCAGTGCTTCTAAGGCTCAAGTTCTGACAAAAATTAGAAACCAGCTACCAAGATTAGAAGAATTACGATCTCCCCCAAACAAGCACGATCGAAGCAAGTACTGCCTCTATCATCGCAACCACGGTCATGACACTGAAGAATGTATTTAGCTCCGAGATAAAATCGAAGAGCTCATCAGGAGAGGCCAGTTGGGTCGGTTCCTCGGATGCCAGTCTGAAGTAGGAGGAGATCGATCGAGGGCGCTGTCATAGCCAGAACCACCAATGATGGAGGAACAACAAAAAGGTCAGTTGCCTCCCAAATTATCGATACCACATCTAGGAGGAGCTTGATACTTCGGCAATCCGTCATCTCCAGCATCAAAGCCAAGAGGAGCTCGCTCCAAATTATGTGATGACAGAAAAAACTATGTAAAAACTATGCAAAAAACTATACAAAAACTATGTGATGATAGGAAAGAAATAGTCAATAGTGACCGTGTTAGAAACAGGAGGAGAACCTCATCCTAACATGAGCCGATCAAAGTCCTTCAACCTCGGCTAGAGATAAGATTTCTTTCGAGCGCCCGAGCTTTAATCTCGACTAGAGATAAGATCTCTCTCGAGCACCCGAGCTTTAACCTCGGTTAGAGATAAGATCTCTTCCGAGCGATCGATTCAACCTTGACTAAAGATAAGATCTCTCTTGAGAGCCCGAGCTTCAACCTCGACTAGAGATAAAATCTCTTCCGAGCGATCGAGCCAACCTCGGCCAGAGATAAGATCTCTTCTTTCGAGCGCTCGAGCTTCAATCTCAGCTAGAGATAAGATCTCTCTCAAGCGACCCGCGCCAACCTTGGCTAGAGATAAGATCTCTCCTGAGCGCCTGAGCTTCAACCTCGACTAGAGATAAGATCTCTTCCGAGTGATCGAGTCAACCTCGGCTTGAGATAAGATCTCACCTAAGTGACCGAGCCAACCCCGACCAAAGATAAGATCTCTTCCGAGTGCCCGAGCTTCAACCTCGGCTAGAGATAAGATCTCTCCTGAGTACCCAAGCTTTAACCTCGACCAGAGATAAGATCTCTTCCGAGCGATCGAGTCAACCTCGGCTAGAGATAAGATCTCTCCCGAGCGCCCGAGCTTCAACCTCAGCCAGAGATAAGATTCTCTCTCGAGCGCCTAAGCTTCAACCTCGGCTTAGAGATAAGATCTCTTCCGAGCGATCCTAGCCAACCTTGGCTACATCAATAGGAGATAAGATCTCCTTCAATCTCTGCTAGAGATAGGATCTCTTTCGAGCACCCGAGCTTTCAACCTCGACCTAGAGATAAGATCTCTCCCGAGCGACCTAACGTCAACCTTGGCTAAGAGATAAGATCTCTTTCGAGCGTCCCGAGCTTCAATCATCGGCTAGGAGATAAGATCTCGTCTCGAACGATCGATTCAACCTCCGCTAGAGATAAGATCTCTTCCTGAGCACCCGAGCTTCAACCTCGACTAGAGATAAGATCTCTTCCCGAGCGATCGAGCAAACCTTGGCCAATAGGAGATAAGATCTCTCTCGAGCTCCGAGCTTCAACCTCGGCTAGAGATAAGATCTCTTTCGAGCGACCGCATCAACCTCAGCTAAAGATAAGATCTCTCCCGAGCATCTGAGCTTCAACCTCGACTAGAGATAAAATCTCTTCCAAGCGATCGAGTCAACCTCAGCTAGAGATAAGATCTCTTCCGAGCACCCAAGCTTCAATCTCGGCTAGAGATAAGATCTCTCCTGAGCGATCGAGCCAACCTCGACCAGAGATAAGATCTCTCTCGAGCGATCGAGCCTCAATCTCGACTAGAGATAAGATCTCTTCCGAGCGACCGCGCCAACCTCGATTAGAGATAAGATTTTCTTTTGAGCACCCAAGCTTCAACCTCAGCTAGAGATAAGATCTCTTCCAAGCGATCGCATTAACCTCGGCTAGAGATAAGATCTCTCCTGAGCGCCCGAGTTTTCAACCTCGGCCAGAGATAAGATCTCTTCTGAGCATCCAAGCTTCAACCTCGGCCAAAGATAAGATCTCTCCCGAGCATCCGAGCTTCAACCTCTGCTAGAGATAAGATCTCTTCCGAGCGACCGTGCCAATCTCGGCTAGAGATAAGATCTCTCCTGAGCTTCAAAGGCCTCATTCATTTTAGATGAGATGGGAGGAGAGGCCCTATCAACGGTCCTTATGTGCCCCCATAGTCCATTAAGAATAGGAGGAGAACCTCGTTCTAATGTGAGCAAAGTCGAAGGCCTCGTTCATTTTAGATGAGATGGGGGGAGAGGCCCTGTCAATAGTCCTTATGTGCCCCCACCATCCATTAGGAACAGAAGGAGAACCTCATCCTAACGTGAGCAAAGTCGAAGGCCTCATTCATTTTAGACGAGATGGGGGGAGAGGCCCTATCAACGGTCCTTATATGCCCCTACAGTCCGTTAGAAATAGAAGAAGAATCTCATCCTAACGTGAGCAAAGTCGAAGGCCTCATTCATCTTAGACGAGATAGAAGAAGAGGCTCAGACAATGATCCTTATGTGCCCCCATAGCCCATTAGGAACAGAAGGAGAACCTCGTCCTAACGTGAGCAAAGTCGAAGATCGAGCCTCAAAGTCTACAATAACCTTGGTTGTACGAGATAAGATCTCCCTCGAGGATCCTGACCAACCTTGACTGTGGGAGACAAGATCTCCTCCGAGCGTCTGCATTAATCTCGACTACAGAAGATCTCTATTAGGAACAGGAGGAGAACCTCATCCTAACGTGAGCAAAGTCGAAGGCCTCGATCATTTTAGACGGGATGAAGGCTCCGAAGACGGCCCCATTATGCTCGACAATAATAGGAGACAAGATCTCTGTCGAGCTTCAACTACACTTTCAACCTCGATTGGAGATAAGGTGTAGAGCCTTGAATAGGATGTCGGTAGTCGCCTTTTTGTACTTCCTTCCTTCGAGTCTCAAACTCGAAAGTGGGGGGACTATTGTTGGGGATAAATTCTGCTCTCGTCGAAGTCGAGTCTGAAGCTTAGCCTAATGCAGCTGGTAATCATGGAAGAGCTTCAATCGAAAATTCTTTTCCTAATTGTCGAATTTATTCAGTGGCCGAACTACTCAGCGGACAAACCTAGCCGAACTTCTCAACGATCGAGCCCCAGTCGAACCTCTTCAGCCTGCCGAACTTCTCAACAACCGAACTTCTTTCGAACTCCTCCAGCAATCGAGCTTCTGCGGAAGCCGAACTTCTTACAGACTGTTCCCTCAAACGAATTTCTACAGGTGATCCCACTACTGAACGGTTACAATTATCATAATAATTATGATTGTCATTTATCAAGACAACACGATCGACATTTATTAAGTCAATCATGATCGACATTTATCAAGATGGTTACGACAGTCATTAATCAAGGCAGTTACAACAAGCTCCGCCTATAAAAAGGAACCCTCCAGATACGTTTTCTCTAAGCTTTCTTCTCCTTCTCAAAGCTCTGCCGAACTCCACATCGAGCACTCCACTTCTGTTGGCCAGAGCTAACTTGATTATCAGAGAATCCTGCCGGAGCCACCACCACCGACTCCGGATGGAACTTTATTTTGCAGATCATCGGTGGCAACCTCGTCTTCTTCGACTCCAGCTCGATCTGGGGATTGGTGGCTGCAGTATGGGAATCTATCTCCATCGGGCTACTGGTCCTCATCCTTATTCCCTTATTTGACAAATGGTGGCTCCCTAGTAGAATAGGGAGGGGAGATTGCGGCTGCAGACTTAAATTCAAATGGTCCGCACACCTCCACATAGATGGGCAGTGGCCATTTCCCAGAAGAAGGTTATGGTATGGCGAGCTACATCAGAAACATTCAAATAGTTGATCAGTCCAACCATCTTCAAGCTCCTCAAGGGATTCCCACTTTCATTACAGGACCCAACTGCTATAATATGAAGACTTAACAGCGATGGTAATTACTTCTACCATGGGGGTCCTAGTAGAAATCCCAATTGTCCATAGAAGGCCTTAACTTTTTGGCGGAAAAAACCAACCATGAAACAATATTTGAGAAAGAATTACAGTGAACAATAAATACACAACGAAAATAAGTAGTTTTTCATTTTTGTTTAATCAGGTAAACTGTCAAAATCACTGAGCAATAATAGTCAAGCGACGCTGAATAATCAATATGAAAATAAATTTAAGAGCCCACAAGTTGGTGGAGGAAGTTCTGTACCTACCGTAGCAAAAATACGTTCAAGAATGGATCATACATTTCTCGTTTCCGCGCGCGACCGGAAACGGTCTCTTCTTTCGCTCCGAAGACTCCGGCTGGACTCTTGCGGAGTCCTAGAGCTGGACCCTCTATACGAAGACCTCGGAACCCCTCCATGACCCTCCACCGCCAAGAACAACCCTTTCTTTCCCTCTCTTTCTCTCGTTGGAGTTCGACGTCAATCCGCCGGAACGATACGACGCTTACGGAAGCCAAGGTAAAGCTTGTGCTTATCCTCGTTTGCTCTCCCTAGCCTTGAACCATTGTCTCCGGCCTTGATTTCGCTGGAAATCAAGTTGAAACCCCCCCCCTGTTTTTCCGATCACTTTTCCCCTATTTCCGACGATCGTCACCTGATGACCAGAGAGTGGAGCGATGGCCGCTGGTGGACGACCAACGCTCAAGGCATAAAGAATCCCGTGTTTTCCCTGTTTTTGGCCCTTTCCATATATTTTTCTTTGCCGGCCGGTTGCTATCCGCCGCAAGGCACCACTGCATGTCGCATGATTATGTTTGTAGATAGAAAAAGCAGCATGCATGATTATATTTCACTTGATGATAATAATGATTATATAGAAAGGGCTTGGAGAAAATTAGAGTTCAAAAAATGCTGAAGATTTAGAATTGCATGAAGGCATGATTTTTGATACTCAAGAAGAAGCAATGGAAGCTTATAATCAATATACATATAAAAAGGTTTTGGTATTCGGAAGAGATCATGTTATTGATTCTCCAAAACTAAGGAGATATAAGAATTTACATGCTGTAAAGAAGGATTATATAAGCCTAAGATCAATATTGCAGTTGTTGGGCAACATCATGCAGCAGCTATAATGCCATGCAAAAAAGGATAAAGCAGTTGCACCGGATGTAAAGCAAAAATGCATATTAAAAAGACTGAAGTTGGTAAGTAGAAAGTTACAATGTTTCATGATATTCATAATCATGAACTCATTTATAGTCCATCAAAAACTTGCTTTCTTCGATCACATATAAAGATCAGCTCAGAAGACAAGGAGTTTATAGGGACTTTACATGATCAAAATATTTCAATTTGATAAATCATGGGTGCCATTTCACAATTACATGGAGGTATACGAAATATAAGTTTTACTAGAAAAGATTTGAACAACCTTAGAAGCAATCTTCGAAAATAATTATTCAATATGGATTCGTAAACAATAGTTAATCATTTTCAAACTAGGCAAGTCGAGAATCCAGCTTTCTTTTATGCCATCCAATTAGATGCCAAGAATAGTATCCGAAATATTTTTTGGATTGATGGAAAGTCAAGATTATCTTATCAATTTTTTGGTGATGTGGTGACATTCGATAGTACATATATGACAAACAAATATAGCATGCCTTTTGCACCATTTGTTGGTGTCAACCATCATATGCAATCAATTTTATTTGGTTATGCATTAGTCTGAGATGAGTGAACTGAATCATTTATTTGGATTTTTTAATCTTTTTGGAGGCACGTTATGGCAAGCATCCGAAATGCATATTAACTAATCAGGATCTAGCAATGAAAAAAGTAAATGAGCATGTTTTTCCTAATACTATTCATCGATTTTGTAAGTGGCATGTGCTGAAGAATATTAGAGAATGTCTATCTGTTCTTTTTAATACAAAAGATGGACTGAAAGAAGATCTTCATCATTGCATCAATACTTCCATCTCTCCAGAGTAGTTTGAGTTTCGTTGGCATGAATTTATTAAGAAATACTCTTTAGAGTCCAATGCCTATCTTGATCATTTATTTAGTATACAAGATCAATGGGTGCCTACATATTTTAGACATATATTCTTTGCTTCTACGTCTACAACACAGCGCAGTGAAAGTATGCACTCATTATTTAAAGGTTATATGGATAATCATATGAATGCTTTCAGATTTGTTACTCAGTTTGAGACAGTTTTGGAGAGTAGATATGATTAAGAGGATGAAGAAGACTTTCGGACTTATCATGTTAAACCAAGCTTATGGTCGAAATATCCAATCGAGAAACATGCTCTTGAAGTATATACAAGAACTATTTTTAAGCTTTTTAGGGAGCAACTCAAAATGACAACCATGTATGATATGGAGGAGGTAGAAAAATATAAATTATATAATATAACTAAGATTGAGGCCTATAATAGAAATGCACAACAAAGAGTAAATTGTATAACATGTATTATGTCCGAGGAGAAATTTTCATGCTCATGTCTAATGTTTGAATTCAGCGGCATTTTATGTGCTCATGTATTAAAGGTTCTTATTACTTTAAGAATTCATCGTATTCCTGCATATTACATATTAAAACGTTGGACAAAATCTGCCAAACAAGAAGGTACTGATACGGTATATGGTGTATATGAAGTTCAGGATATAACATCAAGAACTACAAGATTCAATGGGCTATGTAAAAAACTTTTGAAGTTAGCATATGATAGCTGTATACTCCAAGCAATATATGATCTTGTTATAAATGATGTGGAGCCTATCATTGAAAAGGTTTGTTCACTGAAGAAGAATCTATGGGCAAAACAAAGTATAATTGATGAGAGGGCAGTCATGACACAATGTAGCCGAGCAGCAGAAAAAGTAAATGATAATTCTACAATATTTAAAGATCCTTCAGTTTCTAATTGTAAGAGCCGCAAAAAGCTCAGCAGGTTTAAGGATCCAATGGAGGTTAGAGTGAAGAAACAATAGATATGCAAGAAATGTCATCAAAAGGGTCACAATATTCGAACATGCAAAACAAACGTCAGTAAAAGCATAATTATATTATATTTATTTTATTTTAAAATTTTTTTATTATGATTTATTGATGGTCATGCTTTTTTGTGCATTGCAGGTAGATGAAGCCTGCATCAGTAGTGTTTCATCTAAGGATGAGCAATTCGGCAATGTATAGGCTCACTAATGTTTCACCAATGTTTTAGAATCCATGGTTATCTTTTTTTGCTATGATATGTTGTGATCTCTTTTGTATTTTATGTTTTGAGTATAGGGTATGGTCATAATTTTTTTTGAATGAATGATTGACTCCTACAAAAAAATATTTTTGAATAAATATAATATTTGTATTCTATTAAATCATATGATATACAAGTTTTATTCTATTTGTTCTCTCTGATTGTTGATGATATTTGAATTTATTAAAATTTTATTTATAAATTTTTTTTACATAAATTAATAAATTATGAAATAAATATAAACTCAAAATAATAAACATAGCCCATAAATACAAATTGGCAGGTTATAAACACAAACTGTATAAGTTGCTCTGTATGTTACAAAATTATAACAGGATAGTACCTAGAATATATAAATTTGATAAAATAAATAAAAACTTAGAATAATAAATACAAATCCTAGAACAAAAAATTGGTTCTGTAAATTCTTGAATCCTTCGTAATAAACACTAAATCCTATCAAAAAAAATATAAACTTAAAATAATAAATAACCTAAAATAAACATAAACTAAAAATACAACTGTCAGTTATTAAAATACCATGAAATTATTGAAAATATTGCTCCATATATGTAACAAAGAGAAACTCTAAATAATAAATAAAAAAGCATGAAATAAACACAAATGGGTTCAAAATATTGAATGATCCAATAAGAAATACTAAGTCTTGAAAGCATAAAATATTAAAAAATAAATATAAATGATAAATAATAAATATAAAATAAACAAACTACCAAAAAAAATCCAGAATAAACATAAACTCAAAACTTGGAATAATAATCAAAAAAACAAAAATTATCCCAAAAAAATAATTATGAATGTAATTATGAGGTGGGCTTTAGTCCATATCTGGTCGGATTCAAAAAAAAAAATCATGCACCTCCTAAAAAAAGATTAAAAAAAGCTATTAAAAAAAATAAAAAAAGGCAAAAAAATAAAAAAAAAGCTAAAAAAAGGGAGGCACCTTTTTTTTCATTTTTTTTCATCATAGGTTTTTTTAATTAAAAAAATTATAAAAAATAAAATAAATAAAAAACAAAAGAAATAAAAAACCAAAGAAAATAAAATGGAGCCTAAATTTTTTTCTTTTCTTTTTCTTTTTTACGTTTTTTTGAAATTTTTTCAAGTCTTTTTTTAGTTATTTTTTTTAAATTTTTTGTATAGGCAGGATGAACCGGCACCTACCATGTAGCATGAACTGGGACCCGCCATGCTACAGGAACCGAAACTCGTTACAGTGAACCGTGATGCATTTGAACTGCCTGCTATGGGAGTCACTTGGACCGGCATTGAAGGCACCTTCTTTTTTCATGAAGGTGCCTACATGAACGATGAAGGCACCTTCATCCTTCATGTAGGCGCCTTCATGAAGGTGGTTCAAGATGGTTTATGATCGATTTAAAGTGGGTTCAAGGAGGGTCGATGGGTCATCAATGCGTTGAAAAGAGCGCATCGACACTCCTAAAGCTAAATCTTTGCCTTCTTCCCAAAATCCCTAATTTCCTTCTCTCCTCTGAGCATCGCTGCTCCACTCAAATCTTAATTCTTAGATCCAAAACTTTCTCTCCATCTCTTCATCTCCTTCGAAGTCCTTCTCATCTCCTTTGGATGGCTCCCAAGATGCGTCTTCCTCAATGCGAAAGAGAAAATAAAAGGGGAATGAAAGCAAGAGGAGCAAGTCCAGCTGCATCACCTCTTCCAAAAAGTTCAGCTACATCACCTCCTGGAAGAAGTCTAGTAAGTGCAAAGAATATTCTCTTTACTCGCATCGTAGATATGGACTTTTTAGATTCATAAAAATTTTAGATTGCAAATTTGATTAAGGGCATGGGATGGGAATTTATATGCATAGCAGAAGCCCCTATTTTCATGAAATTAGTTAGAGAGTTTTATCAGAATATTTTATTTGGAGAAAATGATACCATATCATCTATAGTAAAAACAAAGAAAATTGATTTTGATAATGATATACTTGGAGAAATTTTAAAACTTCTATTTGAAGGTGACTTGTTGGATAGTCCAGAAGATAGAAGTGTAAGAATAGAAAATATTGTTCAGGTGGAGGATCATGGTCAATTTTATAAAATTTATGCTCAAAATTTAAATGTTGAAATGAGACTCCTCCATATAATTATTTGCTAGATTATCCAACCTAGAGCTGGAGGATTTGATATTGTAACGAATAAAGATTTAACTATTATGTATCATGTAGTCCAATGCATTCCATTTAATCTTCCAAAAATGATTATTAAGACTATGCAATTAACTAAAATAGAAACATCTTTACCTTATGCAATGATTTTAACTCATATTTTTAAATATTTTGAGGTAAGATTTAAAAAAAAATAATCAACAAGATTAGGCAAAGGTAGTAAAATCAATAAAGTAGCTCTAAATAGAATGCAATGGTTTAAAAGTGATGGACACTGGATCAGAAAATGTGGAAGCAGAGATACTTAGGATAGCGTTTCAGTCGAAGAAGAGAGATCTCAGTTTAATAGGGGTGCAGAATCTTTCAGATCGAGAAATTTTGATAATCAAATAAGAATGGCTCCAGATCTAGTCAGTGCCATAGCTCGAAAGGTTGCATCTATTCTTCAATCCTCTCGTTCCTTAGGAGAAAGTTTTGTACGGATGGATCAGGTTGGTGCACAGAGTTCTTCATTTGATAAGAAATTGGATAATTTAATTTCAGCTATTCAAGTTATAAGATAGGATATTCGTAATTTAACCTTTCGTATCGAAGAATTAGAGAGAAATCCATCTTATACAGACATGCAACATCAGCTATCTGAGGTTATTTGTACTCTTAGAGTCCTTCAAACTATAGTACAAAGAGACACATGTGGGATAGAAAGATAAAATATTCTCTCTACTAGATTGGCAATAGTCTTACAGACTGTTACTCGAATTGGCCAATAAATAAATGTACTTATTCCGAATCTTTCAAATCAGACTCAACTCAGTCAACCTTCTTCTACTCAGCCATCCTCCTCTAGACCATCCTTATCTAGCCCTACTCCTATAGGCTAGGGTTCAGTTTCTCAGGGCAGAACCCGTCGCTATCGTTCCACTGTGCAAGCTAATCCTAAGGATTAGAGTATCTGTTGCATCATGTCGATGTTTATGATGATATAATATTTTATATTTTGGATTTTAGGTTATGTGATGTATTATAATACTTTATATTTTATATTTTTGGTTATGCTATGTATTATGTTATGTGCTAGTATTTGTATTTATATGAAAGTTTTTGTTAAATTATTTATATTTATGAAGTCAGTCGATTATTATATATGCGAGTTTATTTGAGTGAAGATAGTCATGAAATATAGTAAAAGCAATGCTTGCTATCATAAACAATGCTTGATGGTTTGTGAAATAGTACAAGTTCGAAGTTGGTTTGTGTTTATTATTTGATGTTTGTATTTATTTTAAAATAATTTATATTTATTTATTATTTGGTTTTTATCCATAGTGCAATAGAGTTTGTATTTATATGCTATTTATTCGACGATATAATTTAGTTTTCATATTTTTTAGATTGATTCGTGTTTATTTGAGTAGATTTAGCATTTATCTTTTTTTATCCATCTGGAATCATGGATCCAAGTTTTAAATTTATACCATAAAGTATCTATTTATTTGAATAAAATTTATATTTATTATTTACTATTTATATTTATTTTATAGATTCGATGTTATTATTTAATTTTTATATATTTTTAGGTTGATTTATGTTTATTTGAGTAGAGTTAGCATTTATCTTTTTTTATCCATCTAGAATCATGAATCCAAGTTTTAAATTTATACCATAAAATTTCTATTTATTTCAACGGAGTTTGTGTTTATTATATCATGTTTGTATTTATCCTGCATAATTTATGTTTATTCTTGCTATTTTATGTTTATTCAATGTTATTATTTAGTTTTTATATTTTTTAGGTTGATTTATGTTTATTTGAGTAGAGTTAGCATTATCTTTTTTTATCCATCTGAAATCATGGATCCAAGTTTTAAATTTATACCATAAAATTTTTATTTATTTCAACGAAGTTTGTGTTTATTATTTACTGTTTGTATTTATTATCAAGATTTTATGTTTATTCAATGTTATTATTTAGTTTTTATATTTTTTTAGATTGATTTATGTTTATTTGGGTAGAGTTAGCGATTATCTTTTTTTATTCATCTGGAATTGGATCCAAGTTTTAAATTTATACCATAAAGTTTCTATTTATTTCAACAAAGTTTGTGTTTATTATATCATGTTTGTATTTATCCTGCATAGTTTGTATTTATTCTTGCTATTTTATGTTTATTCGATGTTATTATATAATTTTTCTATTTTTTAGATTGATTTATGTTTATTTGAGTAGAGTTAGCATTTATCTTTTTTTATCCATCTGGAATCATGGATCTAAGTTTTAAATTTATACCATAAAGTTTCTATTTATTTCAATGGAGTTTATATTTATTATTTACTATTTGTGTTTATTCTGCATAGTCTGTGTTTATTATTAGGATTTTATGTTTATTCGATGTTATTATTTAGTTTTTATATTTTTTTAGGTTGATTTATGTTTATTTGAGTAGAGTTAGCATTTATCTTTTTTTTATCCATATGGAATTATGGATCTAAGTTTTAAATTTATACCATAAAGTTTTTGTTTATTTCAATGGAGTTTGTGTTTATTATTTACTGTTTGTATTTATTCTATATAGTTTATGTTTATTATCAAGATTTTATATTTATTCGATATTATTATTTTATTTTTATATTTTTTTAGGTTGATTTATATTTATTTGGGTAGAGTTAGCATTTATCTTTTTTTATCCATCTAGAATCATGGATCCAAGTTTTAAATTTATACCATAAAGTTTTTATTTATTTCAACAAAGTTTGTGTTTATTATATCATGTTTATGTTTATCCTGCACGGTTTGTATTTATTATCGAGATTTTATATTTATTCAATGTTATTATTTAGTTTTTATATTTTTTAGGTTAATTTATGTTTATTTGAGTAGAGTTAGCATTTATCTTTTTTTATCCATCTGGAATCATAGATCCAAGTTTTAAATTTATACCATAAAATTTCTATTTATTTCAATGGAGTTTGTGTTTATTATTTACTATTTGTGTTTATTCTGCACAGTTTATGTTTATTTGATGTTATTATTTAGTTTTTATATATTTTTTAGATTGATTTATGTTTATTTGAGTAGAGTTAGCGTTTATCTTTTTTATTCATCTAGAATCATGGATCCAAATTTTAAATTTATATAGTAAAGTTTCTATTTATTTTAACGGAGTTTATGTTTATTATATCATGTTTGTGTTTATCCTGTACAGTTTGTATTTATTTTTACTATTTTATATTTATTTGATGTTATTATTTAATTTTTATATTTTTTTAGTTTGATTTATGTTTATTTGAGCAGATTTAGCGTTAAATGCTTTTTTATCCATTTGAAATTATGGATCTAAGTTTGTATTTTTATCATAATATTTATATTTATTTTAATAGAGTTTGTGTTTATTATATCCAATTTATATTTATTCTTGATATTTTGTATTTATTCAATGTTATTATTTAATTTTTATATTTATTTTAGGTTGGTTGGTATTTATTTGAGCATAGTTAGCGTTTATCTTTTTTTTTATCCATCTGGAATTATGGATCCAAGTTTGTATTTATTCCATGATATTTATGTTTATTTCAATAGATTTTGTATTTATTATATCCTATTTATGTTTATCCTGTACAGCTTGTATTTATTCTTGATATTTTATATTTATTCCATGTTATTATTTAGTTTTTATTTTATTTTAGATTAATTTATGTTTATTTGAGTAGAGTTAGCATTTATTTTTTTTTAATCTAGTTTGTATTGTATTTATTCCTGCATAGTTTATATTTATTTAAATAGAATTTTGTTTATTAAATGCATATTAAATTTTTGGACCAAAAAATATAGAATGCGGAGTTTTTCCATCACAAGGGTCGACCCCTAGGTCGTCCCCTGCATAGGGGTCGACCCCAGGGTCCACCCTATGGCAGAAAATTTTTGGCTTGTAGAAACAGCACAGGTCGACCCCTGAGTAGGGGTCGACCCTATGACAGAAAAATTTCTAGCTTGCAGAAACAGTAGAGGTCGACTCCTGGCATAGGGGTTGACCTTAGGTTCATCCTTTTGGGGTGCCAGCCTTATCATGCCAATCAGCCCGTTTAAGCAGGGGTCGACCCTTAGGTGGACCCAGGGGTTGACCCTTTTGCTGAAACCTAATTTTCTCTCAAACTATATATCTAAAATTCATGAAACTACCTCCAATACTATCTTCAATAGATCAGAAATCTTTTAGGCTTGTTCTTGAGGCTTCCAAAATATATTTTCTCTAATTTTATAAAATTTATGATTTTGTCCCTCGTCTTCTTTCTTTCTGATTTTTCTTCCAAATTATGCATCTAGAACTGCCTCCAATAGATAAAAATCTTCTAAGCGTGTCATTGTTGAGGCTTCCAAAATATTTTTTTTAAATTTTATAAGATTTATGATTTTACCCCTCATCATCTTTCTTTAGTAAATTTGAAATTTCAAACGTAAAATTTTCAATCTTAACTAAAACATAATTGATCTTTTTCAAAGACAAAATTATTAATATCCCCTCAAATAGTTTATAATCATCAAAATCAATTTTTAGAGCAACATCAAATATATCAATAAACAACCTATAAGAAAATTTAAAGAAATATGTCCAAAAATCTGAGTTGATCCTACTGAATATTTATATACACAACAATATTCATCATCTGTTGCTGAATATTTGTATACACAATAGTTTCACTATACTAAATAAGTTTTTTGACAAAAAATAAATTTAAAACTAAAATTTTGATTCTCCTATTACATACATAAATTTATAATATAAAATATAAATTTCTTATAAATCAAGCTATGATGATCCCTGACCTTTCACAATCCTCGATCCTTCATGACCCTTTATGATTATCTACACTGCATATCTCGCACGTAACTCTAGCACACGAGCATTTGTAATTATGATTTGCCATCCCATTATCAAACTCTCCATAAAATGCATGATATAGATAGCACAATCAGGCCTACAAACAGTCAATAAAACAAACTGATATATTGAATTATTTGGCATAATTGGCATGGATGTATCTTAATACAAATGATTATAATAATTATTCGGTAGTCTGCTATGGACAATCAACAAAATGAAGTGGCCAACTACCCATATCAATAGAATAGATTACTCATGCCATCTCAGTCAACCAAGTCACCTGCAACCATTGCAAATCAAATACATTGTTATCAATATATAGATATAGAAGGGTATACAAATATATTCTAAATATGATCATTACTCATATTCTAAATATACAATCATTACTCACAAATCATCTAGCAACCGTCCTGTACTCTGCACCACTCATAGATGTATAATGTCTAAAACATGCGCTTTATATATCCATGATAAGCAAATGCTAGTGTGACAATGAGCATATGGGCACGAACATTTGCTTGACTTCAGCCAATGAATGAGGCATGAAGTCTCGCACAGCCCTATCAAGAACTTTCCATGTGCCCAACAACATACTCTAGAAAGAAATAAAATATTGAAACGTATATTAGACTAGACAAGGCTACACAATATGCTACACCAATATATGATATTGCATGAAGAATATAAAATAATTATCATAGAAAAAGGTCATAACATAAAGATAGACTGTAAATTAATTGAAGGATCGGATTAATGAACGTTGCTACAAGAGGGACCAAAAAACATCTATAACCTTGTATAGTCCATTATAAAAAATAAAAATTAATATGTTTGATTTATCCAATTTAGTGCATAATACTACTTACATCATCGTCAATTAAATTTTCCAGATAGGATATCATGAACCTGCAGTTGGTTGATGATGCTGATGTCATCAGTCCAAACCAATGATCTGTATGATAAAATTAATATCAAAATCAAAGACAAACTAAGTTTGATAGATATTAAAATTTTTATACATAATAGGATGACATACTGATCAATTTTTTGTTCTAAAAAATCAAAGACTTGTTGATGCTCTCTGTCATCCAAAAGGTATAATTCGGGAAAGTCATGATTAGTTTCAAAAAATCTCTACATATTGAATGAGTCCTTTAGATATAAATAAAGTATAAATATTCTACTAAATCATAACTCTGCTTAAAACACTTCGTCATCCTTACCACGATGACGATGGCGAACTGATTTTTTTTTGGGCTTTCTTATGGGATCCAGAGTACTTGAAGGTAGGGAGATGAAAGGACTACGTAGGAGATGGGAGCTCCGAATTATTTGCTACGTAACTTGTCTTCTAGCATGCTGTGGATCGGCATGCTCTACCGTCAGGCTATCTGCAATCACAAACTCAATAGGCGACACATCTATTGACACATCTGCCATCACTGCCAACACATCTACCATCGCCTGATGACTGCTACCCTCTATCTCCATCTCATGACTACTCCATTTCATATTCTTCCTCCTTTTCTTGCTTTTTAATGCAACCTGCAGTTCAAAAATTAACTTATCTTTTTCTGCGATGACCCTTCAGAGCTCCATTTTTTTGGGATCATCTTGAGTCCTTTACCTCTTGACCTCCATGTAAATACACTGATATTTACGCACTAGCTACATCTAAAATTAAATATTATTGATAATTAAATACATCTATAATAAATTTAAAAAAAATTATAACGTGGCCAATACTGCGATAGTGCTTCGTGCACTGCATGGTGTAGTTCTCTTCTTATCCATCTTATTTATTCCACCTTCAGCTCTATCTCCATGATAAGTGGTGGAAGGCCCTGCTTCAAGCAACATCTCATCTGTTGATGATGTTTGTAATGGATCTCGAATCTAAAAATAAAAATAAAGATAAAATAGTTAGATTATTAATCTTATCAAACAAAAAAATTAATATCAAACATCAAAATAATAATATATCTACTTCTTTTAGGCCCTTTATGACCTCTCCTAGGTGCGCTCGTTTCTTGAACTAGGGTTTCTCCTAGTTTAGAATTCGAGGACGCCGACCAAAAATAGATGGTTTGACTATCCCTGTTCTTTCAAAAAGCCAAACCTAAAAGAAATATAATCATAAATGATTAACTTAATCATATACAAATTTAAATAGAATATATCTATTAAATTAATAAATAAATTAATATATTTTTCTTACCATCAAAATAGTAACACAACCATTAAGATATCCGATGCTCTGCTTCGCACCTTCCTTCCTTCTTTTTATCTTTTCTGCAGCCACTGGAATTAAATGCATCAATTGCTCATGGACTGCTCTGGCCCATGCAAAGCGGCCAATCTCCTCTAAAGGATCGATAGTGGAGAAGATCTGTGGTGTAATGTTGAGATTCGATAAAGAAAATAAAAATGTACCGAGAAGATATGCAACAAGCAATTGCACAATGGATCGGATGGCATTGAAAGATAAATCAAACAATAATATCTTAATTCTATCTTCCAATGCATCCTTGCTAACTATCCTATCTACAAAATGTGTGGTCCTAACCATAGTTTGTTGAGCCTTCTTCCATATCAATGGCTATCCCATTCAGGGGTAGCCCCAAAATAAGGGCGACATCCTTAGCATGGAAGATCAATGTCTGCCCTCCCAAATAGAATCCTCTACTGCTTTGGTCCCAGCAACAGAGTTGGTCTATAACTGCCCGCTCTTGTATGATAATTGGGATGTCGAGCATATAGTGGAAAGGGTCTACTGTATCAATATAATATGGGCATCCGTCAACC